>CM060629.1:31629737-31672237 GCA_030578275.1 Meda fulgida
CTCACAGAGACCTCATCAATACTGAATGGACGCTGCTGATAAAACGTGGGTGTGAATGTGAATGAAATTAGTGGGGCAGTTTATTTCGGGTGTTTAAAGGCAGTTATATAGACTGGAAGACCTTCCAAAAAATACAAAATATTTAATACAAAGTATGCACTTTTGTTCAAGTGTCTCTGGGTCATTAAAGTGTTTTGGAGATGTCTCTTCATCAAGGGCTGCATTTATATTTAAAAAACACTGTATAAACAGTAATTATTTGTGAAATATTATTAGTTTAAAAATAACTGTTGGCTTGGGCAATTATTCTGTAAAGGGTAATTTATTCCTGAAAGGGTTCTACTAAGCTAGGTTTGTCAGCATCTTTACTCCAGTCGGCTGTGGTCACGGATCACTTCTGAATTCAGGATAATATGATGCTCTGATGGTCAAGAAACATTTATGATTTATTATCATTGCCTGAAAACAGTTGTGCTGCTTCATATTTTTGCAGGAAACCTTGTTCATTTTCTTTCATGCCTCGCCAGTTCAAAAGAAAATAGTTATTTTCAGAAAAGAATCTTTTTGTATCATTATTAATGTCTATACTTTTCACTTTTGGTCAATTTAATGGCATCCTTGCTGACATAAAAAGTATTAATTTCTTACTTACCCCAAACTTTTGAACAGTGATGGTGTAATTTTTTTTTGGTTTATTAAAAAAACATAGAATTTATGTGACCCTGGACCACAAAAGCCTGTCAATGGGTCGGTCAATTTTTGACATGGTACATTTTACATCATTTGAAATAATATGCTTTCTTGATGTATTATAAGTTTTTTATAGGACAGGGCATTAATTTGTCCGAGATACAAACTATTAGATATCTGGAATCTGAGGTGCAAAAAAATCGGAAACATTGAGGAAAATGCTTTTAAAGTTGTGCATTTATGTTCGCTTTGTGCAACATTCACTCGACAAAAATAATTGTTTTATATTTTTCTGATTAATGTAAGGAAACTTACAAATAATCTTCAGGGGAACATGATCTTTTATAATATCCTAATGATTTTTGGCATTAAAGAAAGATGGATCATTTTGACCTTACAATGTATTGTTGGCTATGCCTTAAATATACCCGTGCGACATGTAACATTGAAAAAATGACACGCTTCTCCTTTAATACTTGTGAATAGTTAAGTTGATAACCCAGAGCGTTTCAGCCTGATTGTGTGACCACACTCAATTGATTGTTTCCCTACTCGTTTTTAAAGAACGCTGAGTCCTGCTGTGGGAAATGTGTGATACAAACATTGGTTCTTTAAACCGTGTGTGTGTGAGCGTTTTGTCCTCGTGTGTGTGTGCGTGTGTGTGTGATGTGTGTGTGGTGCGTGGTGCGTGTGTGTCGCATGCGTGATGTGTGTGTGTGTGTGATGTGTATGTATGCGTGTTTGTGTGCGGGCATGTGTGTGTGATGTGTGGGTGCGTGTGTGCAGTGGTGTGTGTGTGTGTAGTGTGCGTGCGTGTGGTGTGTGGCGTTTGTGTTTGTTATGGTGTTTGTGTGCGTGCATGTGTGTGTGTGTTGTGCGTGGTGAGATTTCTCTGTTGTGTTATACGTATCATGCTTTCTATATGCAGTGTGGAAAAACTAAAGACAGAATGACAATGAACACCACATCCGCTTGTCACTTATAATGCACAACACACACATCACATGTACATTCACTGAAGTCCAGTGAGTGCTATCACCTGAAACCACACTGCGATTTCAGCAATCCTGTTAGTCATTTACAAATCACACTGTACGACATGGGATCTCATAACTAGGGGTTACGGACATATGTTACACACCAGAGGATCACACCTGTTGAATCGATTAGGTAGTCATAGAAGAATAAAAACCTCATAAGCAGGCATAATAGTGTAAACAAATTGAGCGAGAATGAATCACACTTTGGACATTGTGTTTTTTATGTGTGGTTGAAAAAAGAGCATAATGAGGAGGATTATGGATAGTATGGATGCTAATTTGCAAAGTAGTTCTAAGTTTGAGCGATACGTCATTTCTGTTGGATTATTAATGGTAGTCAGTACTTAGCTAGTCGTAGCAGCAAACACACACGAGTTGATCATGCTGAGATTGTATGACTGTCAGAGAATGTCTGTAGGCTATCTTTGCTAGCAGGACCGTGACAACGGGCCGGTCGTTTGAACCTGTACGAGGATCACCGTTTTAAGAGGCCACGAGCACAGAAAACACTCGATTGATCATCTTCATCTCAAACACGACCCAAAACAATACAATGTGTCGGCATTACAGATAGTGACATTTTAAACCAAGTCTAAACCTACATAGACTTCTGCCCATCAACATAAAGTCTGGTTCCCAAAAAACCACCATTTAATATACTAATATATGAATAATATATTATGGCAAAAGCTTTTGCATTTACTAAATAAAATATGAAACATCCATCCATTAAAATATATATGATGATAATGTCTAGTCTTAATAATTCATTCCCAGTCACCGTTCAATCTGCTCATTAATGCCAACATCTAATCAGCCCAATCAATGACAGCAAACTCAATGCATGCAGGCAACGTAGAGATGATCAAGAGGTTCTACTGACTCAAACTGCGCATCAGACGGGAATTAAGAGACTTCGAGCGAGGAATGATTGTTGCTGGTCTTTGAGTATTTTCAGAACTCGGATCTATGGGATTTTCACACTCAAGCTCTCTTTACAGAGAATGAATCCGATAGAGAAATATCCACGTGAAGGCAGTTTGTCGGTGAAATACACTTGTTGAGGTCAGAGGTCATGAGGTCAGAGGAGAATGTCCAGGCTAGTTCAGCTGATAAAGGCAACAGTGACTCCAAATAAGTCTGGGCTCAGTCTCAGGCTATGTTTACACGGAAAACGATCTGAAGAGAAAGCAAAAGTTCGTGTTGCGTTATCACTTTTTATTCTGCGTTTAGGGAGCGTTATGGGGGAGAAATCGCGTGCCAAATGTGAAAAAAGTGTGAGAAATTTGATGTAGTGTGCACTCGGGCGCTAGGTGGCGATGTGAAAGCACTGACAACTACTATAACACCAAATATCTGAGGAATATTTTGTACAATGCTGAAAAAAACTCGTGTATGTTTATCAGAGCCTGCGAGGGCAACTTGAAAGGTCCGACGTATGGAAATAATCGACGTTGTATGTTGTTATGTTCTGTACTGGCGCATGCATGTGATGTAAACGCGCACGGACGAGAGGCCACCGAGAGCAGATGTGCGTTTTTTACCGTTTAGACGGGAAACGCGACGCGGTGGAGCGGTTTTATGGTTTTCGCGACTGGAGGGATGGGTTCACTTTTTTGGTTTTTAAGCACCAAAAACGCCGTCGGCCGTGTAACGAAAGGGCACATCGATAAAATATTTTTCCGTTTTACCCGGATCGTTCTCGTGTAAACAGGGCTCAGTCTGCAGAAGAACTATCTTGAACACAAACATGTTGAAGCTCACAACAGAAAACTGAGTCTGGATAACACCGGGGACTACCTAACACTAGACGACTGAAAGAATGGAGGAAACGTCTCCTGTTGATGAGTCTTAATTCTGCTTCAGCAATCAGACGGTTCGGGTCACGTGTGGAGTCAGCGGGTCGGGATTCTGGTTTAATGGTGGATAGAAGTTATTTTCTTGACACACTTTGAGCGCTTTAGTACCAATGAGTATCATCTCTTCATGACCACAGTGTTCATCTTTGATGTTCTACTTCAGCAGGGATAAATGCAGTCACAAAGTCAAATCATCTCAAACTGGTTTCTGGAGAAAGAATATGTGTTCACGGATTCTTGTTTACGGTTTTACCTGTTATGGACGTCCATGCATGTCCTTTATCAGATTTTATCAGACTTCTGAGGACAAGTGTGTCCCTAAAGTATAGTTAAGTAAAACACAACACACACAAATTCACACAAACACCCAAAGGCAAAGAAAGGACACAACGTTTGATGAAATCTACTGTTCAACAAAGGAAACACCCACCCCAACCACACACACATCTGATATGGCAGGCAGGGCAGCAGTAGAGTTAGAGGTGTATCTATGTATGTAATATAAATCTAATTAATAGAGCGGTGTCATCTATAAGGACAGATGGCTCACTTGCCGAATGAAAATAAAACACGACACATGAGTCATGAATTATCCCTTCATCCTGATTCCGCATCGCACCTGTCAAACATCTCTTATACGTCCTGATCCGTTTCCTGTTCTTTCGTTATTCATTGAGAAAAGATATCCTTGCAGACCCTCACTATTTTCATATCTCTGCTAAAATGTTAATTTGATTTCCGGTGGGGCTTCTAGATAGAATCAGGCCAATGTTCACAGGACTACAATTGCAGAGCTAAATTGACGGTGTGTGTGTGTGGGTGTGTGGTGAAGTGATGTGAGTGAGTGATGTGAGAGTGAGAGAGAGAGAGAGTGAGAGAAGTGTGAGTGTGTGAGTGAGTGCGTGTGTGTGTGAGAGTTGAGAGAGGAGTGTGCGAGTGTGTGTGCGAAGAGAGAGAGATTGTGTTGTGTGTGGTTTGTGTGTGAGAGAGAGAGTGTGCGTGTGTGTGTGATGTGAGAGAGAGAGAGTGTGTGTGTGTGTGTGTCTGTGAGAGAGAGAGAGAGAGTGGTGTGTAGTGTGAGAGAGGAGAGAGAGGAGTGAGAGATGATGGGTGTGTGAGAGGAGAGAGAAGAGAGAGAGGGCCGTGTGTGTGTGAGTGTGTGTGAGAGAGTGAGCGAAAAGTAGTGCGTGTGTGTGTGTGTGAGAGAGAGATGAGAAGAGAGTGTTGCTGTGTGTGAGAGAGAGAGAAGAGAGTGTGTGTGTGTGTGAGAGAGTGAGAGAGAGAGAGAGAGAGGGAAGGAGAAGATGTGTGTGTGTGTGTGTGGGTGTGTGTGTGGGTGGTAGTGTCGGTGTGTGTGTGTGTGTGTGCTGTGTGTGTGTGTGGTGTGTGTGTGTGTTTGTGTGTGAGAGGAGAGAGAGGAAGTGTGTGTGTGTGTGTGTGTGTGTGTGTGTGTGTGTGTGTGGGTGTGTGTGTGTTGGGTGTGTGTGTGATGTGTGTGTGTGTGTGGTCTGAAATAATTCAAATAATTTAATATAGTATTAATTAATAATATTAATTACAAATTGCATAGCTATGCAATCAGTAGGTCTATCAAAATTAATTATTATTGTAAATGTAATAACACAATATAAAGTGATACTGAGAGTGATGTTTTCATGTCTAATTTACTTTACCACGGTCTATTTTATTTCCTTTTCTTGTTTACTACATTTACTGATATGCATAGTTGTTTGGGAGACTTGGAAAAAAAAAAATACTGTTTTGCATCTTTTGAGAGAATCAGACTGAGATTAAATAAAAGATTGAGAGACACAGGACAGTAAGAGAGATGTTGACACTATGCTCAGACTGTCACAGAATAACGGTGGTCAATAAAAACTAGAAATATGAAGTGAAGAGGAGGGGACATCAAACGAGAGCATAGACACGGACAGTGTATGAAGATCACACACACACTCACACCAGCCATGCTTTGAGGTATAGGGGTGGTGTTTTCCATGCTTTGAAGTATACGTAGGTGGGTGTGGGTGTGTGTGTGTCGACCTGTGTGTGTGTGTGTGTGTGTGTGTGTGTGTGTGTGTAGGAGTGTGTGTTGTGTTCTGTCCAGTCACTTGTCCTGGTTTTAGATCTTCTTCCCCAGCGGCTTGTAACCTCCATCTAAATCTTTCTCATTCTTTTCATTTTCCTCTTTTTTCCTTCTCTTCACAGCTACCGACCCCCCACCCCCCCCTCCCCCCCCCCCCCCCCCCCCTCACACACACTTCTTCCCTTTCTCATTTTCATCACTCTCTATCTCTCTCTCTCTCTCTCTTCTCTCTGTAAATATGATGGTATGAGATTTCCAGCTCCACTTCAGATCAAATTAAATTGGCTTTAGTGAGTGCTAACCACCCGGCTGCTTCATCCTGGGTTTATAATATCACACTCACCCATATATGAGGTCGTCAACACATCTATTGTTCATTTGTATGGAATAATCGCAATGATACAGACGTAACTGTAACTTTAAACTAATGTTTTGCATTTTAAAGATGTAAATCATATTTTTCTAGTGATGACGTCCTCAAGGGAGGTTTTGTCAGATTTAGCACACGGTGTTATTTTAGAATTCGTTGAGATGGTGGTATCATTTTTTAATTATAATTTGGAATGTTTTTATTTTGCATATTTTCTGTTTCGTTTTATTTTAGTTAAAGTTTTAGTCTTTTGTTAGTGTGTTTTAGTCATTAGATTTTGTAATACGGCTTATATAGTTTTGATTACATGTTATTTCAGTTTTAGTTTAAGTTTATTTTAGTTACATTGTTAACACTAAACAAAAAAATGAGAAATGAAGTGGCTTGGCAATAGCTTAACTAAAAGAAGTTAAAAAACATTTTTTTATATATTTTATTTTATTTAACGTTTATTTTATTTCAAGTGATGAAATTGATTAATTTTTTACAAACAAAGCATTTGACTCAAAAAGGGCGGAAGCAAACCTTTGCTCTAAAGCGTGCAGCCTGTTACATGCTGGGATTTTATTTTTATTTTTATTTTTCTGGCACACCATATATACACATATATTTCCTTTTATTCTTTCATAGATGTATGAAACTGATTTTTTACGGTAGTCGCTAGTAGCAGATTATAATTAATATGTATTCCGTGCACATTGCGTTATTTATTTAATGTATGGTGTTTTTAGGTAAACTGTTTACATGACTTACATGTGTACTTGTACCCTTGGGGACAAATTAAAGTGTTTTGAATGAATAAAAATGAAGTTTAAAAATGATTAAGCAGAAGATATTCAAAACACTGCCTTGTTTGTTTGAGCAACGGTTTGTTTAAACAATGGATGTGAGTTGGGGGGGCGGGACTATCTGTTTAACTGACATTGAAGGTGAGAGCAGTCTGTTCCGTTTGTGTGTAAATCAATGTTTTTGTTTAACTGTTGTGGCAAAAAACCCTCAATTATCTTTTGAAAGTTTTTTTTTTTTTTTTTTTTAAGAACAAACTTCTTTGGTCAAAAGTTCTATTGTGAAGTTTGTGTGCATCTTTTGTTCAGTAAAGAACACTTGCTATCTAATGCAATGGAAAAATATTAATTATAATCAATCATTTTTGGGGGTTGCTGTATGTTTTCTACCTTCAGACAAGATTTTTTATTTTTATTTAAAGCACTGACACGCCAAAACACACTCAACACAATTTGGCACTCGCAAACACTTCTTTTTTTTCTCCCTATACCTTGAACTGTGTGTGTGTGTGGTGTGTGTGTGTGTGTGTGTGTGTGGTGTGTGTGTGTGTGTGTGTGTGTGTGTGTGTGTGTGTGGTGTGTGGTGTGTGTGTGTTAGTGTGGTGTGTGTGTGTGTGTGTGTGTGTGGACCTAACGCAACTAATATGACCGAAGCAGGAGGGAGAAAACCAGGACTCACAGCGGGATTTAATACCGCAAAATACACACACAAGAGAGAGAAGAGAGAGAGAGAGAGAGAGTGAGAGATGAGAGAGAGAGCAGAGTCAGAGAAGAGGTGAGGAGAGTGAGGGAGGATTTACGAGACGCTCAGTTTCACCAGTAGTTGGAAGGAGGAGGACAGACTGAAGCTTGTGTAGAGAGAGAGACAGATCATTAACACAGACAGAGAAAATCTTACAGACGGATTATGGAAAGGGGGGGGGGGGGAAGTAACACGGAGGAGTGTGATCTCACACTGGAATATAGGAGAAACAGAACGAGTGAACGAGAGAAGTATGAGGGAATGAAGAATTGAAGACACAGACGTTCACTTAAACAACATCATGTGATGAAGGTCAGTAACATGAGTATAAATCATCTAATCAAATATTACAAACAATGCACCTAAAACATTAAATACATTTTTTATAATTGAATTCACCTGTGGGAAGTGCTTTCGCATTCTTTTCATCCAAATAAATGTATCAAAGAACCTTGGTACTAACATGGTTCTTTTAACCTGTATTATGGTCCAAAAAATGGATCTGATACTATGTTTTTTCTATGGACTTTTCCTTGGTAATTCCATGTGATATGTCTGTGGTACTGTGGTGTACCATGTAGCACCATGGTAAATGATTACGGTAAAATTCAGTACATGGCACGTTATCAAATACTGTAGTGTTGCAATCTTTTTTAATACGCGATGTCACCGCAGTACTTCTGCAAGGTCTCCAAAATCTCTCATGATGTTGTGTGGTGTATTAATATCATTAATAATACTGAGCAAGTGTTTACTGACTCAATAATGTAAAACTACAATAACACATGATACTGTGGTTTCACTGGGATCTGTGTCTGTGTGTGGGTGTGTGAGTGTGTGTGTGTGTGTGTGTGTGTGTGTGTTGTGTTGTGTGTGTGTGTGTGTGTGTTGTGTGTGTGTGTGTGTGTGTGTGTGTGTGTGTGTGTGTGTGTGTGTGTGTGTGTGTGTGTGTGGGTGTTATGCAACAACAGGTATCTAATACATCTGTTACAGAGCCCTTGATGATGTGTCTTGGTTGTGTGTGTGTATTTAAATATGTGTGTTGGTATGCTTTAAATGTGTATGCGTGCATGTGCTTGTGTTTTGTGCGCATGTACTGGGGTAGGATTTACTTTGAATGAATTTTCAATCTGAAATTGATAAAAAAATATTATAAAGAAATAGGGAGACATTTTAATTTAACATGGAATTTTGAATAGAAAGGATGAATATTATTTTCTTGTAAAAACATACTCCAACTAATTCTCTTGATCTTTGAAAAATAATTTCACAGTGGTGTTTTGTCTAACTGTAAATGCATTGACTCATTATTCCATTTACGTGGTTCACGCTTTTTGACATTGTTTAGTCTGTGAAGCACAAAGAAGGTATTTTGAGTATGTTGGGAGTCAAAAACAAACATTGGACCCCAATGACTTTAATGTATGGACAAAAAAACAGATGTTTCTAAATATCCTCTTTAGTGCTTCGCATAAGGTCTGGAACGACACGAAGGAAGAGATTAAATGATGATAAAAATTAAGGGTAAATAACTTGTTTATTTGCATTACTTTAATTTATATGACATTTCATGTCAGCTAGTTTGAGGATCTCCCTTTGGGACAAATTGTTCCCAAAATAGTGTGTGTCTGGTTTGTGTGATTCAGAATCAGTCTGTGTAAATTGATATCATGCTGAAGAAAGAATATCTAAACAGTCAGAAAACAGTTGAGACACCACACACATTTAAAGAGAAAGAAAAGAAGAAAGAAAGAAAGTCCAGAAGAGATAAAAACACCAGGATTAGAGAGAGAGACGAGTGAGAAGGACGAAGACAAGGTGAAACAAACTGCGGTGGACAGTGAAAGAAAGAGAAGAGCAAAACGACAGATAAGACAGAGAGAAGTGCGGTATGTTTTACAAGAGACGGCGCTGACCTCTGAACGAGGTGAATCTCCAGGAACTGCTGTCAAGAATTTCCAGTCATATTTCACCCCCAGAATGAGAAGGCATAAGAAATGTCTGACCTGAAGATAAGTATGCCTATTTTATGCAGGACATTAAGAGTTTTTTTTTTAATTGTGCCATTTTTTTTAAATTAAATGCCAAGTTAAAAATTTATTTCTTCTCAAACTCTTTTACTGTAATGTACAGCATCCAATCCAATTCAGAATTGTTAATATGTATAATTAATGATAGATTTTGTAATAAATAAATAAATGCAACAAACATGTGGTTTGAAAAATATATGTAAGTCAAAAGTTTGTGGCCTGTTAGATTTAAAAAAATAAAAAAAATACTATATTCAGCAATGGATGCATTCAATGATCAAAGTGACAGAAAGGGACATTTTTAAAAATAATTGTAAAGTACAAACTGTTTCAACTCTGAATATATTCAGTATTGTATCCTTGAGCATTAAATCATCATATTGAGTGTTTTCTGAAGGATCATGTGACACTGATGACTGGTGTAATGATGCTGAAAAAATTAGATTTGATCACAGAATAAATTACATTTTACTAGATATTCAAATTGTAAACAGCTATTTTAGATTGTAATTATCTTTTCTGTTGACAGGTCCCCTAACCTGAAGACCCCAAATCGAACAATAATGCATAGTTTAATATTTTATCACTAGCAATAAAAACTTATTGAATCTTCATGAGAAATGGGACTGGACATGTTTTTGTGTGTTTACACAGAGTAGAGAATGAAATTGAATCAGTGAATGAATGTGTGCTTGAGATACCTAGTCAAGCCGCTAAAAGAGGTGGTGAGACAACGGGAACTTAGCTGTCTCTTGCGGACGATTGTGTCCTTCTGCAGACAAATGCACACTCTCTCCTTTTCTAAAAAGCTGTTTTTCTTTTTAAGCTGATAAATCTTTTAAGCTACCAGATACTTCACTGACGCAAAAAACACACACACGTCTGAATTGGTAAACATACTCGCTCCGTCACATGACGAGTGAAATAAACACCCGTTCGCCAGATAGCTTGGAGCGCATCGATGTGTGTTTTTTATTGGTTTACTACTGTTTGATATTCATGTATAGCTATTGACTATTGAAAACAAACCACTTGAACTCAGTATTAACACACTGATACACCTGGTAATCACCCAAAACAACCTAAAATCATAGCAACCCCTGGCAACCATTCCAAAACACCATGTGAAACACCCTGTAAACCCAATCAGAACCTACCCTTGCACACTTTAACAATGTTCTACGAACTCCTGGAAACACCAGAAGACATAACAACTCATCAAAGAAATAACGAGGCAACCTCCTAAACAATGTCATAGCAACTCCATGGCAACCACCAGAACCACGTAGTAACAGCCCTGGCCACCGCCGAACAACCCAATCTACCTCTAAACAATTCACTATCAACTTCCTGGCATCACCAGAAAGCAACTCCTAACAGTCATAGCAATCTCTGGCAAACACCCAAAACCCTAGCAAACACCCGATCACAATAGCAACACCCAGGCCACCACCCAAAAACATAAAGCAACCTTAACAATGCCTTAACAATCTCCCTGATTATCACCAGAACACCAAGAACAACTGGTAGCTACCCAGAACAACCAGCAACTCTCTAAACAACAACTTGCAATCATGAAAACAACCCGAACAACCAAGCAACCCTTTAACAATGCCTTTTGCCATATCAACTCTGGAAAACCACCAGAACACACAGGCCACCACCAAAACAACCAGCAACTCCTGGAACCTCACAGTTCTCCTAGAAACCACCATGAAAAAATTAGAAATCCTAATGCCCTTGCAAACACCGAAACACCCTTGCAAACAAACTGGTAGCACCAAATCATCTAGAAACTCTATAATATGCCTTAGCAACTCTGCCAAACACCCAGTACACCCAAAAAACCAATTGCGAACATGCTAAAAACTCCTATAACACTTAGCAACCACACACACAAAACCTCCTGGCAACACCACAACTTTCATTCAAACTATAAATTGTAGTTCTTTTTAAAAATATTTAAAAGGGGTGCTACAAACATTCCAATTACTACAAGGTCCTGTGAAGAATACTGAGAAGCAAAAAAACAGTTATACTAGGTACATTTGGGTATTTTTAGTTTGTGAGTGCTTAGTTAGTATATCGTCACTGTGTGCATTGAAGAAACATCGCAGTGAGAGCCATTCACACACACACACTCACACTATATGCAGCTGTGTGTATTCTACTATATACAGTAGTATCATTTCCAATGTCTTCAATTGGTTTCAGTGTTGTGTGAGAGACTTATGTGTGTAATTTAACTCACGGCATTTTCCTCTCTCCGTGCGTCTCAGAGGTGCTGTGCACTGTGACTGGTTATATTGTATAATCACAGCCCTAACACACTCGCGTGTATTGCTTTTGTTAAATCTCCCAGAGCTTTGTTAAGTTTTAAGCTCTTTATAGTGAAGCTCAAATTAATCATACCAAGCCAAGAATCATCACAAAAGAAAGATAAAAAGAGCAAATTTGATGTATTGTTGTTATTGGAGTATTTGGTGAGGCAGATTACTTAAATCTCATTAGATCCCACTCTGATGAAAGCATTTTAAAGCTCCAGAATTATGAACAGACTGGTCTGTGGACTGCGGCACAGTAAGAACACAGACTTTCTGCAAACCACATCTTGCATCAAACGGACACACTAATCACTCGACTCACTCATTTATGTTAATCTGGTGTGTGTGTCGCTTTGTTTCATTCCTGTGGTCTGACATGAACACCTGCAAGCTAATTATAATAACTATTCTCCTGTTGAGTTAAATAAAAAGGAATTATCAAACAAGATGACAGGTCAGTCAGTGGAAGAACATCATGCTTTTGCTGGAGCTCAACGCCGTCATGACTATATTATATTATATTATTATACTTGACTTTGAATTGTTATTACGTAAATGCACATTTAAAGTCTTGGTTTATTGTTTTCATGCATTTTAACTAGAAAAATATTGTTTGAAAGTTTTGAAAAAAAATTTAAAAGCTTGAAATGTGATTATTTCGATATTTTATTTGTGAGTAACGATAGATCAAATGCTGGATGGATGAAAAGCACTCTTTTCCATAAAGCTCATCAATAATCCATGTCCAAATCATAACTTAGATTTATATAATTCATAAATTCTCTCTTCCTGTTATTCCAATTCAACTGATAATGGCATACATAATTCATAATGCAAAATATGGGTTTGGGCAGTGTTTGTGTGTTTTCTAGGACGGTGTGGTGAGGGACGCACTGATCTGCGGGCTCTAAATAATCGATCTCCGCACACGGCAGATTCAGTGTCTATTAGTTAAGGTGTGTGTGTGTGTGTGGTGGTGTGTGTGTGTGTGTGTGTGTGTGTGTGTGTGTGTGTGTGTGTGTGTGTGTGTGTGTGTGTGTGTGTGTGTGGTGTGTGTGGGTGAATGTGGACATAGAAAGGCTCGAAAGACAAATATCAACGTCCCGGGAGTAACCGGAGTTTGAAAGAGAGATAGTGGAGGAGTACAGGGCTCGATCGAGCTGATGAGAGATCACACAGAGGACTCTTAAGTGTGTGTGTGTGTGGTGTTGTGTGTATGTGTGGCTGGTAAACCCTACTTTATGGGACAAAATTGTCCCAACATGGATGGCATATCCGGGAAATCTTGTTTGTGTTGGGGACATTTTTTTGGTTCCCCATGAGGAAAATCTGCGTATATTTCTTACTTAGTGATGTTGTTTGGTAACTGTAAAAAGAGAATGTTGCCTGTGATGGGTAGTAGTTTAGGGATAGGGATACGGTAAGGGAAAGAAATTTACAATCTGTCAGTGTTAAAATCATTATGTCTATGGGTACAAGTCCCCTTAAAACATGGGAACACACAACGTTGTGTGTGTGTGTGTGTGTGTGTGTTGTGTGTGTGTGTGTTGTGTGTGTGTGTGTGTGTGTGTGTGTGTGTGTGTTGTAGAATGGAGGATTGAAAGTATGTGTGGTGAACATAGCGAAGATCAACCAAGAGAGCTCAAAAATACAAATACAGTGAGAGAGATGAGAAATAGAAGAAAGAGAGGGAGAGAGGAGGAGAAGAGAGAGAGAGGTATGTGTGTGTTGTGTCTGTGTTTGTGGGTGTGAGAGATGGAGAGAGGGTGTGTGTGTGGGTGTGTGTGTGTGTGTGTGTGATGTGTGGTGTGAGAGAGAGAGAGAGAGAGAGAGAGTGTGGTGTAGTGTGTGTGTGGTGTGTCGTGTGTGTGTGTTGTGTGTGTGTGTGTGTGTGATGTGTGTTGTGTGTGTGTGTGTTGTGTGTGTGTGTGTGTGTGTGTCTTGTGTGTGTGTGTGTGTGTGTGTGTGGTGTGTTGTGTGTGTGTGATGTGTGTGAGCTGTGGGTGGTGTGTGTAAAGACAAGGTGCCTTACTGATAAGTACTGTTGCAAAACCATAGTTTGTATGAGATAATATACACTCTAAAATTACGTACCACTATGGAGTAATTATTGATAACTCATTTAATGGTTATTGAACATTTTTTACACCTAAAACAATGAGTAAATTTTAATGCAGCATGAAACAGGAGTTGAGCTGGTCTTTCTTCTTATTGTGTTCGTATTTCTGAGTGATAGCTTCTGAAAAAGAAAAACAGATGTGGTGCGGGGCTTGATTTAGTCTGTGGGGCAATGATTGGTTGGTTGTGGGTTGCTTATTGGTGGTCTCATGTGAGTGACAGGTTGTCATATCAAAGTATGATGGAAAATCAGATTTTCTTGTTAGTGTTATTGATTGTAATTTTGTGTCCAATTAACTCAATTTCTTAAGTTGTTGTTAAAGATGAATAATATTGATAGCTATAAAGTAAAAATTGTAGTTCTTGAGACTGATCAGATAATTTCCCAATTCTACATATTTTGATTAAAATTTAACTTAACCTTGTAACTTAAAAATTAACTTTTGAGATTATTGATAATACTCAAATATAAATAATAATGTATTTTTGTTAAAAAAAACTTAAAGAATGTTGTACATTTTAAATCAAAAAATACTGTTGGATTGTCCAACTCAAAACAATCAGTTTAGTGATATTCAGAGATTTATATTATAATAATAATAATAAATATAATATAAGTTTTATTTATATAGGCATCTTTACTTTTCTAACTCTTTGTTTGTGTTTTTAATGAATGCAAAAGCACATCAGTCTATTACCACGTAGTGTAAGAAGCTGAATCCATTTCAAGGTCAAAATGTGTCAAATCCACCAGATCGATGAATCTAAATTCTTCTAAACACACCACAGAGCAAACAGCCGTCCTGAAACACACACTCCCTCTCCGGAGGATTCAGACACACACATGAAAGACGAGAGGAGATTTGGCTTTGGGTGTCTTTTCCAGTTTGTTCAAATTAAAATAATCCTAATGAACATAATGGCTAGGCGTTCTTAAGAACTGCAGATATTCAGTCAAATATTTCAGACTCTCCTAATTAAACACATAGACACACACACACACACACACACACACACACACACACACACACACACACACACACACACACACACACACACACACACAGACAACTTGTTCCTCATTAGGCCCGTTGTGTGTGTGCATGAAATAAGTGAGCAGTGTTGTATGATAATGTAAATCTGTTAGAGGCTAATGGGGTCATTAGCATTTTTCAAGCAACAATATCACACACTAACACTCACACACACAAACACACACACACACACACACACACAAATACAAGCATGCACACACATACATATTAGCACGTGCACATGCATACACACACTCACACACACACAAACTAACCCACCTCCCCCCCCCCACACACACACACACTCACACACACACGCACGCACACACACACTAACACAAACACACTCTCACACACACACAGTGTTTGGGTCAGAGGAGACAGGTAGCTTTGAGTCGGCCTCATAAAAGAAAAGAAGCTTAACAGAAAACAAGATATGAACTACAAGACAGAGAGAGCTTATCAAAGAGCAGAAGAAAGGAGGGCGAACACACTCCCATCTTAATGTTCACGGAAGCAGGAACACTTAAGAGGAAGAGGAGATTACAGAGGAATAAAGTGATAATAATAGGCCCAGAGAGAGAGAGAGAGAGAGAGAGAGAGAGAGAGAGAGAGAGAGACAGACATTAATCAGCAGGATGTGACATATGGGGGATTTTGTTAACCCTCATTAATATTCGCAGTAGTCGTGTTGGGGTTATTGGAGTCTCTGAGCATAAGACGGAGGTGAACTTTAAGAGTGTTTACACACACACACACACACACACACACACACACACACACACACACACACACACACGTTGTTGGGGAGTAACCAACTAAAAGTTGTGACGCTACTAACTTTTCAGAAGTGTAGCGGTTCACAAAAAATATCAGATTTTCAAGTAACAAACTACTCCTTCCATCAAGTATCGTAACAATCTATGTATTTTTTTTTTTTGTCACATGTTGTATTGCACAAGCAGTTTTAGAGTCAGGTGAACTCAGGCAATAATTATGGGAGGACAACATAAATATGCATTTTCATAAATCTGTATAAATAAATAAATAAATACAGAAATAAATAAATACAAATCATACATTTTTTAATACATTAGTAAATAAAATAAATCTATAACATTATGAAATGCATAAATTCATTAACTATATGAATCATTATACAGATCATTTATTGATCATTTGCATTTGTTTATTTATTTCTTGATTTTTAATTTTGCAGGTTTCGTCCTCCATAAATGCAAGTGCAATTTGCATTGCAAAGCTTGATTCATTTAAGTGAATTGATTTCCAAAATCAATTAGCTGATTCCTTTTGTGTTACTTTTCATTACAAAATAGTTGTTTTAAACTCAAATATACACCTTGCATTTGCTGTTTATTATCTATCTGTTTCAATACCGTTAAAAGATGCAATCAGTAATATGTTGCTTATGTTGCACTAGCCGATATGACACTGAAACTACACGGAAGCAGCTCCACACAAAATCTCAATTTTCCTGTTACCAATGCAATTGGAAAAATAAATTATTCACAGTTAGCCATGATTTATTTATTTTGTGAGCAAAAGAGTCAACTAACACCGAGATGAAGTGAACAGTGCTGTAGTTTCCTCGATTTCTTGAAATCCTCATTCGTGTAAAACTTTTTAATGAGAGTAAAATTGCTGAGTGCACCTTTATCATCACCAACCTAACTGAGATGCTCATTGTTTTTGTGAGATAAATACCACTCAGAATAAAAAATGATATCATTAAACAGCTTGTTAGTGCAGCTCCAAAGTGACTACTTGAGAATCTATAGCACATGCACATTCATTCTGATGTCTTTTACACACATCTTGTTTTTCTCAAACAGGTAAACAAGACAAAAGCAGACACTGGATTTGCAGGAAGATTGGTGACCAGGATCTGATCTGAAAACGGATTCCTGACCGATGCAAACACCGTGGAATACTATTTCCCAAAAACACGCAGTGGAATAATAACCTTCGTTTTCGATGGTATGCTTAGAAACGGAGGCCACACCCCCTTCGGCTCCTCCTCAGGGGGCTGAGCCAATCAGCAGAGGTTATGGGCCGACGGGCAGCTGATGCGTCCAATGCGGTGCCGGCGCTGGAAGTGCCTCTCGCTGGTGGGCGGGCCATGCTGTCTCAGAAATGGGGTCCTCTGTGCAGTGTTGGCGTCCAAACCTCGCCGGGCCTCCGTTCGCTCCCGTCATTAAAGAGAAGGACGCAAACGGTCAATGGACCGACTGCAGAGACCATGTCGCTGGACCGGATGAGGCGCTGTGAGGTCAACGGCAGGCATGTGGTCAAAGCGGCTTCCAGGAACGGACCGGACCGGACGTCCAAAGAGAACGAGGTGTACTGTCAAATCAAAGTCAATCCAAACCAATCAGGGCTGAGAGGGAGTTTAAAACGAACCCCTCGGTATGTTAATGGCAGTGTCGTTGCACCCGAGGTGGTGGGCGGAGTTTGTAGTGAGGGGGCGGAGTCAGAAGCAGCGAGACGGCAGAGTCAAACAATGACACGTGATTGTAGGCGGGGTCAATCACTGAGAGGGGAATCGTCCAGGCCGTCATTGCACTGCGGAAACGTCGGCTCGTACGCCACGCCCCCTCGGCCATGCCGGATGATGACATCATCGCCCAAACTGTGCATGAATTGTGGGCGGAGACAGTCTCAAGCCCCGCCCTGCATGGCGGCCGCTTGTCGCAAACGAGCCGCTAGTCAGGTTCAAGCGAGCATGACGCTTCCGCCGCCGCCAAGGAAATGCTGTTCACCTCGGCTGCAGAAACGAAACTCCACGGTGGCACAACCAACGTACGCCCAAATTCCTAATCACACAACGGACATGCAGAACGAGACCTGCTCCACCCCCTCACAACACAACAAAAAAGACACGCTCGCAAAAACAGAGGGATCGACGCAGTCTGAAAAATCTAAAAACGACTCGATGACGCACAAAACACAACACACACAAACACAAGTCACACACACAACAAAAACTGAATCAACCACACAACACGCATCGCAAAAGACTAAGGACAAGTGTGCGACCACGCAAACGCACACACCCGTATCCGCCACGTCTAAACCGATTGGCTGTGAGTCAAAAGCCACGCCCACTCTTCCACCCAAGAAAGGCTCACAGTTGCAGGTCAAATCTAAACCGGCAGCTCCAGAGTTTCTGATTGGCTCAAGGGCGGAACCTAAACCGCAAACCCCGCCCCCTCCCTCAGAACCTAAACCTGAGACAGAAACGGACTCTAAGGACACCAAACCACCTCCAAAAGATGAGATCCCACAATGTAATGGTGCACCCGGTGTTCTACACGGACTCCTGCATAATGTAGAGGAAAACCTGCTGTATAATCAGGAAAAGATCAAAGTTCTTCTCAATGTCATCCAGGATCTGGAGAGGAACAAGGCAATGAGTGAAGGGTGAGTTAGAGCGAGAGATTAAGGCTCTGGAGTTCATGAAGGCGTGTTTGATTTGTGATTCTGCACTTCCATCATCCCATAACTCCCCTGGTAACTGATGTATCCTGAGGCAACACCTCGGGAATCTCGATCATCAATGGAACATCGACCCCCTAGAGTTCACAAACTCTCTCTCTCTCACATATCTGATGTCTTATTTTCTGTCACATCTTCACCGCTTTACCATTTACACTCTCTCTTAATCTCTTAAGAGTTTCTCTCCTTTTTTATCCTCCATCCACACACACACACACACACACACACACACACTTCCGCCAGAACTCTGCTCTGATTGAAAGCTCAGATGTGTCAGAATCGATCAGGAAAAGTGACTGTGTTATATGTTTTAAAGTGTCCATATTCATTACATATTCAAGGACATTCAATAGAGGTCTTTATTCCTGTGGGATTCCAGCTAGCCTTGATTTTATTTGTTGTGACGCAGGAGTTGCAGAAAAAGTATGAGTATGCAGTCTCGATTTCATGTGGTGTTTCATTACAGCATATACACACATATATATGGAAAAGACATATGGATGGAAAAGACCTCTAATTCAATGTTCTGTGAGTGTGAATCACATGCTCAAAGTGTCTGTGTGTGTGTGTGTGTATGTGCAGGTCTTCAGACTTTCTTGTTTTTCAGGCGTTGTTCATACAGAACTGGTCAGGACATCAACAACTGCTCAACCTGCCAGAAAACAGCCTGCATTATATACAGGTAAACACGACCCTTAACACCCCACGTATGTCTATCATGTCGTAATGTAGTCTTTTATGATCATTTCCTCCCTGTCCGTGCTTAAAAATTAAACAGGCTGATTTTGCAACTGCACTGTATTTAAAGGACCTCTGTTGTGATTGGCTACTCTTCACATTAACAATGCAAAGCGATGCAATGTTCAAACATGAAAGCACATTCATTGAACGACTTTTTTCAACATCAAAGCATTTCACACAAGTCAAAGCATCAACTCATTTTTAATTTTGTGATTTAATTTTTGCTATTAAGTTGGTTAGACGCTGACAAAAACTCACGTCAACATTACTTTTCAGACTTTCAGCAACAGAGCTCAACACTACATCATACCTGAATAGAACAGAACGCAGGGGTCTATTTTTAACTTGCAAAGTCATGTTAAAAAATGCAGCGCTAAAGAGATGCAAGGCAACATCTAAGACATCCGTCTGATGCATATGCACATACTCAGATCAACAATTAAAAAAAAAAGCCAAGAATTTTCTCCATTAGACGGAGTTTTCTGATGTGAATGTCAACTTTATCTGTATAGTCCTTAACACTGTAAATCCTGACATATTAAATATAGGCAGAAAAATATACATTTTTGAAATGGATCCGTTTATTGAACCCTAAAATTGAAAATCTTAAAAAAGTTTGCATATGTTTTTTTTTGTTGTTTTTTTTTGGATGATCATATTTCGCTGTTTTTTTTATATATGTATGGGCTTTTCTGGTTCATTGAGTATGTTATAAGAGAATATGAACTGGAGTAGAGAAAAAAAAACCTACATTTTATTCAGAGGCCCAACGTGAATAAAATTATACAATTTGGTGCAGAAGCTGATATTGCTAAAAAGTAAGATAACATTATGATGTTCGTTATGTAAATCAATGCTATTTTTAACAGTATAGCAGATACTTAAAATGTCGAATATCAGTCTTTGCTCTATATCTCTCAATAATAAGTCTTAGAAAGATGATGTTTAAATGCTTAGTTTTATGATCAAAGCTATGTAGTTTTAAAACCTATATTGCAATGCATTACAATGATTGAGAGATGAACCTGATATTTGAAACTCCCATTTTAACATATTTCTAAATAAATAAAAAACTGAAAAAGATGTATGATTATCAAGTTAACAAAAGTTCCGTCCAGTAAGTGTTCATGTTAAAATATCACTAACAATATAGAAGTTATTAATTTACTTTATAAAAATCTAAATTTCACAGGAAAAAAGACGAGCTGAAGAAGGGCTTTTGTACAATTATACTAAAAAGCCTTTTACTTTCTAAAAAAGTATAAACTATCAAGCAGACAACAGAAGGCATTGTAGTAGAAGTAAAAAAAATGTATGTCTTGGAAATGTGCTTATCAAATATGATACAGTAGGTTTTACAGGGTTAAAACTCTGGAACAGAAAAAATTCCTATGACCCATTTAAAATATTATAAATCGTGCACAGAGCCATATCTGAGTTATGTGTCATCTCGGGGGCAGGAACAGACAGAAGTGCACCAGGAGACCATGAGGATGATTTAAGAGTTGCATCAATATCCTACAGCAGATCAAAACACCCGACGGCCACCAGAAACACACCCGCATCTACTCCATGAAGAAGAAACAGATTGCACTCGTCCTAATTAGTGCAGCTTGCTAAATCAAGCATTATTATTGCTATTGATCATAGTTAGGGGTGCACTTTCTTCAAAAAAAGTACAAATCTTGTAATAGTTAAATAGATGTGTGTGTAATTTCTGTGGGTTTGTGATATTAAAGTCTGCTGGTTTGTACGTTTGTTATAATCGAGGGACAGAAAGCTCAAACTCCCATTCAACCATAATGAAGCCCTGAGGGATGGAAACACACACACACACACACACACACACACACACACAAACACACACGTGTCATAAAGCCAGAAAAAACTGAACCTGGAGATATCCCTCCTGTGTCATAAACACAAACACACACACACACGTACTGGTCGTGTATGAAATTCCCTCGGCTCTTTTATCTCCCTTCCTCTTTTTTCCTGTTGGGATCAACAAGATCATTATTCCCGCACTATGAAGAACTAATCGCACACTAATGCATGTTTCCAGCACTCATACCGCGGTTAAAGCCTCAGGAATCAATTAAGAGAGATGGATTTCCTATTGAAGTGTAATCTCATGACAATACAGCATGAGAAAAGCCAAGCACACACACACACACACACACACACACACACACACACACACACGCACACACGCACACACTATTGAGCTGCTTTGTCTACATAGCATCCTAACTAAAGTGACTGATATGGAGCGCCCTACATAGGTAGTAACTGTATAGACTTAGCACAGTAAACTTGATAAAAGTTATTTAATTCATTCATTCAAGCATTCATTGATTCATTTTTTCATGAGTGCATGCATTCATTTGTTCATGCTTTCATTCACGCATGCATTCATTCCTGAATGCATTCATTTGTTCATGCATTCACTCATTACTTGGCCCATTCATTTATTCATTCTTTCATTTATGCATTTAATTGTTCATTCATTCATTCGTTTATCCATGTGTTTGTTCATGCATTAATTAATGTATACATTCATTTGTTTATGCATTCATTCATTCATTAATTAATGTATTTATTTGTTCATTCATTAATTAATCTAACTTGTATCCCAGCAGGAGAAACTATAGTTTTGCGGCAAAGGTGTCAGACACCAAACTAACAAATTTACAATAAAATCACTCTACAATAACATGAAATAAAACTGTATTTAAGGCTAGTCAGTTCACTCATTGGCCATCTTGTCCACAGATAAAAAAGCACAGAAGTGCAGCTTCTATCTGTCTCAGTGCGGACAGGCTGATATCCAAAACTTTTAGTTGAAATTATGCTTCAATAACATTATCACTAAAGGCAACAATAGTAAAGTTTTGCTTCTTCAAGTCTTTGTCCATCAGTGCTTATTTTCCAGAAGAGAAAGACTGTGTATTTCGAATGTGTATATCTGCTAAAAGTAAACTTTTGTCAACTTTTAGGAGTACACTAGCATATAGATGAGCTCAAAGCTATAGAAATTTTAAGGTGAAAAAAAAATTTAAGGTGTCTTTAAGAATCCAGACCAAGCAACATCTGGCCAAAAAATTCCTCTGGTATTGCACTCATGCAGGCTGTGTGATTTATAGCTCTAGATATCCTTTGAGTCATGATTTCTGGAAGATAATATTGATGATTAAGATTGTTTCCCCAACTGAAAGTGCAGACTGAGTGAGTGACTGAGTGAACTCTTCCCTCAAAAGATCTGTTCATCACAAATTCTGCTTTCACAATTCTTTATCTCTCACTTTGTCGCTTTTTTCTCTGTCTTTGTGCCTTCGTTCTGTAGGGACGCAGGGAAGTTGCGATAGGCTTGGTTATAGTGCTCCTTAAAATACAGAAATGTGCACTCCTCTGAAGTCAAACATTTCCTCAGCCCATGCAAACCTCAGGTGGTTGCTCAGAGACTAGCCCGAGTTAAAACAGTCTCTGTGATCCTCTCTATGAATCATTCATGTCTTTAGCACAAACGTTATGTGACTAAGTTTATAAGTAAGGGTTAAAGGTCTCTTTAAACCCCGAACACAAGGTCTGAGCAATAACAATGCAATGCAAACAGTACTGATGACAAAAAAAAGCATAATCAATTGCCCTGAAAAAAAAAAAACCTAGTGAAGATGAATTTGCATGGAGCAACAATCATATACATGTAAATGTGTCATCTGGATATGCAAATTAGAGACATCACCTAGCAATTTCCACTGACAAATGACACCCTCTGAAATGACAGCAACACTGAAAAACAGATTTACAGCCGGAAAAAACTGTCGAGTTTCAAATGCAATACAGAAATAACTAGATTTGCATTTCCTGGAGAAAACAGAAGCGCCTGCACGATGGCAAAGGGAAACTTTGAGATTTAGGCTTTAGTTCTGCGTGTGAAATGTTGCATAACAAATGTTTCGCTGCTATTGTGACACTGAGCAACATGTTTATAGGGGGGCTATTATGCCCTTTTACAAAGTCTCGATGTTGTTTACAGGCTCTACTAGAACAGGTTTTCCTGCTTGAATGTTGATTATTTTCCTCATATTCTCCATTGTTGCGGCTCCTCTCTTCCCAGTCTGTCAGTAACGCTCTGTTTACTTCCTGTCTCTATGAAGCCCCTCCTTCTGAAAAGCACACTGTGCTCTGATTGGTCGGCTGGAGAAGTGTGTTGTGATTGGTTGAGCGCTTTGAGTGTGTTTGGGAAAAGTCCCGCCCCTTACCATAACCACCAGTTTAACACACTACTAACTAACTCAACCAGGCCCCGCCCCTTTATTCTGCGTATTAATTATTTAAATGAGGAATATTGTGACGTGTTCGTTCCCGGAACAAAACAAGACTATATGGAGGCGTTTCAGGGAGTTCAGAAACACTGACACTGATATAGAGAAGAACTTTGTGACTTTGCAGAGCTTTTTCATGCTCAAACAGCAACATTACACACTAAAGAAAGAAGAACAGTGCATACTAGGTCCTATTTATTATCAACTGAGCATCAATAAAGATCGCATACAGTCTCTGCAGTATAAAATACAACTAGAGGTGGTTAAAAAGATGCAATAAAGGCAAAACCATTCATCACAATTCAGCTTGAAAAAAAAAAAAAGGAGGACAATTGCATTCCAGATATTGCATATTTATAAAGGATATGCAATAGCACAATCGCTGTGGGATGGGTGTATTTTCCATACAGTGTAGGCTTTATAACAAGCTGTTGTTGAACATGCTTCATTTATCTCTGTCCCTCATTATGGGCTTTGTTAACCTTCAATACATTCTCTGTCAGTCTGTATTATTCTCTCATGTTTTTACCTAGCGTTTTCTGCTCATCATGTCCCTTCTTTTCTCGCTTTTCTCTCAACTCACTTAGTTGCCGGGAAATTGCAGGCAGGACTGTGGCTATACTGTAAATAGAGGCCATAACCCCTCACACACACACACACACACACACACACACACACACACACACACACACACACACACGCACGCACGCACGCACGCACGATTGCAGTCAGATAAAATGGTCGCTGTGTGTTTGACGCTGCTGTGATAATAGATTGTGTCAGCAGCCTTGGCTACAAAAGTATGTGTTTCGTTCATTTCTACTTTGAAATTTAAAAAAAAAAAAACTCATTGTAAAGAGTTTTAATCCTTGACCCAAAACAACCAGCTCCGAGATGCACAAAAAAACCCAATTGTTCAAAAAACAGTTTGAAAAGTGCAAAGACGACAACAGCACAAGAAGACCTTCAAATGACACAGTAGGGTACTTTTGAACTTTATAATTATCAAAGAATCCTGTTTTCCACAAGTAATAATAATCAAATCATCATATTAGAGTGATTTCTGAAGGATCATGTGACACTGAAGACTGGAGTAATGATGCTGAAAATACAGCTTTGATCCCAGGAATAAATGACCTTTGACTATATATTCACAGAAAACAGCTATGTTAAATTGTATTGATATTTAACAATATTACTGTTTTTACTGTAGTTTTGGTGAGCAGAAGATCTTACTGACCCCAGACTTTTGAATGGTAGTGTATAAGTATTTCTGTATACATTTATACCTACATTTTCATTGTAACAGCGACTTCTTTGATTGGTGGATGTGGATTTGGCTATTAAACATGATTTTAAAAAATGCAGTTGCAAAGTTGCACTTAACTTCAGAGCTCACAGTGTTCCTCGAAAGGTTTATACATTATCATTAAAAATCAATCTCTCTATGGAAAAAAATGAATATGATTTTGACATCCTGAGCCCGGCTGTGCAGTGAAACTTGTAAGAAAGTGAGATGAATGACGGACTGAGAAGGAAAGAGAGATAGAGAGATTGAAGATGTTTCTCAGTAGGTCTGTCTTCAGTTTTGTTTGTTATTTTGAAATGTCATATTGTCTTAATGTTCATGTCTATGTCATGACAAACGATCCGTCGTAACCAATGATGAAAAGTGTTTCCTTTCTCTCTTTCATCAATCACACTGTTCATTCACACAAAAACTAAATGTATCATCAAATTACATCAAAATGTAAATCTTTTTTTTTCTTGCAATTTTAATGTATCCTATATATTTGCTACAAACGAATATTATAATTAATTTATTTCTTATTATAATCTTAACAACTTTTTATTCTCAGTGCATTTAACTTCTGTAATTCTGATATATTTTTGAGTGGGAAATAATGTGATGTGATATGATTGGAATGTGAAAAATAATATTTTTTTTCAGTCCACACAGCAAAAGTTGTTTCGGTGCTTACAAACAAATTATATTTGGAAGGGGAAAAAAACAAGACAAATATTTTTTTCTTTACAATAACATATTGCACAGATGAATCATTCACAATAAGAATGAAAACATCAAAACTATATTCATTTAACAGATAACAACAAAGGTTTCTGGTCTTTTTGTGAATGATTCATTAGCGCATGTTTTTCCAAAGTGAAAAAAAAGTTTGTCTTTTTAATCTTTTGTTGAAATTTTGCCATATAAATGTTCCTATTTTGTCTTAGTTGAATATCCCACTTAAAATTCCAGTAATCAATAAAAATAAAGTTGAATGTAATGGCTGCATCTCTCATTGCAGAATTCATTTTAATTTTTATATTTCATTAAATGATATCTATTTCGGTCTTTTTAGTGTGGAGCACGACTTCCGTGTGCAGGAGGGACGATTTCAAAACATCCTGGAAGAATTGGATGAAAAGGAGTACGATGTTCCCGCCCAAGTCCCAAAACCTGCCCACATACGACCACGAACCAAGAGCCGCGTCAAGAAACTGCGAAAGAAGTGTTTCTGGTGGCTGTAGAAATGGTTATGATGTCGTAAACCAAACACTTGGACGTAGGAGTTTCATAATTCAGTCCAACAACTTTATAATGTGGGGAAAAGGATGTTAAAAACATTGCTCTTACAGAACGGATTATTCCTTGATATAATTGTTACAGTGTGAGGAACTTCACAAAGCCACGGCTGAACCAAAAGCTCATCTGATATCCTGTAAACTTGAGGACAATTTAAAACCCAAGGAGACCCAGAAGACCTCGCGTCTAACCAGTCAATAAATCCCCTTCATAGTGTCTGACAGAGCCGGAGCGCAGTCGATATCCCTCTTTACCCTGATGGACTGATGGAGATTCTCCGTCTCATCTCCTCGTCACCGTTCCCTGACCTTTGTGTGCAGATGGCTTTCGTCCCCGACTAATGAATGTCTAAAGCTCTGTTCCCAAACCTAGTCATCTGCCTACCTACACAGCATTTTAACTAACCGGCGGTTGAGCTCCAGACACGAAGGCCGTCTTATGAGATGCTTTCTGCGATTGCCTTTTCCATCAAGGATATGTGCATCTCGACAAGAGAAAGCATCCAAGTTGTTACAATTATCCCGACTGACACCTGCGTAATGAAATGCTCTAATGGAACCATTCCGTCACGTATGAGGCTCTATTTCAGTTAGAATGCTGCAGGTTTCAGAACAGAGTTTAAATGTTTCAAATGCTGAAGTTCCGAATTCCAAAAGTTCTAAAATTCCGATGTAACGACGTGATTAGTGTGAAATGTGAGAAGAAGGAGAGAAAGTGTGACTAAAGGGGCCATTCATACTGAACACGTTCTTGTATTACATCTGCACCATTTTTTAGTTGGTCTATGTACATAAACATGCATTTTTAAAGCTGTCTAATTAAAAGAAATTACATTTTTAAAAATGTATCGAGACGCACACGTTCGGTTCTCTTGCGCCATTTTCAAATGTATATGACCGGCCCCCTATTGCTAGATTCATGTCTCATCGAAATTACCATAATTACTAAATTAGACTCTAGTAATTCAGTCTGAGTCAGAAATGATTTGTTTCTATTGCAACACTAAATGCCAAAATTGCAGCATAACGCCAACACTGCTGCATGTGCAGCTTTATTGATGAAGACAGTAAAATTCATCACTCCATCAATTTACCTCTATTCTCTAATATGCATCAGTTAACGTCGTCTATATGAAGCAAGCGGATCAGAGTCACAGCAGCTCATTCACAACTGGTCGTTTGTAGGGCTGCACAACACATCGAAATTATTGAAATATCGCAAATGTACATATCACGATACGATAGCTTTGTGGTAACTGAATGATTTTAATACTTCAAAAAGTTACTTAAAGTCACAATTTTAGGTTCACTCAGAGAGAAATTGGACACATACGTGTGATATGCATAATGTTTTAAATAGTTCAAATCAATAAACCGCGGAAAATAACTTTTGGCTTAGATGGCCAAATACACACAAAATGATGCCATCTTGGTGAGTATTCACGTGAACAATTGATTATGTCTCAAGTGAACGTAAACAATTGAGGGATAAAACGTGAGTGTAACAGTATATTGGATCCGTGTATTTGCTCTTAAAGTGACAGCAGCCTAATAAACCTGCTGCCGTCTATCTGTTCAATGTTAATCAAACAACAAAATACAAAGAGAAAATCTGCTCTTGACTGAATAACTTTTGTAGTTTTAATAAGAATCAGCATTTATTTAATTCCTACAGTTAAGACTAAGCTGTTTTTTTTAACATTTGGTTATTCAATTACTGTTTTGTACATTATCGTATCGCATATCGCATTATTTAATCACATATCGCACTTTTCTTCAATATCGTGCAGCCCTAATCATTTGATGTAATTGAAGCTGCTGCCATTTCTTTTTTTATTATTATGTAATCCAATACATACAAGTAACTGACACAACAAAAAGCATAAAGGTCTCATACATAAACATTAACATGTAAACATGAAAATAACATACATAAACGTGTGTGTGTGTGTGTGTGTGTGTGTATGTATTACTTGGTGTGTAAGTGGAAATAACTTAACAGAAGAAAATCTTACAGATACAACAGACATGATAAAAATGAACTAAATAATAATAATAATAATTAAATTTAAAAAATAATTTAAAAAAAGCTGCTGCCATTTCGATTGTTTCTATAGTACGACACATCGGTCAAGAGGGAAACCTCAAGGGTTTGCGTTAAATTGTGAGTTGTAATTTGCGAGTTTGACAAAAACATGAGCAGGTTTTACTAGTCAGAAACTGGTAATTATGGTAATTTCATCATGACATAAACGGCCCATTAATGCAACATGGAATTTCCTCATCATTAAAGTGTAAATGTTCGGTGTTCTTACAGACATTGTAGCTTCAATGTTTAGATTCCTTATGATGAATTTCACAAACACTGATATATTTTTCTTCGTGTTTAATACACACTTTCTTACACACAGATCAGCACTTCATGCTTCCTAGAGTACGTAAGGTTCAAGCTCACGTCTTCCACACCGTATCTGTCCTGTCTACATGTCCAGACTTGAAAATATACAGTATATATATATATATATATATACAAATATATAGAATAACAAATATTGTAATCAATGTATTTTTATACGCCAATATTCAGATAGTCTAAGACTGCATTTCCCACAATGCACTTCATCCTCCCTCCACCTGTTTGTAATTGAGATACTTAAGATGACGTCAATAAAATTGTGTATTTTAATGCCGTAAATGTTTCTGGTCTGGCCACAAATAACACAATCAGTGGAGCACAAGTAAAAGTCAATCTCAAAATATCACATTTGGCCTTTGTTTACATCTTTGACTCCAAGTATGAGGAATATTAATAGCGATACTTGGCTTAGTAAACACTATTAACTGTAAAATAGCATTAATAAAGGGAAGAGGAAAGGGAATGGAGAGGATCTTTAACTCACGATGAGAGTGTGTTCTCGGCCCATGGTGATGACTGTGCGGTTTATCGTCCTCAGCAGAGACGACACAATGTCCTGAATGTGCTGAAATGTGTCTCCCTGGAAGAGAAAGAGACAAAACGCTCGTCATTTGTATTCTGGCACTGAACCGCACTGCATCCAAACGGTCAAAGATTTTCTCATTAAGTCACAATTAAAACAAACACACAGATTAACTATTGAGTTCTTCACCGCAATGTTTTCTGTTTATAAGCTACAAATCTTAAAGGAATAATTCAGGCAAAATGTAAATGATCTCATCATAAACAGCTCTTTTCCATACAAATGAAAGTGAACGGTGACCACGGCTGTCAAGCTAGATTTATTTCCAGTTAATAGCTATTTAAATTTGTGTTGCTTTCTCACATAAAGAATTCAGAAGACGTTGATAATAAGTCACTGTCGTGATGTTGTCATTTATGAACCTTTACAGCCCCTGGACACCATTTCACGTTCACTGCACAGAAAAGAGCAGCGTGAAACGACGTGATGGGTAAATGCTAACAGAATTTACATTTTTTTGGTTAACCACTTCCTTTAACTATGCTACAAATGAACAGTGAAATGTGTGTTTGTGTTTTAGTTGCAGGTCTGGTCTCTATGGCTCCTTCACTCTGATTTATTGTTTAAATGTATTGATCTGACTGAAGAGCTCTGGAACGGCCCAGATGAGAGAGTGTTTGTGTGTGTGTGTGTGTGTGTAGTCAACTAAAGGCCTTTTATTTCTTTTTATTCGTTTTTGTAAATCAATTCTGAGATCTAAAAATAGTCCATTTCTAAAAGTCCCTTAAAGTTAACCTAAATCTTAATACATGTTCCTGATATTTCGCAGCACAATTCAGCATGAATAAATCCCTCGATGGGCAACATGTGATGCCTCAGCAGAGCTTGTGATTGGATAACTGGACAAAGCAGCGGACCAATCGCATCACAGCATCTCAAATGTTGGTTTTGTGATTCTGAAACGCCTGAGCCGGTCATCAGAATGATTTGGTTTATTTTCCCCCAGAAGCGTCTCACATGATTTTGTTCCCAAAACCAGCATCTGAGCGCAAAGAGAACATGACAGCGTTTACTGCGCTTCATCTGCCGCTCTGAGACGCAACTCATTTATGAACGAGGAAAAAACAGCCTCAGTTTCTTCCCTGATTGCAGAAACTTCTTTATTAGTTATTTTTGAGCCAATTTCTCAGAAAGTTATTATTTTGTTCTCTTTAACACATTGGATCGAAACTGTGGTTTATTTGCAAAAGTGTTATGCGGTATTATAATTTTGCACATAATTATGGAAATATTATCAATATGAATTATTGGTAACATTTACAGTAAGGTATGATTTGTTAACAGTGGTTAATGCATTAACTAACATGAACTAACAAAAAGCTAAATATTTTTACAGCATTTATTAACATTTGTTAATATTAGTTAACAAAAATGTTCACCTTCATGTTAGTTCACAGTGCATTAACTAACAAGATACAACCTTTGATCTTAAAAATGTATTAGTAAATGTTGAAATTAACATTAAGATTAATAAATGCTGTACAAGTATTGTTCATTGTTAGTTCAAATGAACTAATCTAGTCTATAATGTTAAATAAATAAACCTTGTTGTTACCAATAAATACTACAATAGTATAGAAATAATACTAAAATAACACTTTAATAAGCCTATTAGTATCTCTCTAATTCCTCTCTAATAAAGCCAACATAAATGTGGATGATCAAAAGCCTTCTTCGACAAACATCGACTGTGTGTGAGAATCACAGGAAAATGTGTGTGTGTGTGTGTGTGTGTGTGTGTGTGTGTGTTTGTGTTTACCACCCCCTCACTAATTTCATGACGCAGAGGCGGATAAAGTGGGGGATTGAGAGAGAGAGAGAAAGAGAGAGATACACATCTGTTCATCTCTACATGGAGTATTTCATTTCATATTGTGTTTCTCAGTTCTTCACTTTCAGCTCTCTCTCTCTCTCTCTCTCTCTCTCTCTCTCTCTCTCTCATCTGTTTCTCTCTTTCTCAGTGGTCAGTGGATGACGGCTTAATCATGTACACCTATAATCCCAGCGGTGTGTGTGTCTGTGTGTGTGTGTGTGTGTGTAGATATCTATGGCACCTGTAGCCTGTCATTCGGTACAGTTTCCATTTCTCCATCTCTCTGTGCACAACAGCGCTCCCTCATCAGTCTCACACTCATGAATCTCTGCATGTCCAGCTCATATTTCACCCCAAAATCAAAAGAACAAATATATTTTACTGAAATGTTATATTAAGTCTATTTTAGAGTTGTTTATATAATGTATATTTTAGAGTTTTTGCGTTATATCAGTATTGTCATGACAACTTTAGCCCCAAACACTAATTACTGTAATGTGTAAAAACAATAATAAACATTTCAGTTGTAAAGTATTAAGCATAGTAGTATTTGAAATGTTCCCTTCAAAATATGCTGACTAAAAAGCCATCACAGCAATGAGAATCTAATGAAACTCAACCAAGAAATTGAGAATAAGCAGTAAAATATTGGATTACTGTAATGAAGAAATGAAAATATGTATATTTATGTATAGTGTTGGGGGTGTTCAATGTGTGTAAAGGGGCCTTTACATTTGTCAAAAATATAACCTTTTTTGTTATTAAAACAAACAAACAAGCAAGCCCAGCCCATGTGAAGTGTAACACAAAAAGTAACACAAAAGTGACATATAGGCATTACTTTACATACAAATTAATAATAAGTAATGCAATTAGTTAATTTTTTTAGGGAGTAACGCAATATTTTAATGTGTTATTTTTAAAAGTAACTTTCCCAACACTGTTTAAGTTTCCGTACAATTAGTAACATTTCATATACACTGTTCAACAGTTAAGAGTTAGTAAGGGTTAGTAACTTAATGCTTTTATTCAGCAAGGATGCACTAAATTGTGAAAGCAAAAGGGACAGTAAAGACATTTATAATGTTACAACAGATTTCTATATCAAATAAGTGCTGTTCTTTTCAACTTTATTCATCCTGAAAATAAATGAATCAAGGTTTCTGAAAAAATACAACTATTTTCAACATTGATAAGAACAAGAAATGTTTCTTGAGCAGCAAATCATCATATAATACTGATTTCTGAAGGGTCATGTGACACTGAAGACTCGAGTAATGATGCTGAAAATTCAGCTTTGATCACAAGAATAAATTCAAATAGTAATTTTAAATTGTAATAATATTTCATAATAATATAGTTTTTACTGTATTTTTGATTAAATAAATGCAGCCTTGGTGAGGAGAAGAGACTCTTTTAACAACAACAAAAAAGTACCAACCCCAAAACTTTTGTACCATAGTGTGTGTATATATATATATATATATATTATATATAAAATGCCTTTTGATTTGGGGTTGAAATATGACAAGGACACTTTTAATTTCATCATATATTAGAAGGATGTATGCGGCTGCTAAACAACATAACTTGTGTACACTGTAATGTGTGTGTGTGTGTGTGTCAACCACTTGTTCTCTCATCTGTATTTTTAGAAGAATCCTTTGATGTGAATAATATTGTGAAGCCTCTAGGAGAGTTTAATTCAAACCTCAGCATGAAACATGCCCTGAGAGAGAAAGAGAGAGAGAGCATCCTCCTCACACGTCTCTCTCGATCGCTGTTTATTTGAACTGTGAAACGCTCTCCGAATCCTGTTAAAGGAGCAGACGAGAGGTCATGACCCTGTCACATCTTCATTCTGCTCTCTCTTCAACACTCCATCAATCGCTCATCGTATAATCACATGGGTCTGACCCGCTCACCTCTCCTCTCCACTCAAACACAAACAGCTACTTAAGGAATTGTATGGGTTCAATACCAGTGAAAGGTGAAGTGTGTCATTAGTCTGATGTTAAAACGCTTTCTCATATCCAAGCTTATATTATTCAGGCAACTATCTAGTCATGCAACTCAAGAGGGTGCAGGCTGATAGGTCCTTAACATGCGATCTGCACGCAATCACATCATCTGATTGCTTGATCAACATTCATATAGTCTGGTTATTGTTTGCTGTTAGCTAATCCTGCAGTGCTATCAGAGTTGCTCTGAAACCATCCACCTCCCCAGCTCCACCTGTCTACATCTGCTACAGGATTTATGCATTCATGTCTATTCATGCAGCAGCAGTTACATGTTTACAGTCTGTGTATCTATTAGCATTAGCAAGTCCATACATGCTGTGCAGCAGATGCAGCGTAGCAGATCTAGTCCACCAATACAAATACATTTACATTGCCTTATTCAATAACGTGCTATCACTTTTCAGAGAGTTTCATATAAAAATATAACCTAAATGTAGGGCATTAATGGGTTGATTTCCTGAAGAGTGCAAACACTGCTGTGTTTCCTTAGCACTTGTGCACGACTGACTGATCACCACTGAAAATGAAGGACGACATACAGAGAGATAAATCAAACCTTAATTCAAAAACAAGAAGTGTCTCTATAAAAGCAGTCCTACTGTTAAAATTAGGATTAAAACTACTTTTCTTCCCATTAAAATAATACATACATGAATTGTATTTTAATTGTCTAATATAATATATTATAATTTCATATATATTTTAAAATGATATATATAATACAGGTATATATTTTTGTTCAATATTAAGACATTTTACAAATAATCTTATGAAAATGTATATATTATTTATATCATATATCATTTTAAAGTAGTAATATATGGTAAGTAATATTAAATATATTAAATATTAACATGATTTAAAATGATAATTAAATAAACTTTAAACTATATAACCATTTTAATATAAAGACATGTATTAAAAATATAGTTTAAGTAAATATATAAATACATATATGTAATAAATAGTCAGATATATTGATCAAATATATTCATATATAATGTAACATTTATATAAAATCTTAATATTAAGACATTAAATATTAATATGTACAATTATAATTACAAAATTGGCAAAATTTATATAAACATTAAAAAATTAAGACAAGTAATATATAAATATAATATTAATAAAAAAATAAAAAATAAAAAAAAATAAAAAAAAAAAAATATATATATATATATATATATATATAAATTACATATATTATTTAAATTATATTAATTATTAATAAAAACAATTAAGAAGTAATAAAAAGTAATTAATACTGATGATAAATATTCTTATACAATGACGCAATATTTATATAAAATAATAATATTAGGACATTCATATAAATACATTTAAATACAATATATATTACTTAGAATTAAGTAAAATTTATTATATTATATTATATTATTACATGTATATATCATACAAATGAAGTCGAGTGCTCTACTATATTAAATCTGTCCCCAGCTACTTCCACTGGAAGTCTATTACTGCATATATTTCTTATTTGAAGAATCTTATTTCTTATAGACTTATAGTAACGTAAGCCACAAACTTTCCTCTTAGAGCAGCAGGACCAATGCTGATGTAAACACACACACACACAAACACACACTAAAATGCCTTTTTGTGTGAGATTGAGCAACAATTTGGTTTAAACAGGCAGCGCTGATAACACAGGGCTGTGTCCTGACCTCTTTCATTATCTCCCTCTCTCTCCGTCTCACCGGTTTCTTTGTGGAAGTGGAAGTTCAGTGTCTAAATGCATCACCGTTTCGGAAAGTGAGATTAGAGCATCAGACTTCAGAGAACCCGAGTGTAATCCGCTGCCATTTTAGTAATTAAAAAACCGCTCCGGGTTTTACATCTAGGTGGGTGTGTGTGTGTGTGTTTTTGACTGGATGCATTTTTATAATCATAATCATAATCCCCATAAAGTTGGAAGATTTGAATCCTCAGAAACTTCCAAAATTCCAACTCAAAAAGCGCAAAATTAACTATTTGTAATCAATATTTGTTTCAGTATTGAATACAATACAATGAAATTTCTCATGGTCTTGGTTGAGTGTATTGGTGCGTTCAAGTCCTTCTGGGAAGTTCGTATTTACGAGGTGGGAAGTCGTGTTTACGACGGCAGGTGTGTTCAAGTCCCTTTCGTCGGAGTAAGATGGCGGTGTACTTTCTCTTAATTAATTACAAAAAAATACAGCAAAGGTTCTTAAACGCTACTTCTAGAAAATGAAGAAATATGGATCAGGTGTGTTTTGCTTTTTTATGTTTTTAATCAATTTATAAAGCCACAGCCACTGTATATTAATCGTGACATTATATTGTTATATTATAATGCTACAATATATTGTGTAGGCAGTTAGCTTACTTTGAATTACATAGAAAAGCCTGTCAATATCACTACTAAATACCTGTATTGTTGTAGGCCTATTCAGCCATGTTGTTCACTGACACGCACACAACTCGTAAAGTTCATTCCTGAGCTTCCCACTCGTATCCACGTCATTGTGGTGGCATTCATGTGCGCTCAACTTGTAAATACGATCTTTACGACCTGACTTGAAAGCAATAAACCCTCCAGCTGCCCTACTCCTGCTGTGATTGGCTGGTGTATTAGTGTGCTGGTCTCTGATTGGCTCTTACCACGTCGTTGCGGCTGAGCACTTCCAGGATGTTGTTCAGGAGTTCAACGCTGTTCCTCTTCTCGCCCTGATGCCCGTCTCCCACCACAACCAACGCCTCGCTCAGCTCCCGGAGCATCATGGGTAACAAGATGTCACGGCAGTCTGGAAATGACATCATAATGGAAAACACTCAAAACGGCCTATTCATAAATAAAATAGCTAAATAATTCAATTAAAACAACGTTTCATCTCCGTAAAATAAAGAAACAAAATATTTTTTGTAATAAATGTAAGTAATATAAAATATTTATTTAAAATATGTGTGTGTGTGTGTGTGTGTGTGTGTGTGTGTGTGTGTGTGTGTGTGTGTGTGTGTGTGTGTGTGTGTGTGTGTGTGTGTGTGTGTGTGTGTGTGTGTGTGTGTGTGTGTGTGTGTGTGTGTGTGTGTGTGTGTGTGTGTGTGTGTGTAATGTTATGCCAAAAAATTATACATATGATTCAGGACGGAAATATTGGAAATTTTTCATTAAGTCATTTACATATTCAATTCTTAAATGTATAGCATAAATGGGAACAAAATGATCATGCAAAAATGAACTTCTACAGTAATTATTACCGCAGTGGAGTTTACCACAGGAGTGTTGTTGATGTCAGTTTGAAGGCTTTCCAGATTCTGTCTGGATCCAAACCAGAGTTTTTAAAGTGAGCTCAATCTGCCACACTTCATGACGGACTGTCACTCAAACAACTTTTCCTCTTAAAACCAGCACATTAAAAGCTCATTTACACTCTCGCTCGTTACCAACTGATTATCAACGATGATCAATCTGATTTCACTGAGAGAGCCAGAGAGAAAGACAGATCAAGAAAAGAGTGCAGAACACAAATGCTCCTTACAAAAGACAATGGCGGCAACATTATTTTTCAATTTTTAAGTTAAAAACAAGTGTGTGCGCGTGCGTGCGTGCGCGTGCGTCTTTGTGTGTGTGCGTGTGTCTTTGTGTATGTGTGTGTATGTGTGTGTGTGTGTGCGCGTGAGAACTGAACTGAGCTGAGCGATGACATAGATAAACAGCTTTATAGATTAATTGAATTCATTCAATAGTTGAACTCGACTCAGGTATTGAACTGAACTCATTGAGCACCCAGCTGATCAATGACACGCTTTTCTTTTTAGAGCTGCTTTACAGCAGAATTGAATTGTTTGCATCATTGAATCATTATTACAACTGTAATGTATAAAGCGCTATAAAAATAAAGGTGACTTATATAAATGTTTTTTTAATCTAATATTTTACTAATATATGAATGCAATATATATTTATGCCATGGTCCTTTTATCCCAAAATAATATGTATAATAATATTTATATATATCAAAGAATCAGGGTATTAAAATTGAATAAATTGTATTATTAAAATGAAAAAATACACTATTATTAATGGTGACTTCAACAAACACAGTGTGACAGATTCCCATCTATGAGGGTCTGACCACACATCAGCCCTTGACCTGATCTTCCTACACGAACACGACCCTTCTCTCAACACCATTTCTCTCTCGAACGAGCTCAGAACGAGTCTCAGCGGGCGAGCTTTTCTCTGAAGCGAGCGAGATGCATCAAGAAAAAGCAGATGATATAAATGCAATGGGTTTCCGGCGCTCACATTACCGACCGACGGCGTGCATCCCGGCAGAGAACGGGCACTTTAACGTACGCTTACAGTATTGTTGCACCTTCAGTCTGGTAAATAAATGACAATCATAAACGTCGGCACTTATGCTAATTACTGAGGCGAACGGTAATTGGATTTGTCACACTTAATGTCCCTGTGAGATAAAGAGCGATGGAGAGAAGGACTCCTTGGAGAGAGAGATAAATGCTGCTGTGGATCCGTCCCGGAGGGAATATTGAGCGATCTGAGCTCATGAAGGGTTCACTGGTGTCGCTTTTTATAGTGTCCCGCTCCATCATCAATATCAACGCCAAGAACAACAGGAAAATGTGCCGTCGAGCATTTTCTCAAGGTCACACTGACCCTTTCACCCTCTGGACTGTGCAGCGAGTGTGTGTTGCTCACTGTCATGATCCAAATGAGCCATGAAAACATGAAAAACACAAAGCTTCAGCGTTTAGCATCATGTGTACATGCACACCACACATCTAGAGCCTGAACACACCACACATCTAGAGCCCGAACACAAACAAACACACATCTAGAGCCCGAGCACACCACACATCTAAAGCCCGAACACACCACACATCTAGAGCCCGAACACACCACACATCTAGAGCCCGAACACACCACACATCTAGAGCCCGAACACACCACACATCTAGAGCCCGAACACACCACACATCTAGAGCCCAAACACACCACACATCTAGAGTCCAAACACACCACACATCTAGAGCCCGAACACCACACATCTAGAGCCCGAACACACCACACATCTAGAGCCCGAACACACCACACATCTAGAGCCCGAACACACCACACATCTAGAGCCCGAACACAAACAAACACACATCTAGAGCCCGAACACACCACACATCTAGAGCCCGAACACAAACAAACACACATCTAGAGCCCGAGCACACCACACATCTAGAGCCCGAACACACCACACATCTAGAGCCCGAACACACCACACATCTAGAGCCCGAACACACCACACATCTAGAGCCCGAACACCACACATCTAGAGCCCGAACACCACACATCTAGAGCCCGCCCGAACACACCACACATCTAGAGCCCGAACACACCACACATCTAGAGCCCGCCCGAACACACCACACATCTAGAGCCCGCCCGAACACACCACACATCTAGAGCCCGAACACCACACATCTAGAGCCCGAACACACCACACATCTAGAGCCCAAACACACCACACATCTAGAGCCCGAACACACCACACATCTAGAGCCCGAACACCACACATATAGAGCCCGAACACACCACATATCTAGAGCCCGAACACCACACATCTAGAGCCCAAACACACCACACATCTAGAGCCCGAACACACCACACATCTAGAGGCCGAACACAAACAAACACACATCTAGAGCCCGAACACACCACACATCTAGAGCCCGAACACAAACAAACACACATCTAGAGCCCGAGCACACCACACATCTATAGCCCGAGCACACCACACATCTAGAGCCCGAACACACCACACATCTAGAGCCCGAACACACCACACATCTAGAGCCCGAACACAAACAAACACACATCTAGAGCCCGAACACACCACACATCTAGAGCCCGAACACACCACACATCTAGAGCCCGAACACAAACAAACACACATCTAGAGCCCGAACACAAACAAACACGCATCTAGAGCCCGAGCACACCACACATCTAGAGCCCGAACACACCACACATCTAGAGCCCGAACACACCACACATCTAGAGCCCGAACACACCACACATCTAGAGCCCAAACACACCACACATCTAGAGCCCAAACACACCACACATCTAGAGCCCGCCCGAACACACCACACATCTAGAGCCCGAACACACCACACATCTAGAGCCCGAACACACCACACATCGGGAGTTCACGCTCAGGCATTCTCGGCTCAGCTGAAACAGGAGAAAACACTTACTCAACAGACTCTTTATTACTGTGGACTGATCCTGGCCGAGAGCCACGCTACTGGAGGGCCAGAACTGCTTCATGCATCACTTCATACATCACATCTAGAGCCCGAGCACACCACACATCTAGAGCCCGAACACACCACACATCTAGAGCCCGAACACACCACACATCTAGAGCCCGAACACACCACACACCACACATCTAGAGCCCGAACACAAACAAACACACATCTAGAGCCCGAACACAAACAAACACACATCTAGAGCCCGAGCACACCACACATCTAGAGCCCGAGCACACCACACATCTAGAGCCCGAACACCACCACCCATCTAGAGCCTGAACACACCACACATCTAGAGCCCGAACACACCACACATCTAGAGCCCGAACACACCACACATCTAGAGCCCGAACACACCACATCTAGAGCCCGAACACACCACACATCTAGAGCCCGAACACACCACACATCTAGAGCCCGAACACACCACACATCTAGAGCCCAAACACACCACACATCTAGAGCCCGAACACCACACATCTAGAGCCCAAACACACCACACATCTAGAGCCCGAACACACCACACATCTAGAGCCCCGCCCGAACACACCACACATCTAGAGCCCGAACACACCACATCTAGAGCCCGAACACACCACATCTAGAGCCCAAACACACCACACATCTAGAGCCTGAACACACCACACATCTAGAGCCCGAACACCACACATCTAGAGCCCAAACACACCACACATCTAGAGCCCGAACACACCACATCTAGAGCCCGAACACACCACACATCTAGAGCCCGAACACACCACACATCTAGAGCCCGAACACACCACACATCTAGAGCCCAAACACACCACACATCTAGAGCCCGAACACACCACACATCTAGAGCCCAAACACACCACACATCTAGAGCCCAAACACACCACACATCGGGAGTTCACGCTCAGGCATTCTCGGCTCAGCTGAAACAGGAGAAAACACTTACTCAACAGACTCTTTATTACTGTGGACTGATCCTGGCCGAGAGCCACGCTACTGGAAGGCCAGAACTGCTTCATGCATCACTTAGATGACTTTCACAAATAATGCATTTTGAAATTCAAGGAACATGGAAATGAATAATGGCAAATGCCGCACATCTGCCAGTTACCTTTCTTAGAATACTCTATTGTTTTCTCTGTCTGTCTTAAACACCATAAATCATTTTAATGCAATGTTTCCTGTGAAAACTAAAGAGGGTGATTCGTTCACGTCACAGTTTACATATGCACTATCATGATCATGTGAACGGATGTCGCAGGAAAGCTCTCTGATTGCTCTGCATTCATCACTACATCTAGTGTTGTCAAAAAACTCGGTACTTCGGTACCAAGTCGGTACTAAAAAAATTAAACGGTTACGGTACCAGCTTTTCTTAAGTACCGGTAGTACCGAAGTACCGGGTTAATCCGGTTCTTGATGCGCTGTCCAAAAGTTGCGTCCTTTTCATAAAAACTCTGAGACATGGCGACCGGTGGCGCTGCTGATGCGGTGGCTCTGAATCCATTTCTTGACAAGAAAGGAGGAAAGAGCCACATATGGAGATATTTTGAATTAGGCTAGTGTCACGTTGTCATTAGGGGCCGTTCACATAGCGCGTGCAAATTCGTTATTTCAAATGTAGGCGCACGGCAAGCACGCTCATAATAGAAGCGACGTGCGAGCTTGTTTCTCCAGGCGCGCCGCTGTTCATGGTTGCATAGAAAGCGGTATGAACTGCGCTCTTCATGATGACGAGGACGTATCAGCAAAGAATTAACTGATTTCTAGCCCTTGCTTTAGAAATCAGCTACAGGGTTCTCAAGTTTTGAAGACAGGCATTTTTGTGACATTTTTGGCAGTTTTGGTCAAATAAAACATGTTTTATCTCCTGTATAGTTTGGTAACACTACAATAAGATACCATTCATTAACATTACTTAATGCTTTATCTATCAACACATTGAGTGAACAATATACAATAAACATTAATTCATGTTTGTGAATGTTATTTTATACAAACACTTGATTGTTCATGTTTGTTTACTTCATTCATTGTGCATTAAATAATGTTAACAGATAAAACTTTTGATTTTAAAAATGCATTAGAAGCCTACATTTTTAAATTAACCCCAAGGAGAATAAATGCTACAGTATATAACTATTGTTCATTGTTAGGTCATTTTATCTAATGTTATCTAACAAATATAATCTTATTGTAAAGTGTTTTTAATACTACAGTTTCCATCTTTGTAGCTGTGATATACACTTTAATAATATATGTAAATTTAATCTAAATTAAGCTTTGGTACCGAAATTGGTACCGAGAACCGTGGATTTTCACTGGTATTGGTACCGAATACTGAAATTTTGGTACCGTGACAACACTAACTACATCAGTATGTTGGTACTGTATATGACAAAATGATCAAGTGCAAATGAATGAATATACATGCAATAAATACAGAAATAAATACAAAAGCATGTATTTATCATGTGCAACTATAACAATTAAAATATATATAAAAATGAGCAAAATTACAAAATAAAATTATGAATTAAATAAATAAATTAAATAATAAATTAAAGCATGCAAAAGTCACACTCTGTGTCTCCCCAACTCATGATAAAATACAATTAATAAAAATAAACTAAAAGGTGTAAATAAATAAATGAATAAATAAGCATAAACACTGCCTATCAACTAAAACAATTAAAAATAAAATATATTAAAATAAAAAATAAGATAAAAAAAGATATAGGTAAAATAAATTAAATAAAAGAGTGCAAAAAAGGACAGAAAGACAGACAGAACGGTAGAATAATAGACAGACAGACAAGTGTGTGTATTGAGTGAACTTTAGATGTGTACACTTCACATCATGTCACAACATGTTGATATCAGTAATACTGAAGAAAAAAAAGCTTTTCCAAATTTTCTAATTGGACTGTTCTTTTCTTTTAAGTCTGTGCGTTATCAACAAAGCTTCAACATGAGCAGGTGAGAGGGCCCTTTGCTGTCGATCTTTCGAGCAGGTGTAGAGTCTCAATTCAAGGTCTAATTCAATCCGCTTTCTATTACCAAGATTTTAGATGTTCGTGCACAATAATACTCAACCTGCTTC
>CM060629.1:31679737-31682237 GCA_030578275.1 Meda fulgida
TGATTTAAATAATGTATTAGTAAATGTAGAAATTAACATTAATTAAGATTAATAAATGCTTTCAAAATATTGTTCATTGTAGGTCATGTTAATTAATGTTAACAAATGCAACCTTATTGTAACGTGTTACCCATTTATATCCCCCCCCCCACACACACACACACACGCACGCACTCACTCTCCCCCCTCTCTCTCTCTCTCTCTCTCACACACACACACACACACAAACACAAACACTCACGCACTCACGCACTCACTCTCCCCCCTCTCTCTCTCTCTCTCTCTCTCTCACACACACACACACACAAACACAAACACTCACGCACTCACTCACGCACTCACTCTCCCCCCTCTCTCTCTCTCTCTCTCTCTCTCTCTCACACACACACTCTCTCTCTCTCACACACGCTCTCTCTCTCTCTCTCTCTCTCTCTCACACACACACACACTCTCACACACACATTCTCTCTCTCTCTCACACACACTCTCTCTCTCTCTCTCTCTCTCTCTCACACACACACACACACACTCACTCAGTTGTGGGTCTTATTGTAATGTGTTACCCATATATACCCATTTCATATCCATTATATACTGTGTATACACACATATTTAATGATATGTGCATGCAATCATATATATATATATTTTAAAAGGTGACAAACAAATATTTAAAGCTAAATTGTGATACTTATCATGTGACACCTTTCTACATTTTCACAAACCTGAGTGAACCGAATCTATCAATCCCAGACTTTTGTACCTCACTGCGTCAATCATTTAATGTGTGAATTATGCATAATTGAACTGAATTTAGTAATAAATATATTCGCACAGCACTAATAACAGACACACATTCATACCTGCTGCAGTAGTGTAGTGGTGTAGTCACTTTTCATCAGGTTATTGATCGACTCAAATAAACTTTTGAGAGATTCTTCAAACTCTGCCTGTTCCTTGCCCTCATACAGTCTGGAGAGAGAGAGAGAGAGAGAGAGAGAGAGAGAGAGAGAGAGAGAGAGAGAGAGAGAGAGAGAGAGAGAGAGAGAGAGAGAGAGAGAGAGAGAGTGTGAGCGGCGTAACATATTTCACATCAGACATTAAACCTGTGGATCTTGAATGTTGTAAATATACAACTATAAGACAGACGCAACACAACTAAACTGATATTGGTTAAGATCCATCCACATACGGGACAGAATCAACATCTCTTCCATAAACATTTATCAGTTTTTTTTAATTTTTTTATTATAATTGTTTATCGTTTTTATATATATGTATTTATATAAATATATATGTTTTAGTTGTTTTAGTACATCAAGCTAAACTAAATGAAGTTGAGAAATGTTTAAAGGTCTCCAACAATAGGCATTCAAGGTCTCAAAACACTTTATTTTTCTCATAATATCCAGTGCAGCATCAGCTCTTTCCTCAGTGTCTGAAACGCTTCGATCACGGATTCAGTGTCTCTAAGCCCCGCCTCTCTGAGAGCTGCTCTGCTGTGATTGGCCAGAAAGCAAACGCTCATTATCATATCTGAATCTCAGCTCTTGATCACAGTGATACGAACAGTAACGATGGCGTGGGTTTTACCGTATCAATCTCAGAAAACAGCGTCTTCTCGACATGAACAACACGAACCAAACTCTTCCAGTCTCAGATACGCTACAGTGTTTGAGGGCGGAGCTAAGTAGGTGTCATTTACAGACAGCCAATTAAAACCATAGGCTGGAATTACTGACGACTGGTTTCAGCAGTTGGGACACAATAACATTTATCTGCACTTTGACCTTTGAAACTTTGCAGACCTTTTACATTCATAAACAGCTGTATTACACACTGCATGAAAGGTAATATCCAAAAAAAAAAGCATAATAGGGTCAACTTTAACTGCTTAGCGCTTTATTGCAATGCATCTAAAAGAGCATGTTAGTCTGTGGGTCGTAATGGACCTGAAGTCTGTTTCTTTCGTCTGTTTGAAAGAGATCCAGATGTGTTTTAGGTGACAGAAGCAGATCGAGGATAGTAAGTCTGACTGATAGTGACTTTGAACGAAACTTCCTTTAATAAGAGGAAGACACAGCCCAAAGATGCATGTCTCTCTCTCTGACCCTCTTCTTTAATGGGGTTTTCTCTCCTGTCTCTGTCCATCAGCTCAGTTGTGTGGAGATCAGTGCTGTCTCTCTCTCTCTCTCTCTGTCAGGAGTAACTCGGCACAGATGTTATAGTCGGTGGGCTTTCTGAGGGAGGAGATTATGCTGTAACACATGACAGTATTTACCGTGGTACCGCTGAAGAACAGACGTGATTACTGAAGCATTGTTCCTATAATCCACATGAGATTCACAGTTAATACGCCACCTCCAACCTCACACAATACCACACACACTATAATAAACACACACGAGCTCACAAAACAATGATGCATACTGTATATTCGTACATCAAGACAAGTAGATGTGCATTTCCGAGAATCAGTAAATCCACAGAAAAACATACA
>CM060629.1:31692237-31702237 GCA_030578275.1 Meda fulgida
CTAAACCTACCCATCACACACACACACACACACACACACACACTAACCCGACCCCTAAACCTACCCATCACTCACACACACACACACACACACACACAGACTAACCTGAACCCTAAACCTACCCATCACACACACACACACCAACCCGACCCCTAAACCTACCCATCACACACGCACACACACACACACACACACACACACACACACACACACTAACCTGACCCCTAAACCTACCCATCACACACACACACACACACACACACACACACTAACCTGACCCCTAAACCTACCCATCACACACACACACACAAACACACACACACACACACACCAACCCGACCCCTAGACCTACCCATTATACACACACACACACACTAACCTGACCCCTAAACCTACCCATCACACACACACACACACTAACCTGACCCCTAAACCTACCCATCACACACACACACACACACACACACACTAACCTGACCCCTAAACCTACCCATCACACACACACACACTCACACACACACACACACACACACACACACTAACCTGACCCCTAAACCTACCCATCACACACACACACACACACTAACCTGACCCCTAAACCTACCCATCACACACACACACACACACATACACTAACCTGACCCCTAAACCTACCCATCAAACACATACAGCACACACACACACACACTAACCCGACCCGACCCCTAAACCTACCCATCACACACACACACACACACACACACACACACTAACCAGACCACTAAACCTACCCATCACACACACACACACACACACTAACCTGACCCCTAAACCTACCCATCACACACACACACACACACATACACTAACCTGACCCCTAAACCTACCCATCAAACACATACAGCACACACACACACACACTAACCCGACCCCTAAACCTACCCATCACACACACACACACACACACACACACACTAACCAGACCCCTAAACCTACCCATCACACACTACTTTCAGCATTTTTACATTTTCAAAAAAACTCATTCTGTATGATTTCTAAGCTTGTTTTCTGAATTTAGGTCCACAGTGACACAAGTCCCCATGAGTCATTCAGGTTAAAGTCCCCACTGGGATAGAAACACACACACACACACACACACACACACACACACCGTTCTGCGTGAGTTTGGTGGAGCAGACGAGTGTTGCGATGGTGAAGGTGTCTCTGGAGCTGACCGACAGGCCGCCCACACTACTGGAGCTGCGCATCAGCGTCGCCCCCTTGTGACTGTCAGGGTTACTGCGCTCCGACGGCAGGGACAGGTACGAGCTCACCTCCTCCATGCGCTTACTGTCCCCCTACAGACACACAGAAGAGAGATGCAGCGTGGACACCTTTGTTTTTAACATGTGAATTAAGTGATTAGCTTAAATGTCATCCACCATATTATCTATGGAGGACAAAACCTGCAGAAATGAAAAATAAACACCGAGACACCCAGTGGACGGTATATGGTTTCTGGTATAATGTTTAATGTCCTGTTTATTTAGTAATTACAGAGAAAATCTTGTTTAGTTGATCATAAACCGAATGCACCAAAGGTCTCTACGATCTATTTAGACTCACAATGCTTTTGGGAAACGCGGCCATGGATTGTTTAATTAATAATAAATGATGGAAAAAAGTAATACAAAAAAAGAAATCTGGATTAAATTTAATTAAAAATTAGTTATATTTATTCTATCAAGTTATTTATCTCTTTATTTATTTTTCTACTATTATATTATATTATATTGTATATTCTATATACTCTATATTATATTATATTATATTGCAGTACATTATTTATTTTTTATTTCTGCAGGTTTGAGCCTCCATAATAACGAGACAAATGTTTAGTCATTAAATAAACATTTGTCATAAGCTTAAACATAAGTAAAGTCTACACTACAAAAAAAAAAAAAATTTCTTCCTCTGTATTTTTGTCTTGTTTACCAGTGCAAATAACTTAACATTCTTAAATCAAGAAACATATTAAAGGGATAGTTCACCCAAAAATGAAAATGTGTTCAGTAATTACTCTCCCTCATGTCGTTCAAAACCCGTCAGACGTTCGTTCATCTCAGTTAGCTCATGGGCCAGACAAAAAGTTGTTTTCATTTCAAATGGCAAAGTTCCAGATGTCCTGATTGTTTTTTTTGTTGTTGTTGTTGTTGGGTTTTTTTGCATTTCACAGAGCAAATTTATGAGGGAGAGTAATTAATGACAGATTTTTCACTTAAAGGATTAGTTCACCCGAAAAGGAAAAGTCTGTCAGTAATTACTCTCCCTCATGTCGTTCCAAACCCTGTAAGACTTTCGTTCATCTCTGCAACACAAATTAAGATGTGGTGAAATCTGAGAGCTGTCTCAATCCTCCATAGGCTGCAGAGGCTCCCAGAAAGTTAGTAAAGACACCGTTAAAATAGTCCGAGTGACTACAGTGGCTCAATCTTAAGTTTATCAAGCGACGAGAATACTTTTTGTGCACAAAAAAACAAACAAAAGTAACGACTTTATTCAAGTATTCATTTGCTTCTCTCTTGGCCTCGAGATTGTTCACGTAGTAAATTGCGTGAACATACCATCACATACCAGCAGCACACACCAGCATCACACACATGACCACCAGCGTCACACACCAGCATCACACACATGACCACCAGCGTCACACACCAGCATCACATACCAGCATCACACACCAGCATCACACACATGACCACCAGCGTCACACACCAGCATCACACACATGACCACCAGCGTCACACACCAGCATCACATACCAGCATCACACACCAGCATCACACACATGACCAGCATCACACACATGACCAGTGTCACACACATGACCAGCATCACACATGACCAGTGTCACACACATGACCACCAGCGTCACACACATGACCAGCGTCACACACATGACCACCAGCATCACACACATGACCACCAGCATCACACACACACATGACCACCAGCATCACACACATGACCACCAGCGTCACACACATGACCAGCATCACACACATGACCACCAGCGTCACACACCAGCATCACATACCAGCATCACACACCAGCATCACACACATGACCACCAGCGTCACACACATGACCACCAGCATCACACACACATGACCACCAGCATCACATGACCAGCATCACACACATGACCACCAGCATCACACACATGACCACCAGCGTCACACACCAGCATCACATACCAGCATCACACACCAGCATCACACACATGACCACCAGCGTCACACACCAGCATCACATACCAGCATCACACACCAGCATCACACACATGACCACCAGCGTCACACACATGACCAGCATCACACACATGACCAGTGTCACACACATGACCAGCATCACACATGACCAGTGTCACACACATGACCACCAGCGTCACACACATGACCAGCGTCACACACATGACCAGCATCACGCATGACCAGTGTCACACACATGACCACCAGCGTCACACACATGACCAGCATCACACACATGACCAGTGTCACACACATGACCAGCATCACACATGACCAGTGCCACACACATGACCACCAGCGTCACACACCAGCATCACACACATGACCACCAGCTTCACACACGACCACCAGCATCACACACCAGCATCACACACATGACCACCAGCGTCACACACATGACCACCAGCGTCACACACATGACCACCAGCATCACACACATGACCACCAGCATCACACACATGACCACCAGCGTCACACACATGACCAGCATCACACACATGACCACCAGCGTCACACACATGACCACCAGCATCACACACACATGACCACCAGCATCACATGACCAGCATCACACACATGACCACCAGCATCACACACATGACCACCAGCGTCACACACCAGCATCACATACCAGCATCACACACCAGCATCACACACATGACCACCAGCGTCACACACCAGCATCACATACCAGCATCACACACCAGCATCACACACATGACCACCAGCGTCACACACATGACCAGCATCCCACACATGACCAGTGTCACACACATGACCAGCATCACACATGACCAGTGTCACACACATGACCACCAGCGTCACACACATGACCAGCGTCACACACATGACCAGCATCACACACATGACCACCAGCGTCACACACATGACCACCAGCGTCACACACATGACCACCAGCATCACACACATGACCACCAGCATCACACACATGACCACCAGCATCACACACATGACCAGTGTCACACACATGACCAGCGTCACACACATGACCACCAGCGTCACACACATGAACACCAGCGTCACACACATGACCACCAGTGTCACACACATGACCACCAGCGCCACACACATGACCAGCATCACACACATGACCACCAGCATCACACACATGACCAGTGTCACACACATGACCAGCGTCACACACATGACCAGCATCACACACATGACCAGCGTCGGCCAATAGTGAGCCTACGTGTGACGTACAACACAGACGCGCTGCGCAATTGTACTACGTGAAATCTCAAGGCCCACAGGGAAGGAAATGAGTAGTTGAATAAAGTCGTTATTTTTGTTTGTTTTTTTCGCACAAAAAGTATTCCCGTCGCTTGATAAACTTAAGATCGAGCCACTGTAGTCACTCGGACTATTTTAACAATGTCTTTCATAACTTTTGGGCCGGCCAGTTTCGATCCCTTAAGAAGCCTATAGAGGAGTGATCCAGCGCTCAGATTTAATCATAAATATCTTCATTTGTGTTCCGAAGACATTTTTGGGTGAAATAACCCTTTAAGATATGAATGTGTGAATAATTGGTAAACCTTCTGCATATCGGTTGTAAAGACTAAATGATTAAATGAGGCTTCACGTTTTTTTAATCTCATTGCTGCATTGTTTAAGCCTATCTAAAATAATTATCTAAAAAAAAAGAAAATGGTAAAATGGTAAATGGACTGCATTTATATAGCGCTTTCACAGACCCACTGGGCCACCAAAGCGCTTTACATATTGCCTCACATTCACCCATTCACTCACTCATTCATACACCGACGGTGTGCAGATAAAATGCAGATAAAAAAAGCTTTGCAACATTACAACCCCCATGTACGATTAATGTTGACACTTTTTGGCCCCAGTGAGACTCTGTTAATGTGTGTTTCTGACCTTAAAGACAGTGAGCTCGTGTATGCCATCTCTCAGAACAGTTCCGTCTTCCTTCATCAGACGCACAAACGCCATCGCAAAGTTCCTTTCACTCTTGTCCTTCGCTGCATTGCACAAATCACACATTTATTCATATCTGAATTCATTTCCACTAACATTCAACATCATATCTAGTATATGACAGATTGGACATGAAGAGTCTAAATTATAGTTATGTGGCTTTTAATTTGATAGCTTTGAGCTCATCTATATGCTAGTGCACAGTTGCACACATCAAAACAGTTGCAATTTTAACTTACGTGCAAAATTGGAATATCAGTCACATGCCGCTTTTGATGCGCATCGATTTATTTATTAATTATACTAAATGCGCATTTTTCGAATTTATATGCATCTTGGTATTTCCATCCAGCGTTTTTTTTATGTGATATTCTAAAATGTGCATAAAAATAGGTGGATGGAAACAGAGATGACTCATGTTTAAATGCACAGATTTCTGTCCAATCACACGCTCTCTAGAATGAGGATGCCCCTCCCCTTTAGGAATTTGTTTTTTAAATCAGCTGAAGTTTAACTGAGATTGTTAACTGATTGAAGTTAACATAAAATTATAAAATTATGACTTGATAATCACAATATTTTATGCTAAGTCTTCACTTTAAAAAAATGTTTTTGTAATTTATCAGAAGTATGTAAGCTTGTTTCTGCCAGGGAATTAAAAAGGTAAATGTGACTTTTTATCTCACATTCTGAGGTTTTTGTTTACAATTGTGAGATATAAACTCAGAATTCTATGTTAAAAAGTCAGAATTGAAAGCTGTAAACTCGCAATAGCAAGAAAAAGCTTAGAATTTTGAGATGAAAATTCCATTTTTTATTTTTAATTCCATGATAGAACCAAGCTTACATACAGAGCATTACTGTACGAACTGAGAAACGTACACTCCTGTGAGGACCGATGACGAAACATGAACCGCAGGTGTATTCTGGGCATCTCCTCCAGAGGAATCGCCACCTACAGGCCAGAGGAAAGCATTACACACACACTGACACCAAGCAGGAAAATAGAAAGATGGTGACCTTGGGCCAGAGACTGCAGTTTCAGGACCGCACCCCTAGTTTTTGTATGTACTACCACTATTGTATAGCTCTTACTATTCAATTCTGTATTTGTATTATTTATTTTTATTTAAATGCAGTCCTGAAACTGCATCGTCCAGGGCTGCGTTTCCAGACAGCGATGGATCTGGAGAGATGGATGTCCAGATAGCGATGGGGCTATACAAAAGCCTTCAAAAACTACAATACATTCAGAACAGTGCTGCAAGGGTAAGAAAATATGACCATATCACTCCTATCCTTCGCTCTCTTCACTGGCTTCCTGTCTCATACAGGATTGACTATAAAATCGTCCTACTTACCCATCAGTGCATCCACAGTAACGCACACCCCCTATTTAAGGGAACTACTCACAAAACAAAAGTCTTCACGCAATCTCCGCTCTGGAAACAAAGCCCTTCTTCAACCACCACGAACTAAGCGTCGTACTATGGGGGATCGAGCCTTCTGCTCAGCCGCACCGCGTCTTTGTAATTCTCTTCCAGAAAACCTAAGGGCTCCTCAAGACATAGACTCTTTTAAGAAAGGACTAAAAACCTTAATTTTTAAGCAAGCATTTTTATTTTTTATTTATTTTGCTAAACTTTGTATTTTTCTTCCCGGTTTTTATCATTGTTTATACTCTGTAGCACTTTGGGATTGTTTTTAACTATGAAAAGTGCTTTACAAATACAATATATTATTATTAGGGCCCGAGCTCCGATGGTGAGAGGACCCTATTGTTTTTGCTCCGTTTATTATTATTCCGCTTCTTCTTCTTCTTCTTCTTCTCCTAAATGAATCGCTTTTTAGAGGGCCTAAACATGCTCGAAAACTCATGAAACTTTGCACACGCTTCAGAAGTGGTGAAAATTTACATGTGATATGGTTTTCAAAATTGGGTGGGGCAAATTCTGTAAATTATTGCCCCCACATTTTGCCCCGGCTCTACGTTTCACGTACAGGTATGAAATTTGGTACATACATGTAATGACCCAATACCTACAAAAAAGTCTCTTGGAGCATAGCCCTAACCACAACAGGAAGTCAGCTATTTTGAACTTCCTCCTAGATTTTGTGCATTTTTCGTAATTTCCAGGCGTTGTACTTTAACGAACTCCTCCAACAGTTTTGATCTGATCCTCTTCAAATTTGGTGAGTGTAATCTTAAGGCCTTTGCGACGTTAAATTACGGAGATCTTGAGGTATCGTCGAAGTTTTTTGTCGTGCCCTTGGCGGCCTGACAAATGTACACTTAATTTCAGCCTTTTGGTGATTTGTGCATGAATATGTCATATAGTTCAATATTGCTTGCAGGTCCGATGTTGCTAGGCAACCACAGACAGCCTGCAGTAACTCAGGCATACAATGTGCCCCTAACTTCACATGTTTGATAAGAGTCCTGTCCTGAACACATGACCATGCTCATATTTGGTTATAGCAATAGCGCCACCTGCTGGTAGCAGGAAGTGTGGCAAATACAAATACTTTGACATAGTCCTATATTTATTATCATTATCCCATCGTGCTCTGTCTTCCTAAAACCGCCGGGTGGCGGCGGCACGGGTGCGAGGGCCCTTTTCATCGATGCTTGCAGCTTTAATTATTATTATAATCTTAGGACTTACGAATATTTTCAAGTTTTGGGAAACGGCCCGGATTAGTCCGATCATTTTTACGATCTACTTAGGCTTTATGATGCCTTTAGGAAACGCAGCCCAGTATTGCAGAATTATACCATTGGGGAGGATTTACACTTTAGAAATAAAAAATAGCATCAACATAAACCCATTTCATTTTTTAATGCATTTTACTGGTCTAATTGTGAAAAATGTTGCTCTTATTTATGAACCTTCTCTCCAAATCACCTGGCTTCATTTATGGATGGATAAAGTGGTTGGATGGAAAGAATGTGTGAATGAAATCAAGTCATGCCTGACATTTTTCCTGTTGAACATCATATCAGTCCCTCCAGAAAAACGCGATTATGCGATCACATGATTTAATGCATAATCAGCCAAAGTCCGCACATTTATGCGGGGGTCGCATTTTTTCTAATACGCTGCACTTTCGCCGCATAAATTGCCGATTTCTGCGCAAAATATTCGGGGCTTGCATGATTACATAATCCTCGCATTTTCGTTGCAAAAAAAGTCACATATATCTTAGCAGAAAGTTGAAAAATGTTGCGTTTGCTTCACACAAGAGCAGCCATTTCCCCTGTTGCCATGGGAACGCTATGAAGTGACGTAATTACGTGACGTGAACATCATCGAAAAGCTGTAAAAAAGGAAGCATGCGTTTTATTTTTTATATTTTATTCATTTTTACAGAAGTTGTAGCATATTCCTTTTGTAAAGCTACAGAACTTGTTTGACTCATCAATGTTTTGTAAGTTTGAGCCATGTGTTTATTAAATAAAACAAGATGAGAACTTAAATATTCCCAGCTCTTTCTGTGATGTAGTATGCTTGCTTATCATAGGAAGTACAGTACTAAGAAATGACTCTTTACATTAAGGCAGTAGCCTAGTGAGAACAGGGTGTTGGGGGAATCACTTTTTTTTTTCTCTCTTTTTCATCAAACCGCAGTTTTTGCAAGTTCCCGCAATTTCATTGCATAAAATTGCATAAATATCCCGCATATTCCATTGCATTTTTTAAGAAAACGTGCCGCATAATCAAGGATTTTTCCCCGCAACAATCACAAAAAAAGCACAAAAAAGCGTTTTTCTGGAAGGACTGTCATATTTCATCTATAAACATGTCATAAGATGGAGGAAAAATAGTGAATGCTGTGTAATGCTCAATATCTGTGTCTCTCTCACCTTAAAAGTCTCCATCCATCGAGGTTGTTTGATCTGGTAGTAAATGACTGACCGATACTCGTTCACAGGCCGATCTCCAGCTCCCAGACAGATCGAGTTCTGTAGACAAGAGCACGAGAGAGCTGTCAATCAACACAGAAAACCCTGCCTTTATCAGAATATCTCCTCATCTAATTTATCCGCTGACCTTTGACCTATCGTTACAAATAAATATATATAGCTATTAAAAAGTTATTTAAAAGGTGTTTGCAGGATTATGCTATTGGCGCCGGATACAAGAAGATTTTAATTTTTTTAATACATTTTAAATGTATATATTTAAAATGTGTACATTTAAAATGACATATATGTATATATAAAAATTCTTGAAAATAATACTGCTATACGATTTGACATTTGAAAGTTATACATTTTACATAAATTGAGTAATAAATAAATAATTGAATTTGATAAATCATTAATAAACTTAAAGAAATAGTTAAATGCCTTTTGAATATATTTTAAATGTATACATTTACATTATTATATAAAAGTATATATAAAAATATATAATGTATAGCAAAAAATTTGGATGAACATAAACGACTGGTCTATTGTATCAAAATTATATATTTTAACCATGATACTTTAAAAAATAACGTACATAACAAATCATTTCTAAATATAAATAAATTGTTAAATACAATTTGAATACATTTTAAATATATATACTTAAACTTTTCAATATATAAGTATATATGTAAATAATTATTTTTTTGAATATACAATACAATTTGGTCCCATATGGTGAAAATGGGTTTTTATGGGATGCTGTGCATCATATAGGCTCGGGGGTGTAAATTAAAAGCTGTGAAAATGATTTATCATTTTAATCATATTATTT
>CM060629.1:31707237-31739737 GCA_030578275.1 Meda fulgida
GTTCTGGGTGGTTGTGAAGGTGTTGTCAAGTGTTTGCTAGGGTGTCTGGGTGATCACTAGGCTGTTTTTGGTGGTTGTGAAGGTGTTGTCATGTGGTTGCTAGGACATTATTATGGAGTTACTAGGGTGTCTGGGTGGTTGCTAGTGCATTTAGGTGTGAATGTGTTGCTAAGTGGTTGCTAGGACATTAATATGGAGTTACTAGGGTGTCTGGGTGGTTGCTAGTGCATCTAGGTAATTTTGAAGGTGTTGCTAAGTGGTTGTTAAGACATTAATAAGGAGTTATTAGGGAGTCTGGGTGATAACTAGGTTGTCTGGGTGGTTGTGAAGGAGTTGTGAAGTGGTTGCTATGACATTACGGAGTTGCAAGGGTGTCTGAGTGATCGCTACGTTGTTCTGGATGGTTGTGAAGGTGTTGTCAAGTGGTTGCTAGGGCATTATTATAGTTACTAAGGTGTCTTGCTAGTGTATCTAGGTAATTGTGAAGGTGGTTGCTAGTGCATTATTATGTCTGTGTGATCGCTAGGCTGTTCTGGGTGGCTGCAAAGGCGTTGCTAAGGGGTTGCTAGGATATTGAGCTTTTGCCAGTGTGTCTGGGTGGTTGCGAAGGCTTTGCTAAAAGGTTGCTACAGTAGGTCATAATTATGCAGTTGCTACAGGGTTCTGGGAGATGTTTAGTTTGATAAGTGTTAGAAGGTTATAGCTAGCGAGCTATATTCACTATGAACTCACAGCAGACTTGGACCGAAGGAAGGGAGAGCCATGGGATCTCATTGCTTTAGTTTGTTCAGCCATCCTGAGCATCTAAAAATTTCTCATTAAAACTACCAACTCTGTGATGCTTATGAGAAGCTCTTTGCGCTTTCATTCTGAGGGTTTGTCTGTAGACCATTAAATGAAAGTGAAATGAGAACCTGTTCCTCTTTAATTCGCTCTGTGATCTTGGCCGTGGCGTCCTCGTGTGCTCGGAAGAGGCTGATGACGCTGGCTCGCTCGGGGTCGAGGATATTCCCATCAGGATCCCGAACAACCACATCCAGCTCCAAGATCCTGGAGGCAGAACAACGCTTGATTGGACTCAAGTTTGAGCGGTTGCACTTGCTCACATTTACATGATTATTCAGCACACACACACACACAGGGGCTTGAAATAATCTGACAGATGTGCTCTTGCCCGGAGCTCTGTGAAATCCTGTGAACCCATGATGCACCTCAGGCATGATGTGCTTCGTTTCATTAAGACTCATTCTTGCACATCACAGACATTCCAGCATATCACTGGCGTGGATTCACACATGTATTTTGCTGTTTTCGTATATTTTTTTCATCTATATTTTGTTTGGTTAATCTATATTTCATTTTATTATTTTCTGAAGACAAGAGTCACTAAAAGAATAAGAACAAGGAAAGTAATTACGAGCAATAGCACAAATAAATACAATGAAACAAAGATACAAATTAAATATGTGCTTTATGTTTTACAGGTAGGTCTATCAGGAGAAATGTAATCAAATACTCAAATATTAAATAAAACACTGCATAGTCTTCACTGTTTGAACTAGAGCTGCACGATTCTGGATAAATTCAGAATCACTTTTTTTTATACAGAGATCACGATTCTCCCACGATGTTGACGGCTAAACAAAATAAAATGTAATTTACAAAATGTCAATTTCTGCAGTATTTTTAAAATTTGAATGAGTGAATGATTAAATGACTCATTCATAAATACTTCACTTGTTTCATTACTAGATTAATCTGCATTTTTGAACAAACCTCTTGAATGAATGATTCAATGACAAATACTTTTTTTACAGTGACTTGTCGCCACCTACTGGTGTAACGATGTAATCGATGTAATCGTTATTTGAAGTGCAATGTTACTTTCTAAAGGTGATGTACTCAATTTTAAACGCTACACTGTTAAAAATAAAGGTTCCAAAATAGGGGTCATAGAAGAACCATTTTGGTTCCCAAAAAAACCTTTTAGTGAATCGTTCTAAAAAGAAAATTTTTTTGAACATATTATTTTTCTAAAGAACCTTTTTCCACTATAAATAAACTTTTGTGGAACAAAATGGTTCTTTATGGAGTCAATGATGGAGATAAAGAACCATTACATTAAATTTATCTTACACAAACCTTCCTCAAAGTTAATAAAAAATTGACTTTTGGATTTTTGAACTGACACTATGTGTAATGAGCGGCCAAATCATCTAAAAAAATGCTTATTTTTAGAACGATTCACTAAAAGGTTTTTTGGGAACCAAAATTGTTCTTCTATGACCCCTATTTTGGAACCTTTATTTTTAAGAGTGTACTGTAGAAAGTGTTTATATCAGAACTATAAACCTTTCTCCCCGTTCTTCTGTGGTAATATGAATATTTAACAGAAATAATGATACTGTGTGGCTGAAAAAGTCTGTTTGTGAAGCGGTTTCATAACATTTGCTCTCTCTGGATCAGCGATTTAAACACAGATTTGAATGTTAGAGTGTAAATTTGTCGAAGGTTTAATAGACGTCGTCGTTTAGGAATGAGATCGTATGAGTGTTTAAATCGAGATCGCCATCTTTTAACGATTAATCATGAAGCTCTAGTATTAACTGAATATAAATCCTTATTTAAGCTACAAACTTTATTCAGCAAAGAGCAGTGGGTAATTCTCTCTTTGTTTTATGTTGCTTAATTGCTTATTAGGCTCCTGTCACTTTAAGACCTAATGCACAGATCCAATATATTGACACGTTTTCTCCCAACTGTTTACATGCATCCACCAATATTAAAATATCTCATGCTGATGACATAACTCGTTATCTTGAGAAAACAAGAATTAACTTGTGTGAATCCACGACACACAAAACAGCCAGAGCGAGGCAGGTTTTTCCCTGCAGTAATTCATTACCGTTCAGGTGTCAGGAACTGCAGGACATTTAATCCCCTTGAGCTTTGTTAATTAATTCCTTAATGATAATGTACAAATTAACTAATACATTAACAACAGCCCAGAGCAAATCACAGAAGCTATGAATAGAAATTACACCAGTCGACTGATCCTATTATTCTACATTTTATCAGATCAGTTATAAAGGTACTGTGTTTGTACCATTTGTAGATGATAATAACATAATATTGTATGATTACTTTCATATACCATGGTATATATTTGGTCTTTCAAAGCAAACAATAAAATGACATTGCCATGGTCAAAAATGCACACAGACACGCTGACTGATAAACAGACATGAACACAAATAGAAGAGACACTCGGAATATGTACTTATTTCCATAGTCGATCTTTGATGTGACTTTCTGTTTGAGTTCTTTAAACTCGTCACTCGGCAGTGTCCCGGACAGGAGCTGGGAACGCCACTCCATGAGATCCCACATCAGCCTCTGGACCTGACTGAAACGATCCTTCTTACTGGACTGCTGGGAAACAAACACCATCACTGATCAGCAGTTCAGCTTGAGCACACGCATTGGACTTATTGGGCCCTATTTTAACGATCGGAAAAGCAAGTATCAAACGTGAAACACAAGTAACTAAAATGTGTTGGTCTGAAGTCGGTACATTACTCATAGGTGTGGTTTGAGCGTAACGAGAAATAAACCAATCAGAGCGTTATCTCACATTCCCTTTAAAAGCAGGCGCGCTTGTTCCATGGCGGATTGCTATTATAATGTCGGATTTGCCGGCGCACGCGATATTAATCGTGTGGTAATATTTTTCCTTGTAATTATGTATGGTTTGCAAAAATGGGAACTGCTGCGTCTGTGTAAATGAGAGAAGAAAAGTGTATGCGTTGTGCACACGCTACATTATGGCGAAGCATGCGCCCTTAAAATACCATAGACAGAGCCGGTCCGAGCCTTTCGGGGGCCCTAAGCAGAATTTGATTTGGGGGCCCCCTCCCACTACGCGAAGTCACCTGTGCTTGACGATACAAATGTCACGCAATAATGATACATTATAAATGAATACAGCGAGGTTATGTATTAATACAAAAAAAATTAATAAAAAATAGATGCCTACTTAAAAAAGTTTTAACTTTTACTTTACTCTTTTACTAACTCTTTGAAACTTCTCAAAACAAACTGTCTCAAAACATATAAAATAAATCATTTGCAAAATAATGACAAAACTGAGAATCAGAAACATAATAAGAGCAAGGGTTCAACAATGACAAATATTGTTGAAAACTGGAAAAAAATTATTATTTCTCAACTGTCTCAATACAGTGTAACTGTCCTCAAAATCTTTTTGACTATTATTATAGTAACAGACTTTGTTGGATTGTACATGACAGAATCCAACAAAGTCACTATAATACCGGTGATGATGTACTGGCGCTCGTTGTATGTGTTTATGCAATGTCTTTTTCCCCTCAGGGCTTGCCGTAGATAGGAATGGGTCGTGCGCACTTGGTACTGGAGTGTCGCGGGTTTTTGGAGTTAGTGATCTGATGTGTGGTATAATAAAGTGAAGAAGAGTTCAAACTGCTATGTTTATTATTTATTCAAACTGCTACTCTTACACCTAGAAAGTTAAGTTCCCCTGCGTCTATTTTCTCCAACTTAAACCGATACCGTGACTATGCGCAGTTGCGCACGAATTGTCTATGCACGCGCGAGGTGTCCAGATTATGCGCATGACTTAAACGCTGGCAGACACAGCAGCAGTTGTAGGCAGGTATATTGATCATGAAATCAGAATTTTCTTGTCTTGAATGATTAATTCAGTAATTTATTTATGTCACTTGTTTAAATCATCTAAAAAAAAATATTTAAACTCGATTGGGGGGCCCCCTAGTGGCCAGGTTTTTCCTGGTCTGTGGTGGAATTTTTTCTGAATCTGCAGAATAGCACCAGGATAGCACCGTTTGCGCCGGAACACGCCTCCTCTTTTCGCTGAACCGCGCCGGGAGAGCAAGTTCATTCCCTAATTTACCGACGTGCATCTGTGGAGGGAAAGTCCGCTGTGCGTCGGGTGCAAAATAGGAACGATACATGCTTCGTGTACAAAGTCAATTGCGCTGGGTGCAAGATCGGGCCCATTATGTTTGACTTATTTGAAGCATGTAGAAGTATGCAACCTTTGCTGCTTTTCCACCGTCGGACCAAACCACTTTATTACGTGTCGAACCGGCTCAGCTGGTACGGATATTATTTAATTTTTGTCTTTGGAATGTAATACAAATGCGTCAGTTGTTGTCTTGGTTTATCCAAGAGTTTATAGACGATGTGAGATGTAAATAGCAACCATGTTATGGCGGATCATCAGATATTTCTTTAAATGGTATTATTAGCTTACATTAACTTTTGCTCCAATAGCACGCTTGGCCAGTTACAGAGAAACTGGTTTGCCAACCATGCTGAGAATTGCGGACCGCGAACAGTTTGTAATCATGCCGAGCCAAGCTCAAGTGGAAATATAACGGAAACCGTTCCTTACTGTTCTTAGAACGGTTCGGCCCAAGGCTGGAAAAGCAGCGTTTGTCACATGACTTCCATGAAGACGAACCTTTAAGATTATTAGAAGGAAACAAAACCGGTTCTTTTAAGAACGGTTCACTAAAATATTATTTTGGGATAATCATTATTCTATGGCAGCACTACAAAAAGACCTTTTGAATAAAGAACATCTTTAAAAAAATATAAAGAACCTTTTGTGAAATTAAAAGGTTTCATAGATGTTAAAGGTTCTTTGTGGAATCATCGCCACCTTTATTTTTAACACATCCACATTTAAATGTCTTACCAAATAGAGTTGTTTCCAGATGCTGCCCCATTCTCTCAGTGTGGTGGTCACCTCCTTCACCAGGGGCATCTCAACAGAGGTTATGACCTCCTCATCTCTACAGAAGAAGAGAGAGAGTGGATGGATGGATTGATGGATAAATGGATTGATGGATGGGATTTGGATGGATGGAAAGAGAACGATGGATGGATGGATAAATGGATTGATGGATGGGATTTGGATGGATGGATAGACAGAATGATGATGAATGGATGGATGGATGGATGGATGATTGGATTTGGATTGGATGGATGGAAAGACAGAATGATGGATGAGTGGATGGATGGATTGATTTGGATGGATGGATTTGGATGGATAGACAGAAAGATGATGATGGATGGAGGATGGATGGATGGATGGATGGATGGATGATTGGATTTGGATGGATGGAAAGACAGAATGATGGATGGATGGATGGATGGATGGATGATTGGATGGAAATACAGAACGATGGATGGATGGATAAATGGATTGATGGATGGGATTTGGATGGATGGATAGACAGAATAATGATGATGGATGGATTGATGGATTGGAATTGGATTGGATGGATGGAAAGACAGAATGATGGATGAGTGGATGGATGGATTGATTTGGATGGATGGATTTGGATGGATAGACAGAAAGATGATGATGGATGGAGGATGGATGGATGGATGGATGATTGGATTTGGATTGGATGGATACATTTGGATGGATGGAAAGACAGAATGATGGATGGATGGATGGATGATTGGATGGAAATACAGAATAATGGATGGATGATTGGATTGGATGGAAATACAGAATGATGGATGGATGGACGGACGGATGGACATACTCACCCTCTCTTTTCAATGATGACTTCCTTTAGCTCTATAAAGTTGGCAGGAAATGCTCCCTTAAATAAAGGAAGAAAGTGAATCAGCAGGTAGTAGAGGAAGTTCAGGTCAGAAATTCAGGAAGAGAATATTCTGCTCTTGTACTAACACAATAAAAAAAATGTGCATTTACTCACTTTTCTCTCTTTGTTCTTGATCACGTAACCTTTATACCATCCTGGAACAATAACAGACTGGTTTATATGTCATGCAATTTATGAGAACATTTCTATAGTCAACGTTCTGGCAAGGTTCTCTCAAAGTTATGAACAAATGTTCTTCTCATAACATTAACAGACCATCTGTTCAAAGTTATCTGGTCTTTAATAATGTTCTTAAAATGTTATCACAAACACATTAATTAAACATTCATGGGGACTTTTTTTCTGAAACGTTTTACTTAGATGTTGTTCGTCCATTTTTTAAAATGTTTTTAATTGTTTCAGAATGTTTGGAGAATTTACATTCCTATACATTTTCCACAATAATAAAATGGAATGTTCAAACATGTAATACAGAAGACGTCAGTGTCATTATTCAGCATGAGTCAGATCAGATCAATAACAGTGTTGATGTTGCAGAATTCATCAATTATGAAACTTCGATTCATCTATAAAATTGCTCAACAGAAGACAAACATGTCATAATTCAGCTCAATTCATGTTCTCATACGATAGTGTCAGTGTAGTGAAATCAATAATATTGCAGAATATTAACTGTCTTCTAGGCTGTTCACACTTGTAGTTCGGTTCACTTTTGGTCCTTCTGAAGAGCTTATAAAATGTGTAAAGGAGTCAAAACAGCAGGAGGAATCCCTTCGTCACACACACACACACACACACACACACACACACACACACACACACACAAACCAAGATCTGCTGTGAGGAGACGTGGTTCTGACGCCTGTACTGAACTGTGATGGGCAACATCACGACTATGACGAGAAAAAACAGGTATGCTTCAGCATTCTGTCCTTTTTAAAGTCACATCTTGTGACATCATGTCCTGATTTCGTTTTGTTTTTGGTTCACTTGCAAAAAGGGCAATGTGAAAGCGAAACACAAAAAACATTGTATTTGTTCCGGACCATAGCAAGTGAACTAGCGGACGTTCCTGGTGTGAATACACCCTTAGCACTAACAGAGCAATCGCACCAGGGTTCGTTTTTATCAATGTGATTCCCTGGAAACAAATTCTGTTAAATGCATAAATGCAAAAGTAAATGCAATATCCCAGAATCCCTCACCTTCACATGACTCCTGTATGTGTACCGTGTCCCCGACAGCCAAGGACAACTGCTTTTCACCTTTGGCATTGAAATTCCACTTAACTTCAGAGAAAATACAAATTGCATAAAATTCATCAGATGCATTTGAAAATACATAAAGTGGATTTATTTCTCAAGTAATGCCCAGCAAAACCGCAGAATGAGATCCTTTAATGCTCCCTTTAAGACATCAAATGATAAGAAACTGTCCTCAACTTTGCTTTCTTCTTGTCTGGTGTGACAAAAGTCCTGCAATTCATGTCTGACGACACACACACTGAACTTTAATTCTTTAGCCAACATCAATGACATGGAAATGTTAAACTGCAGAGATGGAGAACATCATATCACACACACACACACACACACACACTTTATTTCTGCAAGTACGAGTTCGTTGGCCTACTTCCTCTCAGAGCAGCTTCCTGTGAAACTCCACACACACAGAGAGAGAGATACACGCCACCATCAACATGTTTACAATTAAAATAACTTTCAATAAGCAATTCATATGCACTTACATGAGCAGAAAGCTTTTTTTAATGAATTAGTTCAAAAGTTTTAGTATGTGCAATATCCTAATTTCTTCACTATTGTGAGCTTCAAAACTGCTGACTACAGAAGCAGAGGCACAAACATTGGCAATCAGAAGTCAAACCACTTTTGCATTCATTTCAAGACTGTTTCGCACAAAAATAACTAATAAACCCGAATAAGTTGGCAAAACTCCGAGGTTACATAAACATTTTTTAAGTTAAGGAATTTAAAGTTTAATTAAGCAGAACTTGCAGATTTTTATTTTGTACTCGTACATTATAATTGTTCTTAACTTGAATAGATAATTCATCCATTTTAATTTAAAATTCTCATTTAATCTCAACTTAAATATTTTTAGTAGTGGAAACTTGGCTAGCTTTAACTAGCTAATTCAATAAATGCAACCATGCCAATTGGTAACACAGTGCTTTGATAGCATTAGCATGGCATAGCACTTGCTGAATGAGTACAGCAATAAAACATTTAAAATACATCTGCTCTCAAAACAAGCTCATGCTCCACTCGTCACCATGATGATAACCAAAAAACCATCATAAGAGTTATAAACTAGCATAACAAAACATTAAACACTACTAAATCTCCCACTTAACATTAATCTTGCACTAAAAAACATTATATAACACTTTATTTTAGCATTTACTCTCCCTTTAAGTGTCATGGAAAAGCATGCTGGGAAGTAGAAACCCAGTCCAGTTTCAGTTCAATTTAAGTTTGTCTGAATTAAAAGAAACAAGTTCATAAAACTCAAAACAATGAAACAATTACTTAAAATGTGTCAGTTTTGTTAACTCAAAAGAAAAAGAAAGTTCTAAATACTCATAAAAGTTAATCTGATTGAAGTGATTTATTTAATTTAAGTTGGCTCTACTCAAACCAATTCATTATTTTGAGCATTGGGTTTTACAACACTCGCAAATAACTCTATATAAAGTTACTCTAATCAGCGTCACCATCTCAAGCTAGCACTGCTCTTCCTGGACGCTTCACGGACGAGCTTCTGTTGATTCAAATGGATTTCAAATGTCATTTGCATGAAATATTTCTTCCCAAAGAATGGTCAACCAAAGAGGCTTAATGAAGTTCTCACGTGTCTAATATAATTTAGTTTGTCTCAGATGTTTCTCCTGCAATTCCTTAAGAGAAAACACACAATCAGTGTTATTTTAGTGTAATTCAAATACTATTATATCATTTTTAACGCTTAGAATTTGATTTCATTTATTTTATGAGAAACGTTTGAGTTCAAACTGAGATTTTTGATTGCACACTTGAGCAAATATGCACATTTTGAGACGTTAGTGAGATGAAGCTCTAGAGGAGGCTTGTGTGAGATTGCTTTTTCTTCTCATTGCGGTCTATGAGAAACAATCATGATATTAAAGAGATCTCATTTCACGCAGGACTCCTCTAAAAATTCAATGTTGCTCTTGAGTTATTAAATGTCGTCAAACCTGAAAGCACATTCGTTCATCAGACAGGCTAAAAAGGCAAATGCTTTAGACTGTAATAAGTGTAAATGTGCAGAGGTTCCTTAAGAAGTTATTTCATGTGTATTCAGTTTCATTACATAATATTTTTGACTTTAATAAGCCATTTTTTCAATGCATATCTAATGATAACAAGCATTGCAAGACCACATCATCATAAATCTGAATATTTGCAGGATTTCAAAGCAATAAACAAGTGCTAAAAGATAAAATGCTGCAATCTGTTTAGGCCAGTGACTGTTGAGGCGCTTGACTGATCCGTCTCTGCCCACATCCTGAGAAATAGGAACTGAATTCATGCAACTATAGAGAGGCGCCAGGAATACACACAAACACAAATACACAGAAAACGTTAATTATTGCACAGGTGAATCACAAAAAAAGGCCAAACTCACCAACTCCATATCTTTCAGAGCAAGTTTTTGTCCAAGGAGCCATTGGTTGGACTGTAAAACGCTCTCCTGCGTCTCTTTCTGTCTGTATTTAATCTTTCGGAGTATCTCAGTTCCTTTCTAATGTCCTACACCGGCTGTTTTTTTGGGTGAGGGTGTGAGAAATAACCAGCATGTAGTGCTCCTCCTCCTCTCCGTCTGCCTGTCTGCTTCTTCCTCTTCCTCTTTTGGCCTTCCATCTGCTCACATACGCAACGCAGCAACACTTCAGCATGACGACTAAAGCACACGTTTCAATGGCTTTTATATATGGATCATGTATTTGTTGAGTCTCAAACTCTGCTCTGATCTACAGTGTAGTGATGGAGCACGTAAATCATCATTTATGAATCTTTAATGCTGGAGGAAACATCTGGTGTGGGACGAGATTCCTCTAAGGTGTTTGATTTATGCATCTGAGAGATTTAATGCAAGCAGGTTTATACAAACACACAAACAAGCTGCTCTGTGTCTGTACTCATCAAACTTCAGAATAACGTCAATATTCAGGCGCAACACCTTCGGTAGCCTACAGAGGGCACCGCACACTCTGAGAGACTTCATCATGCAGGGTTATTATCATTAACCAAAACTACAAATATTAAAACGTTTCCTTTTCTTATTAAAACGTTTCTGTTTGTTGAAATTGAGCTGAAATAAAAGGAAACCCAAAAAATTCAACCTGAATGCATGTTGCCTTGGAAATAAGCTGAAATATAAATTAATATAAAGTAAGTTATTAAGTACTACTAAAACTATTCACTGGAAATTAAATATTAAAAATAAATCTGAAAACTGAGAATCTAAAAAGCAATATTTAAAAAACTAATAGATTGACAAAAGCACATAATGAAATAGTTAAAAATGTAACCAAAAAAATACCATGAAAACTAAAAGTATAAAAACAAAAGCTAATTCAAAATATTAAACAAATAGATCTAAAATAAAAACTAAAATAACACAAGAAGAAATTTTTTAATTAGTTTTTATTTACAATTTTAATTTTATTTTTGTTAAAGTTTTAGTGTTATTGTTGTGTGTTTTTGTCATTTTTATTATTATTTAGGCTATGTCTATTATTAAGTCCCCAGACTTATTGTGTATTTGTTGCTCTCTCTCTCTCTCTCTCTCTCTCTCTCTCTCTCTCTCTCTCTCTCTCTCTCTCTCTCTCTCTCTCTCTCTCTCTCAGGATTGGATGAGATCAAAGTGATCTCCAGATGTGATTGGTGCTAATGGGGAGTGCCTGAAGAGGGAGCTCTGCTCAACCTGTGATTTCCTGTTGCTCAATTGTACATGTGCTATTTATTGTGTGTTTGCTACAGTGTGTTGTTGTCTGCCTGTTGTGTGTTAATTTAGGCTTTGAGTTGATAAGTGGCTGTCAATGGTGGGCAGACCAAGGCTTCTGAAACACTGAAACAGTTGTGCAATCCGACACCCGTCTCCACGGTGACCCCTAGTGGTCAGAACAGTGTAAATGCAACAAAAACCCAGGCCAAACATGCATAAAAACACCTTTTACAAATCTATTGCAAATTTTTTACTGAAAGTAAAATCTTTCAAATGCAATTATCTAATCATCTAATAAGATAATCATGTGTAAATGTGTTCTTTTATCAATTGTCAGGGTTTGTTTTAGTTTGTTCTATGAATGGCTCAGCTAAACAGGCCAATAAGACTAATAAGTTAACTACCTCATTTTAAAATACTAATGTCTAATTAAAACGTCTACAAATGTATACAACTGATCAGAGATCAGGTAAAACACACAGACACGTGTTCACTGGTTCTCAGTGACTCCTCATGTTAAAGGGTTGACGGAGATCATCGCCCCCAGCGGTGAACCATTGACCTTTCGAAGTGTTACGAAACAGTCACGAGGAACGAAAGATTCGTAAAAGCTTTGAAGCCCTCAATCTCATTTCCTTTTTGTATATTTTGTAAAGTATTGTAAATATTGTGTCCACATGTGGAAGCTGTACGGGGTGAGTGCCATTTCTTTTGTAAATGGTGTTTTCTCCTGTTTTTCATTCAAGGGTAATTTATTGTATTTCATTTATTTACTTTTATAGGGAATGTAGATTTTCTGTCAGTGGTCAGTTGGTGTTTTGTTTGTTGTTTTAGCCTTTGCTCACCCCTAAAGTTGTGCTTTCATTTGTGGTTCTGTAAATAAAATTGTACAAACGATCTTTGGTTTCCAATTCCAGTTTATGTTGCGCCCTAGACGGGTCGCAACACTATATACCTTTTATTTGTTTTATAGAAATGTTGCCTGGGCAATAAACTGAAATAAGTTGAAGTACTAAAATTACTAAGTGGAATTAAAAAATTAAATCTAAATAGCATTATTTAAAATAAAAAATAAATTCACAAAACCACATAACGAAACTACAAAAAAATGAAAATAATCAAATAAAAAAAATAAAAACTTTAATAACACAAGTAGATAAGCAGAAATGTCTGTTTTTTATTCATTTTTATTTTTCGGATAATTTTTATTTTAACTTTAAAGTTGTATTTATTTTGTTGTGTTGTCATTATTATTATTATTATTATTATTATTCAGTATATCTTTATATTTTTTCATTTTTATTCAAGTTTTTTTAGTACAGCAAATGAGAAATGTTACTTTAGTAACTAGGTGAAATAAAATAAGTTTAAATTTGCAATTACGCTTTCATTATATTGGTATTATATTGGTTTTATTTTGTATTTTAATTTTAATTTTTAATTTAATTCAAAGTTTTGGTGCTTTTGCAGTGAGTTATTATTTGTTTTTTTCAATATGAATTAGTAATACTTATGACACTTATAAGTGATCATATATACATTTTACCTGAAAAAGTCTAGAGTCTAGAGATGTTTGGAGAAAAGAATATCATAGAGACTTGAGGAGTTCTGTAAACCCTAACGCTCAAAATAATTAATTGCTTTGAGTAGGACGAACTTAAATTAAATGAATTAGTTCACTCAAATTAACTTTTATGAGTATTTAGCACTTTATTTTTCTTTCAAGGTCACAGAACTGATATATTTTAAGTAAACTGAACTGTTTCTTTGTTTTGAGTTTTATAAAAAAAATATTTCCCAGCATGCTTTGCTGATGGCCCTCGAAAGGGAGAGTAAATGCTCAAATTAAGTGTAAAATAACGTTTTTTTTGTACAAGATTAATGTTAAGTGGGAGATTTAGTAGTGATTAATGTTTTGTTATGCTAATTTAGAATAATTTCTGTTAATGTTGGTTTTAGGATAGTGGTGCATGCAGCTTGATTTGAGAGCAAATAAAGCCTTTATTTTGCTGCACCCAAGTGTTACTGTATAACATACTATTGTTAACATGTTAAAAATGTGTATGTTAGCAAACTAGCTTGTTAAAGCTAGCTAAGTTTACATTAATAAAAGTGTTCACATTCACATCCAAAGCGCAGAACAAAGCGGTATAAAAATAGCTTTGTTCCCGCAGCCATTACAAAATGCACAGATGACACAGAAGCTATGTTATTTATTTTTATCTATTTTAATTTGTATTATTGTCTAATGTTTATTGTCTGTGTTTGTCTTAAAAATGTGTGGATAACCCTGACACCTGCAAAACAAATCTACCTACGGGTACAAATAAAGGAACCAGGACATTGAGATTACACAAAAGTTTTAAGTTAAATGTATGAATTACTATACTCAAACATTTCAAGTTAAGAACAATTCAAATGTATGAGAAATCTGCCAGTTCTGCTTACTTAAACTTTGAATTTCTTAACTTAAAAAATGTAAGGCAATCAGTTGCCTCAATTTTTTTGAGTTTTGCCAACTTATTTGGGTTTACAACCACTTAACAACCACCCAGAACACACAGTTATGTTCAGAAAACGTCAAATTTCAGTAACATACACGTCCATATATGAAGATTGATCAATGAATCCCAACATTTATGCATGTGGCAATTCTAAAATCAGCATGAGGCCGTTAAAGGCTCCGCTTTGTGTTTTCCTACTGTGATCTGTGCTGAAAAACAGGACAGCTTCCCACAGAAATAACCGCAGCCTTTTGTTGAATCACAAAGAACTTCTTAATACGCCCCATAATGCATCAGTCACTTTGATTTAAAGAGGTCCAAACATCTCCGCTGGTTTCCTCAAGTGGATAATGTGAGGGGTTTTAATTTGGATCAGACCACATAAAGCCCTATTCACCATAACAGTACTGGGAAACAAAAATCTAGAAATCAACTTTAAATATTTAAAAATAATTATAGAATTGATTTGTTTAAGAGTGACATTTTCAGTTGTTTCATACTCACCAGCGTGTCAGTCGCTGTCAGGATCATGTTGGTTACAGTAACACTGCAGGTTCAGTCCATCCTTTCACCAAGACATTGAAAAACACGATTAGGGAAAGTCATGGCAAATATACGGCAAATGATGTGGATAACAATCAATAATAACAATCAATAGGTAATTGTAAAGCATTGAATAAACACTTCAAAGTAAATGTAATAATATTGATTTGTATATAAAAGATGTGGAGCTGAATTTATAAGAATTCGAAAGTGACAATAAACACTTCATAAGTGGGCTGTGTGTGTGTATGTGTGTGTGTGTGCGTGCGTGCGTGTGTATGAAGTCCAGGAATGAAATCACTTACAGGACCAACAAATAAATAAGGAAGAAAAATCTGCATTTCACTTCTGGGTTTTATTTGCAGTCAAGTCTCCTTTATTTATATAGCACTTTATACATATAAAAATATATAAAGCAATATTGATTTGATGATGTGAACTGAGTCGAATTATGCTGTAAAGCAGCTCTGGAGAAAACAGTGATGTCATTGTGCAGTTCAGTTCTCCTCCAATAGCATGAGTGCAGTGAAATCAATAATAGTGTTGAATATTGTTGGGTTATGATTCCAGGCGCCATCACAAGACAGATTGTGGATTGGTATCATTCAGAATCAAATACTCAGGTAACGCTGACACATGTCAAAATCAAGAATTGCATGGAATCATCTGAATTAGGGGAGTCTTATGTTTAATTTGATATATTACACTTACTCAAAACTGTCATTTCAATGTTTAAAAATCAAAAAACAGAGAAATATCACATCTGAGCAAATGAAGAGGGTTTGTAACACGACTTTACCCATTTACTTCTAAAACATCTGCATTCTGTAGTCAAGGTGCAGATAACTAAATAGTAAATATGACTTCTGTCATAAAGCTTTTAAAAATTAAACAATACGCACAGAGAGAGTCCTGGTCCATCCTCCTAGCGCTGAACCGGTTCTACAGTAGAAAAGCAAAGAGAGACACACAGAGAAGCATCTGATTGGCTAACTGAAGAAGAGTGTTGACTTATATAGATAGTGTGTGTGTGTGTGTGTGTGATAGAGAGAGAGAGAGAGAGAGAGAGAGAGAGAGAGAGAGAGAGAGAGAGAGAGGCTAGAGTAACAGAAGAATGAAGGTTGTACAAGGTAAGTTATTCTGCTACTGCATCACATATAAAATCTCCTTTTGGCAAAATCATTCCAGCATTAAAACTGCATGCTCAACATTGTTTGTATGTGATAATGCAGACTAGAATAACAAGTTCAAATCTGCTGAACGGATAAATGCTAACAGCTGTTTGCAGTACATGAAAATAACAGACAAACACATTCATAGAGAAGGTCCAGAAAATGTAGACGCTGTGGGAAGGAGTGTGTTTGTGACTTTGCTGTTGAAGGAATCAGTGGATGTCTTGCTGGGATTGATCGTGTTATAGACGTTCATTAGAAGTTTGTGGCCGTTGCTCTTTTCAACAGAAGACTTGATGCTTTATCTGACTAGACAGACTTGATCTGATCGTCTTTTAAGCCTGAGCTTTTGCAATTCAATCGCATTTGTGTGTGTGTGCTCATGTTTATATATTACATTGTGAGGACCAAATGTCCCCACAAGGATAGTAAAACGTGAAATCACATACATAGTGAGGACTAGCCAATGGTCCCTGTGAGGGAAATTGATTAATGAACATACTAAATTATGTTTTTTAGAAAATGTAAAAGAATGTTTCCTGTGATGTGTAGGTTTAGGGTTAGTGTGTGTGTGTGTGTGTGTGTGTGTGTGTGATGGGTAGGTTTAGGGGTAGGGTTAGTGTAAGGGGAGAGAATATACAGTTTGTACAGTATATTACGTCTATGGAGACGTCTAAGGACACGCGCGCGCGTGTGTGTGTGTAAGAGAGACGGATTTCTTCAGAGGACGCTAAAAGAAGTGAATCACGCTCTATTTGATCTGAGATCAATGTAGACTTTTTTTATGTGCGTCAGAGGAATCACAAGATGAAACACATGCCCTCTTCACATCGCACCTCTTCAGTTTACTTCAGAAATAACAAACAAATCATCCCATCATTTAAAAGGATGTGGTTTCCTAGCAACCCAACACCCATGACGACCATGCTCGTCAGAAGCAATCAAAAGACGAGCGGCTGAATTCCTCAAAGACTTCCTGACAGCCTCAGAAATGAGGAGGAACACTGACAAATGTGTTTACAAGCCAATCAATGATCGGAGCAGAGCGGCCACTGGACGCACAGGAACATGAAGTCATCAAAATAACACCAAAACACGCCACCTGTCGTCTTTTACAGGCAAGATCATTGACAAAACATTTGAACTGTTTAATTGAAAGAAAAAAGGGTTCCATAGAATCTTAAAGGGTTCCGTCAGGCGCTTCATATTTAGAATTCTTTAAGGGTTCCATCATTTTATGGACTTATATGTTAATACTCATAAACACCTTATCACTAGAAGAAAATGAAATAAACCATTAAACGTGAAAGTATTATGAGTATTATTAAAAGGATCAGAGCTGCTTTCCAGCTGAAATTGTATTCATTCATAATTATAGAACTTTGCAGCATTAATAGTATCATTTTATATTACTGTTAACTTGAAAGTGAAATTGAAAACGATCTTATTTGAAAGGGCTTGTGGGAAGACAGATGTGCCAAGCTGACATTGCCGAAGGAAATGTTAAACATTTCATAATCTGTTAAAAGTTTAACAAGCTGCTATGGAGAATGTTTCTAGCAATAGCAGAGGAGAAATGTGCATCTCAATGAGATGCAGAGACAGAGACAGATGGGACTGAAGACAGCAAACAAAGTGTTAACGTTTGACATTAAGTTAATTAAACAGTCCATATGTTTCGAAAGCATTCAATTAGATCTACTTTTATATGGAAGAACAGCTTTTTCTCTCTGAGAAATAATGAGAAAGAGCAGGACACAAAAGCAGAGACCCACATACAGAATCACAAGCAAGTTGCTGAATACATCTCAGATGTTTCTTTTACAACACAATTACAGTCAAATGAGATTTTTGACTTTTGAATTTCTCCGATTTTTCTCCTGCGAAAAAGACCCTTATAGTTTCAGAAGAATCTCAGTGTCTTAAATTGTGCTCAGATTTGCCAAAGTCTGCCATCAAAAGTCAGAGATTTCTTTGGTAACTCAAACATTTTAGGAGAAACATCTGAGAAAAAAACTGATACTTAAATGAATGAGATACTAAGATAGAGACAGATGTTGCTCTAGACCAGCGGTTCCCAAACGGTTTGGCACCAGGTCTACATTTTCCCTGCATAGTCATTCATTTGTAGGAATTTGAATCAAGCTAATTTATTTCTAAAAATGGTTGACACACACCCAAGTACGTCCCACTTTACTTAAAGTCACCCCTAGTCAATAACTGTATCCCATAAAACTCATCGTTGATCACCAAAATGGCATTTTTAGACGTTGTTTTGCTTGAAAAAAAAATGGTGTCATGCATTAAAATAGCTTGAATGTATAACTACACCCTTGCCTCATTTAGTATACCCAGTTATATACAAATGAGCCCCGCCTCCACTCACTCACAGCAGCTTAGAGATCTACTCGTTAACGATCACACGTTGATCTGATTGGTTACAAGGTAGTTTGCGATTTCAAACTGTGTTTTTGAGACTGTCTTTGGTTCACAGGACATCTTTTTTTTTTTTTTTTTTTAGTGATGTTAAAGAGAGAGGTGTTTATGAAAAAACACATAAATTGAAAAATGCATTAAAAAAGTCAATTAAAACATTGCCAAGAATATTAGAGAAAGAAAAAATAATGGAATACTGAATAAATTAGTAGTTTTCATGTTAAACAGAAATTAATTTCCGGTCTAAGTAAAGGAGTACAATGATTTCAAATCCCCTTCATTATGGCATTGGGATCAAATAAAATAACTAATATGATAGCTATCTGCAGAAATGATGAGTTTAAAATGTTATGCAATATAGTAAGACACGGAAACATACTGCATAGTATAAGTGACCCAGTTGACAGATATTAATTTCTTCCACCTATCTCTATCACACACACACACACCAACCGTGGAAAAGCTCTCAGCAAATGCAAGGTCAAGGTCTGCAAGCATTTTAAAAAGGAACAACTACAAGTCGTGTGAATCTATTCATAGAGAATATCCGAATGCGTCCAGGAATGTGCCACTAACGAGTGCTTATAATGTCTCTAAAAGGAAGAAGAAAATAGTGTGTTTACTTTGAACACTGAACAAAGCTAATGTGTGCAGATATGACATTATCTCCACTCAGGCTTTGATCGTAATGTGCCATTTTTGTTGTGCTACACTAATATGAGTGTTAGAACATTCTGTTCCCTTTCAACTTATTGTCCTACGCGCACACACAATGTGTGGCTTCCTGAGAAAGCATTACGTTACTCTGCAATAAACGTCTTAAACATGATCAACTTGCAGCCGTGTGTGTGTGTGTGTGTGTGTGTGTGTGTGTGTGTGTGTGTGTGTGTGTGTGTGTGTGTGTGTGTGTGTGTGTGTGTGTGTGTAACAAGAAGGAAGTTAAAACCTGATAATATAATCATATCGCCATAAGTGTATTCTATATGTTTCAAGGTGTTTTCCAAAAGTTCTACTATAAAGGGGTCGGCAACCTTTTAAACACAAAGTAAACTATGATGTTCAAGGATGTGGATATAGGACTGTTTCCTGCATTGTTTACACTGATGCCATGTTTGTTGTTCGCTGAGGTATGTGGACGAATGTCTATCTTTCCTTAATGATGTAATTTTGAATGTCACACTATTGCGTTGTATGGAATGGATGTAAAGAGTCATGTACACTACCGTTCAAAAGTTTGGGGTCTGTAAGGTTTTTTTTGTTTTGTAAGAAGTATCTTCTGCTCACCAAGGCTGCATTTATTTGATCAAAAATACAGTAAAATAGTGAAATATTATTACAATTTTATTACAATGTTTTCTATGTCAATATATTGTAAACTGTAATTTATTCCTGTGATCAAAGCTGAATTTTCAGCATCATTACTCCAGTGTCACATGATCCTTCAGAAATCCTCAAGATTTACAAGGATTTTTTATTTAATTTATTATATTTTATTAAATGCTGTTACTGTCACTTTTGGTCAATTTAATTTAAAAAGTGTTTTCTTTCTTCCAAAATAACTTTTTTTAAAAACTTACTGACCCTAAACTTTTAAACAGTATTAGTGTGTGTCCAGAAAAATACCTTGATTCATTTCACTATTGCAAGATGTCTGAATATACAGAGATACTTGCTTTAAAACATTCCTTGTTTCTCTTAATACATATAAAATATGGTTCGAAGAGCAAAATGCAACAAAAAAAGCGGTTCAAACTCGAGGAACATACAGGTGAAACTCGAAAAATTTGAATATTGTAAAAAGGTTTTCATAAGCTGTAAGCCATAATCATCAAAATTATAACAAATAAAGGCTTGAAATATCTCACTTTGCATGTAATGAGTCTAAATAGTATATTAGTTTCACCTTTTAAGTTGAATTATTGAAATAAATTAACTTTTGCACGATATTCTAATTTTTCGAGTTTCACTTGTAGGTCAGTTTTAAATAAATAGCATAAAACATCATGTCACACATTAAAGAGATATGATGAAACCAGTTAATTGCAAAACAGTATTGCAAAAGTCAACACTAATTTAGCATAATACAGTGATGTAATGTTATTAATGGTATATATTATGCCATGTTCAAATCTAGCTTTTTATAAAAAGCGGTCACATGACGAGGGTGATCAAGATGGCAGCTAACAAGTGTGGTGTGCTTGTGGTGCTTTTAGCATACATATTTATTATTAACTTTTTAGAAAACAGCCCTAAAATCGGTTTCGAGGGGCATTTACATAGGCGCTATACTCACTCAAACAAACTTTTACTTAAAAAAACAATTTGGTTATGGGAAGAAAATCCTTATGGACACATTTCTCTATCCATGTTGGTATCCAGCCAAGTGCAATGATAAAGGTGGCGTCAAAAGGCAAGTGAATGGCGACCAATTGATAATTTGTATCTGGCTGTTATTATCTGGAGATGTACATCAATGCCCGGGCCCGATGCGGGAATTTGGAACAAGTAATACGATGTCAAGTAGGCCCTCTGCATGTGCGATGGCTTGCTCTAGACATCCAAACGTCGGGGACAAACTCCTGTCCATGAGTGTCGCTGAAGGCAGTGAAAGCGTGCGTGGAGGCGCCGGGAGAAGAGGTGGAGATCACTTAGATTAGATCCACAGGCCCCCGTGGAGCAGGCACTCCTGGAAGAGCTGGAGGGTGTCGACAAAGAGATATCGAATGGATTCTTTCATGTCGGCGAGAGGATTACGCCTGCTTCATCTCAACGTCAGAAGCCTTCTCCCGAAAATCACAGAGATCCGACACCTCAGTAAAAGAAGAAAGGTGGGAATATTTTGTTTCACATGGCTGGATGACTCCATTATGTACGCTGAAATTGAATTGGAAAACTATTTGGTAATTAGGAGAGATCGAAACCGCAAAGGTGGAGGGGTGTATATTTGTAAGAGCGGACATTGGTTTTAATCATATAATGGATTTAAATAGTGCACAGGTTAGATATTTTGCTACCGAAGAGTAAGCCTAATACTAATTTGCGCATGTTACAGACCGCCTGATCAGATTTATGAACTTTTAGAGGATGTTTGCTCAAATTGCATGGACTTGGTTAAATCATGTTATCATGTTGGGGGATTTCAACACTGATTTTCAGAAAAGTGATGTTTCTGGGTATAAAGGATTGATGAATTTCTGTCGCTCCTATAGTTTACATCAGCTGACTGATGAACCTACACGTGTGTGCTCTACCACCCAAACCACGATTGACCTTGTCCTAGTGTCAGACAAATCTAGGATAACTGAAAGCAGGGTTATAAAATATGAAGCAAAGAAGCGCTGAATGGCTGTTTAATCAAAGTGAACTGGTCTACGGTTTTGCTATGTAGTGATGTGGACAGAGCATGGTGCTTATTTAAAAGTATGTATATGGATGGCTGATAACAGATTATCACTTCATTTAGGGAAAACTGAATCTATATTGTTTGGAACAAAGATAAAGTTAAAGAAAGCCTAGCTGGAGATATTGTAATTACTGCCAAGGAATCAATCAGTTATTTTGGATGTATGTTAGATTGCAATTTATCTGGAGTAGGTCAGGCTCAAAAGGTAATCACCAAAGTAAATCAGAGAGTCCGTTTTTTGGCCAGAATATCAAAGTTTTTGGATGAAAAAACAAAGCTAGTTTTGTCAGGAGCTTTAATTCAGCCTTATTTTGATTATGCGTGTGGCTCATGGTACAATGGTGTCACAGGGAACCTGAAACATTCAGACGTCTCAAAATAAATGAATAAGGCTTATTTTAGACCTTCCCATAAGAACTCATCTGGAATCTTCCCACTTTGAAAGGGTGGGATGGTTGAAAGCTGAGGATCGAGTGTCTCAGATGCAGCTGGGTATGGTGCATATTATTGTTTATGGAGATGTTCCCAAATATTTTAGAAATTATTTTAATAGAGTAAACGAAGTTCACTGGTACTCCACTAGGGGTAGCTCAACAGATTTTGTACCCCCCAGATTTAATACTAATCTGGGCAAACAGTCTTTTCTTTATGCTGGAACTACGCTTTGCAACCAGTTACCTTGTACACTCAGCAGTTTTAAACAGGGTTTGAAAGTATAGTTTAGGTGCCAATCGTAGTCATTATAATATCATAGTCTATTTTTTTGGTCAATTTTTCTGTATAATATGGATGAATTTGTTTAATGTATGATGAATGATTGATGCGTGATTTGCTGCCACATGTCCTCTCCCCCTGCCCTTATAAGGGACCACAATGGAAATAAGTATTTGGGCTTTATTGTGTCATCCCTGACTATTTATGTATTTTTAATGTATGACACAGAGTACGGTTTCATATTTTTATATTTAAGTGGTCAAATAAAATCAATCAATCAATCAATATAGTAGGGGACCCTTAGCCTGGGAAAGGTTGACAACCATTGATCTAAAAAAAATGCATCTTTGTTCTCTTTTAAACAGGAGAGGAGAAATGTAGTAACTCACTATGACCAGCAGAGGCCGACACACTTCAGTCTAAAGGAGGTCTGGAACAAGGATATAGATGGACGGAAGGTGGATGGATGAACAGATGGATGAATGGAGGAGGAGGACGTACCCTGCAGTGTGGAAGGAGACCGTTGGGAATATACACCGGAGACCTGTTTAAACTTCTTGAAGAATTGCATTGAATTTTGCATTGATGCATTTGGCAGATGCAAAGAAGAAATAACAGAAAACAAGATAAACACACACAGAAACACACCTGCAATCATAGTGTTTATCTACAAATAAAACTGTGAAGGAAATCATGCATTTTTTTCATGCAAAATCTTGACCTAAAAAATTGCCTTGCATTCTGAACATTTTGACCTAAAAAAATGTTCCTTGCATTCTGAACATCTTGACCTAAAAAAAAAAGGCATTGCATTTGACAGATGCAAATATGTGCATACCCTGGAATCAAGCGCACAACCTAATGTCTAGTGTTTCTCTGCTAATAAAACGGTGAAGAAAACAACAACTAAACAAAGAATGACATCTCAGATAGCACTAGCCGTAACGCTCTCGCTTCTTATCCTCCTCACTGTCAGCGGGAATATTTTGGTTTGTCTGGCTGTGTACTCTACGAGACGCCTGCGTAATGTCACCAACTGCTTCATCGTCTCGCTAGCGGTTACAGACTTTCTACTGGGCGCCCTCGTGTTGCCATTTTCCACCCTTTACCAAGTTACGGGCGATTGGCCACTGGGGGCGCACTTCTGCAACATCTACATTTCGTTGGACGTCATGCTATGCACTGCCTCCATACTCAATCTCTTTGCTATCAGCTTGGATCGTTACTTTGCGGTCACCGACCCGCTGCGTTACCCAATGATTTTACTTCCGTGGCATGTCGGCGCGATTTTAGTGACAATCTGGCTGGTTTCAGTTGCCGTTTCATTTGTCCCCATCCACATGGGCTGGAATACGCGAGACTTGAGCGTGCAAAATATTCGCGAGGGTGACCCTGCGCGAGACTGCCGATTTGAGTTAAATCCAGCCTACGTATTGGTGGACGCCTTCGTGACGTTTTATCTCCCCCTGGTGGCCATGTGCTGGAGCTACCACCAAGTTTTTCGCATTGCAAGGATGCAGGCGAAACGGATAATTTCTATTCGACGGGGTTCGTCGTCATCTCCAGGCGCGACTATTCTTGCATTGCGCGAACACAAAGCCACAGTGACACTTGCGGTTGTGCTTGGTGCGTTCGTGGTGTGCTGGTTCCCGTATTTCACGTTTTTCACGATAATGGGGATACGCAACGAAGATAATCCGCCACGGACGGCGCAGTCAGTGGTGCTGTGGCTAGGATACGCAAACTCTGCGCTAAATCCTATACTGTACGCTACGCTTAACAGAGACTTCAGGTCCGCTTACGGCAAGCTGCTATGTGGAGGACGGGGATGTAAAACACAGAGGAAAAAAACGATAACTGCAATGGGGGAGGGGCTAATGAGTAGACACGCCCCTCCTGAACAAAGGGAGGAGCTTCGGCCTAGAACTTGTGTGTTGCTGCAAGAGATTGAAAACGGGAAGAGGGTCGATGGCAACACGACTGGTGCTACAGTTACAATTGTAGTTAATGGGAATAAAAGGTAGTATGAATATTGTAAAAATAACAGTTTATTTTCTTTACTTTGTCTTCATATCTGCTTGTTCATTGGCTATCTGTCAGCAGCCCAGAGGGAACTTGATATTAAGATTGTGGAACTGAAAAGTACACATGGGGAGGAAAGTACAAATGCAATTAGTCTTTTTTCTACAACCAAAATGCTTTTTTTTATGCCCTCTGGTGGCCATGAGAGGTAACAAGATCATGTAGAAGCACTAAGAAATCTGTTCAGTTGCTGCGTGAATTTGTCATAAAACTTGTCTAGGTCACATTTCACATACAAACAATCAAATATATAAACTTGTTTATTTAAAGGTGAAATCTGACACATGGGATTATATATATATTATAATGAATAAATAAATAAACCTCTGGATGCATTAGACTTCATGCAAAGCTTCTTTTTCGTTTAGCAAATAAATGTTTTGTTTCTGGTGTAAAATGTAATCTAGACATGTTTTCATGGGATTCATTTTACTGAAGGTTTAAAGGGAGATTCACCTAAAGGGCTGGTGAATTCATTTCTTAAAAAATGTTAAATTATTTTTACTCACCCCCATGTCGTTACCAAATGGTGTTTTTATTCATGCATCACAGAGCTCTTTCTGATACAAAACCTTTTAAGCAACAATTGTCTAACAAAAAGACAAAAACACCCAAAAAGACTGAAATTTCAGTTGTGATTTGCTCAAAATACCATATTTACCATAATTACCATAGCTCTAGAATGCAACTCTCAAACCTTGTCCTCCATGAGATTTCAGGGTTTCAGTGGATGGGAAAATGATTAACAGTATTTTGGTGTGTTCATGAGGGTCAGTAAATAATTTCCTCTACAATTTTAAGGAAAGGTCAGTTGTTTTTTTAATCTCGTTCTCTTTCGTTCTCCCAGCAGGCCATAACATTTTATCAGCTCTCATAAAAAATAAAGAGACCAACCATCCTGAAAGTGACTGACGATCAACATACAGGTGACAATCAGAATCTAATGTAACATTCTTGAGATCTAAAAACAGAGCAATTACAGGATAGATAGTCTCTATAGCAGGTCAAGGAAATTCATGCAGCCTTCTTTTATGTCAGGTATTTTTAACATTACACATATTCCCTGCCCTGACGTGTGATGATCTCGATATCGGCCCAGTTTGGATGTAGCAGACGAGCCTCTGGGTTTATCAGCAAACAAACCTGAGGAAGCCAGACTGAAGCCATGTCACTTCATATCTGCTCATTTACTGACTGTCTCTCGGCGACTCACAGGCACCTCAAGAATTAAGACTTTGTAACTTCAAATGCACATAGAAAAGAAAGTGCAAATGCAATTTGTAATTTGCAAACTAACTTTTTCTCCACCCAAAATGCTTTTCTTTTGACACCCTCTAGTGGCCATGAGAGGTAACAAGATAATGTAGAAGCGCTAACAAAACTAGTCTAGGTCACATTTCACTCCAGTGTATGAATGAGTGAATGCTAAACTGTTACTACACAGATTAAAGGAACAGTTTGCAGAGATAAAATGTCATTTTTTTTACTCACCTTCGCGTTGTTCATCCTCAAACACTTTTTTTTATTATTATTTTCATGGAACATAAAGCTCTTTTTGATACAACAACAAAAATGAAGCACACATAGTAAAAATCTCTCAAAATTTGTTAAGGTCATACATATAGCCTACACACAAACACACATACATATGGGACACACACACTTACATACATACGGTACACAAACACACACATAAATACGGCACACACACACACACATATGGTACACAAACACACACATAAATGCGGTACACGCACACACACATACATACCGTACACACACACACACACAAACACACACACACAAACAAACACACACACGTACATACATACATACATACATACAATGAATAAAATATAAGCTAATTTTGGACCCCCGTTCTGTGACAAAAATGATAATTACAAAAACAACAACATCAAGATGAGAATTAGTAGCCTGGTTGACACCAGAGCCTTCTCAGTCGTAACTGAGTTAAGGTCTGGGGAAGGTTCATTCACAGCCCATTTCCAGCGGGGCGTCACCAACGGACGTCGCTCAAAGGCCTCTGGGCGCAATTGGATATACCTAAAACCAATCAGATCATCATCGTGTAAAGCCCGCCTCAACGTTTGTGATTGGTGCCTCGATTTGGAAAGATTGGAAATGGGCTTGAATGGGCTCTTGGCCAGACGGGACTAGCAGAGCAAATCTTAATTTGCCGGAAGTTCGTCTGGGTTTTCCCAGGCTAGACAATTAGGGTTAAATGTGCTAAATTGCCATGAAAATAATGTCACAAACTCAAAGCAATGGCAAAAACAACACACAGCAAACAATGTATTTTCTTCTGTCTCTTTTCAGTCTGGGGAAAAATGTGACCTGGACATGTTTTCATGAGACTCTGATCTGGGAGAATTCTCCTGAACCAGTGAATTCATTTCTTTGTATTTGTTTTTCTATGTGGAAGTTTAAGAATTCTGTCTCAGAAAATATTGTTTCATGATCATGTGTAAGCAGTCAGATTACATGATGACTGTAAAGACGATAATCGGTCTGTCGCGATAAGCATGTTATGCATGAGTCTAAAATCTAGTGTAAAGAACACCAGTCGGAAATTAATTCATAAATTCACAATGAAATGAGGGATGAAATTGTATGTGATCCTCGGGATTTTCTTCATGTGGGATTTTTTCGAAAATCTCTTATTTAAATTATATTTATATGTTGATCTCTACCTCAACCAGACTCCCCCATTCCTTCATATGTCTTTCTTTTGACTGATTTAGTCTGACCAACTATTCATCATTGGCCAATTAACATATATCAAACCGCAGGACTAGAGTGTGCAGGTGCGCGCACACACACACACACACACACACACACACACACACACGCGCGCGCACACACACACACGCGCAAACACGCGCACATGCACGCACACACATACACACACGAGCACACGCACACACACACACTTTTAGTAGGTTATCCATCATCCTGATTTGTCATAAAAATATCATCAAATAATAAGGCCAAAAGCACACACACACACACACACACAGAGTAATTTAGTAACTCCGATTCCTGACCTCAGGAAATATGGGAGGAGGATAAGGAGGGGAATCATGGGAAAATACGAAGAGGAAGACATAGCTTGTAGCTTTTTCTGGCCAGGAAATACTACAACAGAACACTTTTGAAAACACAATGGAGAAATAGAGGTAAAAAAAAGTTTGTAATGAGAATTTCTGTCCATCTAAGCATAATAAGATGATTTGACTGACTTTAACCATGTAGGAATATATTGTTCTGCTTGTTGATATCTAGTTGACATGTAGCTCAAACAAAAAGCTGAATATATTAAACTTGATGTAACTAACCTGGCAAACTTTGGCAAATCCCGAGATTAGTTCCTTGTAAACGTGACTGATCCTGATCACATAAGTTGCATTCGCAGTAATAGTCTCCATAATGAAACTGGAAGATCCTTCACCTTCAAGACAGCGTGACAACAAATGTCAATGAAGACAATTGCACAAGGACTATTCAGCAATATATATATATATCACATACACACACATTGGCTAAATATACAGCATTATCAATCATGTACAACATCCATCTATTCCACTACCTGGATCTTAACTAATATCAATAATTAAGCAAATATCAATAATATCACAAATAGAATATCTAACAAATACAAGGGTGTGATCTGCTGTAAAGCAATTCCCTGGAATATAGCATCACAGCACTAACAAAAGCAAAATAAAACCCACTCCCTCTCTCTCTGGTCCTTTATCCCTGGTTAGTGTGTTGGAATTTAATATGCGACTTTTGTTATTGGGAAAGTGGCACATATGTCTGTGCGCGCGCTGGTCGCAATATCTCTGTTACTGTAGATAATGCGATGAAGAAGGCAGGGGCTATTCATCACCCTGGCCGATCCCAATACGCTTTATTATTTTAATGCATTTCACAGCGATTAAAAATGATCTATCACCAGACTTGCGTGTGTGTGTTTGTGTGTGTGTGTGTGTGTGCGCGCTTGTGTGTGTGGTCACTTAAAAGGCCTATTACTGTTGTCGGTGTGCAAAGAGACAGCACAGAAACTCTCCTCCTCAATATTCCCGGGGTAGAAACATTCACCTCATAGTTTTATTTGGCTTTTTATTCAATGAGTTCCCTGAAGCTGTTGTGGCATTTCTCTGCGTTCACCCCTCCTCCTGCAGTCAGTACACTCGAGTAACTCATCACTGCTAATCTAAGCGGTTAACGAGCAATGTGTTCAAACTAATGGCAATTAATCTGCGATTAGACCAGATTAGCATACAGATGCGTTTGACAATCTGAGGACAGACACTTCTTACCTTTCGAACCAGCTTCACCTGTTTGAAACAAGTATGTCTTACGCCGAAGCCTCTTCTCACTCTGTTTCCCCTACGTTAGGTTTAGGTTATATAAAAGTAGTGTTTCTTGAGTAAAGAAAACGCTGTACTTATACAAAGAACCAGTCCTTTATTTACCCTTGCATTGCAAACAAGCAGAGACGCTCAAAATTGTGTGAAGCACTTTATTTACTGACGAATCACGATAGACGCGAGGCGGAGTTATGAGGTTTGACTGACAGTTTAAGGAACCAATGGAGATTCGAGGTTCAGTCACAAGCTCTTTTTAATACATTTCATTGGTTAAATGTTTGCAAAACCCACAGACAGACATAAATGGTGACAATAATGTATGAAAAAACAGTCTAACACTGTTTTACTATTAGAGTGAAATAATAATAATAATTTAAAATATATTATTTTTCCTCATTGAAGGCTAATTGAGGACGTGCATAGGCACGTGCCTATAATGTATTATAATATATTCTCTTTTTTGTAGTGGGTAAAACATTTGAAACATGCTGTAATAGTTGCAGACTGTACTATCAAGTTTATACTGACTTCTATTACAGAATTTTCAAACTATAAAGGTAAGAATGAAACCTATATGTTGTAAACATGCTGGTCAAATTTGAAAAACATATTTTTTAAATTATTTTTAAAAAGCTATTATAAAATGTAATTGAAGGTCGAAAAAAATATATTTTGTTGTTTATCTGAATGCATTTTATAAAAATGCAAATTTTTGGATTAAAACGAACTCAGTGTTATACAAAAATCTACATTAGTTCTATATATGTGTTAAAAAATTATGAAATATAGCAAAAAAATAATAATAATTTCTGATATATTTAGGGTATTTTTTAAAAACATCAAATAATAGTTTTTGCCATATTAGATTGTGCCTTGATACCACAGACTTCTTTTTAATATTATTTTTTAGCTGTACAAGTACAAAGAAAAGCCTCTATCCCAGAACTACTTCCCCAGAGTAAGGAATTGTGGGTAATATTAACTTTTAAAAAAACAGTATGCCAACTGGGCAATTAATTTTTGAGATGCAAATAATATTTAGGATGAGTGTGAATGGCAACCATGCCGTGGAAGAGGAACGAGGAGGAGAGAGGAGAAAAAAGAAAGAGAAAGTTGTCAAACGTTTGAATGGTTTTATTACCTTGTCGTGTTAAATCAGTGTTTGATCTGAGGTGTGTCAGTTCTGCAGATTAAACTCCTCAAATGATGGAAGTTTGAGATGTTTTACCTGATCATGCGGCTGAATGTAAAAACTCATTTTGCACAGTGACAGTACGACTGTAATATAAATCACACTGTCTTTGTTCAGGGATGAGGATCCTGTTTATGAGTTTCAGAAAACCTATAAGAGCGATGTCAAAGCTTTTCTTCTATCTATCTATCTACAGTATCTATCTATCTATCTATCTACAGTATCTATCTATCTACAGTATCTATCTATCTATCTATCTATCTACAGTATCTATCTATCTACAGTATCTATCTATCTATCTATCTATCTATCTATCTATCTATCTATCTACAGTATCTATCTATCTATCTACAGTATCTATCTATAGTATCTATCTATCTATCTATCTACAGTATCTATCTATCTACAGTATCTATCTATCTATCTATCTACAGTATCTATCTATCTATCTATCTATCTATCTACAGTATCTATCTATAGTATCTATCTATCTATCTACAGTATCTATCTATCTACAGTATCTATCTATAGTATCTATCTATCTATCTACAGTATCTATCTATCTACAGTATCTATCTATCTACAGTATCTATCTATCTACAGTATCTATCTATCTATCTATCTATCTACAGTATCTATCTATCTACAGTATCTATCTATCTACAGTATCTATCTATCTACAGTATCTATCTATCTATCTATCTACAGTATCTATCTACAGTATCTATCTATCTACAGTATCTATCTATCTACAGTATCTATCTATCTATCTACAGTATCTATCTATAGTATCTATCTATCTATCTACAGTATCTATCTATCTATCTATCTATCTACAGTATCTATCTATACTATCTACAGTATCTATCTACAGTATCTATCTATCTACAGTATCTATCTATCTATCTATCTACAGTATCTATCTATCTATCTATCTACAGTATCTATCTATCTATCTATCTATCTATCTACAGTATCTATCTATCTATCTATCTATCTACAGTATCTATCTATAGTATCTATCTATCTATATATATATAGTATCTATCTACAGTATCTATCTATCTATCTATCTATCTATCTATATATATATATATATATATACAGTATCTATCTACAGTATCTATCTATCTATCTATCAATCTATCTATCTACAGTATCTATCTATCTATCTATCATCTGTCTTCCATCCATCCATCCATTCATCATCCATTATGTCAGATCCTCCCTCTCATAATATGTTTGAACACATATCAATTAGTATTTTATGCTAATAATTGTTTTTACATTTTTTATTAATACAAATTAATTTGTGAGAACATTGTAATGCTAACCTTTGAACAACATTCTGCTTCCATGATTCAAAACTTGTTTCCTGGGACGGGACTTTAATCCAGTGAACATTCAAACAGAACTCATGGGATCTGGCCAGTGAATATTCTCCTACCAAACAACACAAACAGATCAAGACCCGTGCGGTTCGCCCTTCACCCTGTGAGAGGACCAATCTGCTGCCAGAGCCGGTCTGTGCCAGCTTCCGCTCTCCTCATGAGTGTCTGTCTGTCATCATTTACATCTGTGCAGCCAGAATGTGTTTGAGTATATGTGTGAAAACATTAATGGTTCTTGCGTCTACAAAACTCATTATGGGTGTTTGCCAGGGCGTTGCTATGGTTGACAAAGTGTTCTCCTCTCCTCAACAAGCCGCATGATTTGATGAATAATTCACGTCTGTAACACAAACAGAGCAGGGTGAGTTACATTTCATACCTAAGGTTACGGGTTTATTTAAATCTCTATGTTAAAAAAAGTTGTCCTGCTTCATATTTTTGTGAAAACCATGTTACCATTCAATATTTTGGGGTATGTAAGATTAAAATTAAAATAAAAAAGAATAATAGTTGTATTCAACAAGGATGCATTAAATTGATCAAAAGTGACAATAAAGACATTTATAATGTCTTGATATTTACAATTTCAATTAAATGCTGTTCTTTTGAACTTTCTATTCAATGTTTTGAACATTGATAATAATCAGAAATGTTTCTTATCAAATCATCATGTGACACTGAAGACTGGAGTAATGATGCTGAAAATTCAGTTTTGATCACAGTAATAAATTACATTTTAACATATATTCACATAGAGAACATTTATTTTAAATTGCATAATATTTCACAATATTGATGTTTTTACTGTGTTTTGGATCAAGCCAGTGCCTTGGTGAGTATAAGAGACTTTACAATACAAAAAATGTTGTATTGTAAAGTACTACGACTTTTGCCTCAAACTCCTAATTACTGCTTATGAATAGTTAGTAAGGTAGTTAGGTAGGATTAAAGAGTTGCTTCACCAAAATATGAA
>CM060629.1:31747237-31777237 GCA_030578275.1 Meda fulgida
TACTATGGTGCATAATGAAACAAATCGAACGTTTCTTTCACTTGATAAATGTTAATGAATTAATTATATTATGAAGATATTATAATAATAGCCTATGGCAAGTGCAAGTGTATAAACTAAGCTAAGGCTATTTGGGTATCTGTATGCTATGCTAGTACACAAGCTAACTAAAACAGACATTAATGGTCATCATAACATAGTTCAATCAGCATTTATCATAACATGACTTTGTAGGAATTGTAATCAGGCGCTAAAGAGACTGCCTTTTTTGAGTAATTTGATGGGGTCCTCCTCACAGAAACCCGATCTTGAGGAGGACCTGATTTGTCACCACATGGAGCAACTTTTCTCTATTTACGGATATGACGAGACACTGGTGAGTGATGTAGGCCTAAACACATATGTGAAATGTATACAAAATTTCCCGCAAAAACCGTCCTGTCAGGTCTAAAACATATACACTTATAATATGGGTTGAGTAAGACAAAAAAAAGTTTTGGAAGAAGTATTGATGATATATTGACTATTGACTATTTAAATGTAGTTAATTTTGAACAAAAAAGTTACATAGTGTACCTTTAAATAAAGATGCACAGCAAAACAGTGTTGAAATTGACAGTAATCATTGCAACATGATGTGTGTGAACTTGAAAACAACTGACATATCAGGCAGTTTAAGTGTCCTGAAACTGAGAGCACGTGCTTAACTCAAACCAGGGCTTTTAAAGTCCCTCCTCATTAACAGAGCTAATGTTGCACCACTGCATCATATCAAAGCATTAAATGTGACTTAAAATCGATGCTTTAGTCTCAGTGTGAGAAGAAACAGATGTTCAACAACACCAGCGAATTCACGGGCTATTACTTAACATTTAATATGCTTTATTTAATATTTAATGGGGTGACAGAGGATGGGAATTATTAACGGGCCAAATGTCATTTGCGGTGTCAATTTGGCTTCAGGGCTGATGTGAGGATATTCTCTCCTGTGGAGTTTTTCCAGTGTGGCCTTTAAACCCGTGTGATCTTCATATTGCCTCAGTCTGTCTGGGTGCTTCAGCACTGATCATAATAAAAACATAGTAGGTGTTTTTAAATGCTCTATTACTTACCGGCGTCAATTCATATTCCTGCACCACTGCTTCTCTCAAAGTCTCTTATTTATTATTGAAAAGCACATACGACCCCTATATCACTTAATTCTACTTTGCTGCTTTATATCTCTGTTTCTCTGTGTTCTCCCGATGCGCGCGCGTGACAGGTCTCGCTCTGTGCTGAAGTTGGGAAATTGATAATGCGCCGGAGACGCGCAATAAAAACGACGCCCGCGGGCGCGACACCCGGATTCCCTATTATGCAAATACGGGGTAATTTTAAAGACAAATCGTTGGCTTTTATTCCCCTATATTTCTGTTTTATACGTCTCGGTTTCTCCGGAGAATAAAGCATTTAATGTGTCGAGCCCAATGATGGATCTGACCTTCAATCATTCCAGCGAAAGGAGGGGCTTTATTTGAAGAGAAGAAAACAAAACGCAACCATATTGATAAACTTTTTTGCACACAAATTATGAAAAATATCGGCATTGAAAATATGAAAGTTGAAGGCACGATTAATAGCGGATCAAATGTCCAGTTATACATAAATACATAAAACGCAAATCGTACAAAATGACTTAAATTCACATCTTCTATGATAAAAACGTTTTCGATTAAAGAAACTGTCCTTTTTTAGATCTGTCTAGGTAGGCTACATGTCTAGGTGTTCCCGGTTATATATATATATCTATATCTATATCTCTATATATATATCTATATCTATATCTATCTATCTATCTATCTATCTATCTATCTATCTATCTATCTATCTATCTATATATATATATATATATATATATATATATATATATATATATAAAGTCTCAAACAATTCATTCTTTTAGATGTTCTTAAAATGAGCAGTATTGCTCATTGTTGTTGGTTTTTTTACCGAATATTGGTTTACAAAAGAGTATTAATATCAGAAAAAAACATTTGTCAGTGTCAATCAAAGGCAGTGTTTGCGTAATAAAAAAAATGTGGTTGAAAATGGTTTAAAGGTTTTTCAGAAATTGATGAATCTAACATGAAAAAAAATATATAAGAAAAATATAATAACTTGGCACGTGTTTTAAACTACATCTATTAATCTATAATAATAATAACAACGACATTTACTATGAGAGAGAGTTAATTTCATTGTTGGAGCAATTAAAAAAACATCCTTCTTCAATCAAGAGAGAGAGAGAGAGAGAGAGAGAGAGAGAGAGAGAGAGAGAGGGGAGGGGGGTCCATAGATGGTCCGAATTACAGTAACCAAAAACAATTATAGTGAGTGCATGCCACAGATAGGCTACACAGCGAATAATTGCTCGATAAATGTTTGACAAAAAGGAAACTGAAGGAGAAGCAAATGTCACATAATTAGGCTATATGTTATTATCACGCTTCTAACAGTAAACAGGCCAAATTTGTCGCCGCGTGCACATATGGCACGGAAACGCGCCAGAAGCACGTTAAGGGGAGTCAAGCGTTTCTGCCAGAAATGTCTGAATACATTCATGGGGTGGTTTTTAAAAAATCATTCATGTGTCAACGATAAACTAACAGCCGTCAAAAGCTCAGTGGCGGTGTCACATTTTTAGACACCGTGTCCATTTCACTGAAAACTGACAAACTAATAAATAGTCTGGAAGAGCAAATTACGCGCATACATATTTTGCTGTTGCTGCACCTCAGGTCACAAATTCCATACTTGTTGATTTTGTGGGGTTATTAATGATAAGGCTAATTTTACAGAACAAATATACTGGATGCTAAACTTTAAAACCATTAAACATTATTTGCACGTGCCTAAAGCGACTGAAGTGAATTATGGCCTATTTAGCAGGTGTCAAATGCAACAGAAGTTCACATAACCTTTATGAACACAATAAAAGCATAAACGGATGTCAATTTAAAAGAGATGTTGATAGGAGTGCACAATTTATGACATCTAAATTGGATTGCGTTTTTTTTATAAATCTCCTAATATTAAAATAAAATATATCCATACAAAAATAATTACAACGCAAATAACATTCACCCTGATTTTAGAAAAAACATAAATCACCAATAAAGAAGAAAGTAAGTCTAAGTCATTTGTTCTCGATGGTTAAAGAGCCAGTGCAGAGGGTTCCCGGGCCGATTATGGCCATTTCACCTGCTTCTAAACTGCATTACTGACTCAATCTTCACGGCTCTTTCATTGCGCGTGTCCTGCCCACAGCCTGCCCACGGCAAACACTCCATTTCCCGGCGCGAGGACACGAATTTGGCCATCAATTTAAAAGGCTTTGCGCGCTCACGCACACACACAAACAGCAGAGCGCAGCCAGTGCGCGCGCCGGCCCAGCACACAACTTCTCATATTTGATGGATATTGTTTGGGTGACATTAAGGTAATAAAAACTAATTGGTCTGTTGCGAAATGTTGCGGGATAGTTTTACTGAATGAAATTACGCGCAACTGAGAGCATTAGGCTGCACGTGGGGTTCGAACATTAATCAACGCATGGCACGAATCAATGCTGTACATCTGAGCAGCGGGACTGTGTTCAGTGATGACGAACTCCGAGCTCGTGTTTAAGAGACATTCTCCGATTTCCGCCGAGCGATCGATCGATAACGCAATGAATCCTTCACGTTTATCTCAGTGAACCCCTTCCGTGGAAACACACGCACTTTTAACTGACAGGACAAGAAAAGAGATTGCAAGATTTTGCAATCATTTGCAATGTTTTCATTAACAGATTATAAGATTGGTTGTTTTGAGAATCCTCAAATATGTTTAGATTTTTTTAAACTACAAAATTAAACCTGAACTTAACATTAACCTAAAGCTAATCTTTGCAAGCACTGTTATTACCTTCTGAAAATACAAATCTAGTTGATTCATTTTGATTGCATCACTGCAAAGTCAATTCAAAGTTTGTGCGTTAAAATGTCCTAATGCAATTCCACATAATGAGAGACCTCTGTAAATAAATTAGCAGCAACATATTTCAGCCTCAATAAATGCGCATTTCAGAAATTGGTGTGATGACATGATTGAATAGCATAATGAGGCTCTAGTTCACTTTTTTTCGCGTTCCTAAATGTCAACCAATAGACAGAGATAATGACGGTTCGGTCCAGTCGACCAATGAAAACTTGAGCTGAAGAGTTTGGCACGCGCGGCGGAGCGGAAACTCGACAGTTTGACGCGCGGCGCATCGGTGGCGAGACCTGTCAGAGTTCAAACGAGGAATTATAGAAACGAGGACCGTCATCTGAGACCATGGACAAGACTAAAACTAAATTAAAATTATTTTCGCCGCACCTAACGTGATTTCGTTCGTTTTAATCCGCTATAATCTGCTGCGCAACTGGGTATTATGGAGCGCGCGGAGCTCAACGAGCCAAAGCCGCCATCCAAAGCGAACCAGGAACCCATCCGATTCGGGATCGACCAGATTCTGGGCTCTCTGGACCCGGAGAGCAGCCGTGGAAACACTGTGGATAACAGCCGCTTGGGAAGCCCAACCAGGGCGAGCGTTGCGCCTCATGTCTCCATACCAGTCTCTCTCTCCGGAGTCCCGGGCTCCCTGGAGGACTGCGGGCGCGTGTACGGGGTGAGCGGCTCTCTGGTGCCCAGTGGAGTGATTCGGGTCCCGGCACACAGACCTCTGGTGGCCGCGGTGCCGCAGGCGATGTTGAGCGCGGCACCGGCGCTGTGTTTCCCCTGGATGGACAATAACCGCAGGTTCCCTAAAGACAGACTGCCAGGTAAAAGATCCACATCTCTGAGTCTGAGGATGCTGGGGTTGATCCACACGCTTCACTGATCTCTCTGGCTGCTGGACCTGCGCAGTTGGTTTCAGGAAAATATTTCAGGAAAAAAGCTTTCCCCTCCAAAATTACAAGCTTTTCACTATAAATCACCCTGAAAAATATATGACATTGATTGCAATAATAACCTTTTTTTTTTTTGTAATTTTAATAATTATGTCAACTGGTGTACAATAAAACAAATGTCAATTATAACGATAATTAAAATAAATAAGCATACAGTTATTTACATGCTATAAAATGCAGATTAATTTTTTTTTCTTAAACGCACACATGCAAAAAAGAGCAATAAAAACATATTCAAATTTATAACGCAAAAATTGGTTTGATTGGTTGCTGTATTAATGTTAATTGTTAATCCAGAATATGAATTGATTAGGCCCAAAAGTATATTTTGGCTGTGTCAAAATTTCTTCAATTAAGTTAATAAACGAAAGCAGTTATAGTTAAGATATTTAAGGTTATACACACATAAAAACATTAAGCTGAATTAAGTTTGATATCAGTACAACGGAGATAAAGGCTATTTGAAAGAAAACGTTGTTTCTAAGCCCGAATAATAAATTATTAATTATTAATAATAATTAATGATTAATAAATAATAATAATAAGCAATAGTGCACTTTTGAGATGCACGATGTTTTGAGTAAATTAATAAACATTAAGTAAACATTACACACTTCAGAAATAACTACACCATTTTCTGTTCATAAACGATTGATTTTATCATTTTTAATAAAAATGTAAATTATAAACAGGTTTTTTTTTTTTTTTTAAAAAACACGTAATAAGTTTCAGGGATTCCACATTTAAATTTATTTTTGCAAAATTATTAGTCATTGCACGTGATGACCTCCATGATCGGGACCATATTGTGGTGCTCGTGCATGTGTTCAAACCGCTGTTTGGGGAAGGAAAAATGACCATCAAAGGTGCACGCAAATAATCTTTCTCAATCGTTAACTATATGTTTAGTATATAACGAACAAATAGTCTACAGAGTCAACCAGATAATTTCAGAGAGCATCGGGTTTAGAAATCACCTACAATAATAACTGCATTATCAGAGTTTGTTTTTAGCAGAATCTAAAGGAAAGTAACATGATAAATGACACTTTTCCCGCAGCTCTCATTCCGTTCACCGTGACCCGGCGGATCGGTCACCCGTATCAGAACCGAACTCCCCCGAAACGGAAAAAGCCGCGCACGTCGTTCTCTCGCGTGCAGATCTGCGAGCTGGAGAAGCGCTTCCACAGGCAGAAGTATCTGGCGTCCGCGGAGCGCGCGTGCCTCGCCAAGAGCCTGAAGATGACGGACGCGCAGGTCAAGACCTGGTTCCAGAACCGCAGGACCAAGTGGAGGTGAGGCTGGAGGAGTGCACAGCAACCACAGCTTTAGCGGTTCAGTGGCGTTAACAACATCGTGTTTTAGTTGAATCCCTGCTGGGAAATGTAGAAGTCCACCACAAACATTTAGACCCATTTAGAATTAAGATGTTTCACCTTTTCCCATTTAATTTAGTTTAACTTAAATCATTTTTATTAGTATTCAATTATGATTAAATATAGCCATCATTAAGAGTAATTCATTGAAATATTAATGGAAAATTCACCGGAGTTTTTTATTTTATTTTTGGCGACTTTAGCTGCGCGTGCCCAGGTAACAAAACAAAAACAAATCATGGACATGATTCGGAAGTTAAATAGAAATGCCGTTAGCACTTATGGTAACACTTTATTTGACAGTGTCCTTGTTACATGTACTTACTGCTTATGGTAAGCAGCTTACCATAGTAATAGCAGTAAAATATGCATAATTACATGCAACTAACCCTTAACCAAACCCTAATCCTACCCTACCCTATATAAGTACATGTAGTTAATTAATATTACTCAGTACTTGCATATATAATTACACTGTAACAATGACACCTTAAAATAAAGTGCAACCCCCAACCAGTACTTTCTCAGGTAAGTACACTATAAGTGCACATACTGTGAAATAGTGCAACTGAAATGCCATATAGAAATGAATGGGAAACGAAAATACAGAGAATTCAATCTTCAAATCAGCCAGGATGCAGAGAAAAAAAGCGCACAGCAATGAAGGAGTTAATAAAATAAAATAAAAAAATATATATATTACTATACCCTAAAAGTCCCTCAAAATATTGAACAAAATATGCTTACACTTTATTTTAAGGTGTCCTTGTGTAGTTATACATTTACTGAGCAATAATAATTAACTACATGTACTTACTATAGGGTTAGGGTTTGGTTTAGGGTTACTTGCATGTACTTATGCATAATTTATGAGTAATTACTACATGTGTTACCAAAAATATTATTTAACAAAATTATATTACATTGATTTACATTTCATATGTTCTGACACTTTGACCCAAAAATGGCTAATTGTTACATCGCATTAAATTCATATATAATTGTATCAAATTGTTTTAATGATTTGGATTTATATATATTTTGCATCTTCAAAATCTCTAGAAGGCAAACAGCTGAGGAAAGAGAGGCGGGACGTCAGCAAGCCAATCGGATGCTGCTTCAGCTTCAGGCCGACGCCCTCCAGAAGTCCATGAGCGAATCAGTGTCGTCGGATCCTCTGTGTGTTCATAACTCCTCCCTCTACGCCCTCCAGAACCTGCAGCCTTGGGCCCAAGAGAGAGCTGGCAAAAACACAACTCTGGCTTAAAATCCCTCCGTGATCCCTCACTGTCCTGCACACTGAGAAGGGAAAGAGGATGAGACACTGTATCTGAATATTAATCAGGCTTTTTGACCGGCTATTTCATAAGTGAGGAGCATTTGTAAGTCTCAAACCATCTAAGCTCATTTTGTGGGAAAGTGAACTAATGATATCAGATGTGTTTGTTATGGACACTGGGGGGGGTGGGGGGTGGTTATTCCCAGAAACTAACTGTCAATCAACCTGAATATCACAGATCTGTACATATATGAACTGTTCAAATGATGTCTGTGAGAAAGTCTACAAATATTGTACTGTATTGTAATTATTCTGTGCTTTTATGGTGACGATGCATTCCCGCATAATGTTTGTGTTGTTGATGAAGTGTTTCGACCCGGAAAAGCAATGGTGTGTAAATATAACACTGAACAATCAGCATTATGCATCGAAAATTTTATTGTTAAACAGTTTATACATCATTTCAACAAGAGGATATTTAAGCTTCCCGTCTCCTCAATCTGTCTGTCTGATTGAGCGTCTGTCTGTCTCTCGGCTCTATACGGCACAGGGAGAGTATTCAGCTTTATATAGACACTGCCGCTTCTAATCCGATTACACAAGCCCACTTTGCAGAGTATAAAATATACAATGAGTGGAATAAATCAAATATCATACTGTATATTTTAAACTCATCACGCTGTACCGGCACAGTGTTCAAAAACACATCATAATATGATCAAAAAAATGATCAGAAATGATAATAAAAGAAGCATTAATAAGGTTATCAGAGTCTGCCAGGAATGTTTGTGACCGTGAAAAACACAGGTTTCACTTGCAACACTTTTTACCATGTTGGTTTCAGTTTCCTGGCACAAACGGATCTGTTCACATTTTTAAGAGCTTTTCAACAACTACTTTAAACTCAACATGAAATCTCAATTGACCATATATATATATATATATATATATATATACACACACACATATACATACATACATATAGCATTTATTTAAAATAGAAATCTTGTGTAACAATATACACTACTGTTCCAAAGTTTGGAGATTCAGTAATTTTTTTTTTTTTAAAGAAATTCATTCTTTTATTCAGCAAGGATGTGTTGAATTGATAAAAAGTGATAGTAAAGATTTATATTGTTAGAAAAGATTTATTTTTTGAATAAATGTTGCTCTTTTTAACTTTTTATTCATCAATGACTCCAGAAAAAAGTATCACAGGTTAAAAAAAAATATATATTAAGCAGTTTCCAACATTGATAATAAATCATCATATACTGATTTCTGAAGGATCATGTGACACTGAAGACTGGAGTAATGATGCTGAAAATTCAGCTTTGATCACAGGAATAGATTATATTTTAAAGTTGTAAAGTTATAAATAAAAATTCTAATATTTAACTGTTTTTTTTTTTCTTCGATCAAATAAATGCAGGCTTGACTTCTTCTAAAAACATTCAAAATAGTAATGTGTCCAAACGTTTGACCGGAACTGTGTATATAATGCCTGCTTTAAATCGGGTCCCGTCAAGTCATCTTCATTTATACAGCGTTTTTAACAACATAGATTGTTAAAGCAGCTTTACAGTGATAATAGGAAATCAAAGTAACAGAGATTGTTTGGGCTTTACAGCAGCTCTAGAATAAAGTTATTGTCCAGATAAAGTTAGTTCTGTCCTCACTACATGTTTTTAATATTCAGTTTTGCTCAGATATACATCAGATTACAAAGTAAAATGGATTTTGAACGCTGTTCATGTGGAGTTTAAACATCGTGCTTGTCGGGACTAATCAAACCGTTATATTCATTTTATTTCATTATTATTAATTTTTTTCTTGCTTTCTCTTCACAGTAAGGTGGCATTATGGCTGTATAAAACAGTAAGTTTTGGCAATTTACAGCTTTAACGCAGTAAATACATTTTTATATATATATATATATATATAAATAGAACTTAAACGCACAAACAAATATAGTGACTGCTAAAGTTTGCTACGGCACCTGTCAATCAAATTCTTCATTGCCATCTGCATAAAGCCAATTAGTCATATTTCACCCCAAAATCAAAAGAAAAATAAGTCATTTGCATATTTAAATGAATCACTGTACTTCATTAATGAGGATACTGGGGTGAAATGTGACCTGGACATGATGATTCACCCACAATGATTCTGACGGACAAACAGACCAATCAGAAAGCAGATCTTCGAGTAGGCGGAGCTAAGCCAACAGAGACGGGTACAAGTGATGAGACTATCAGAAATAATGGACATGAACACACATCAGATCAAGCAGCGATGACCAGACACGGGATGACACGATGCACGAGCGCAGGACACAAACACTGTCGGGACGGTTCACAGACTTCTGCAGAAAGCCAGTTAAAGACTGGTCGGGTCATAAGAAAACCACTGAGACACTGGTTATACTACTGGATTAGAACATTTCTACCTAAATGACGGACACGATTCAGCACATCTCTAGGAGAAATCTCATATCACAGGTCGAGTGTATCAGATGTTACATACCCAAAATCCACCATGGACAACTGGTTAAAAAGCTCAGACGCATCAAACATCAGTGGCACATATTTTCAAATCAAAATGGGAAGAGTTCAGCTGGGTTTTACAGGACCTCTTGGAAACCCGCTGGGCTTTTGTGAACACGGCTTTGACACACAATTACTCACATGCTCTTTTAACTACTTCCTTTTTTTGGTTATAGACATATAATTCTCACATCTGCAACAGAACGAGGTCAAACACCGGGGTTTAAAAAAAGACCTGTCGGTTTTCCGGCATGTGAAGCATTGAGCTGTTGTCTGACATCTGTCAAACTTCCAGAATTACCATGTTGATGGGGTAAAAGTTATTTCTCTTTTGTTTGCTTTTTGACAGAAAACTGGTCAGATTCAAGAGTTCATTGGTTTCTTTCTCTGACTAATTTCTGCCCTTCATCCTCCTCTTCCTCTGGCTCTATATCACATTCTCAAAGAGCTGCAATGATCGCATGATGTTTTCATCCTGAAGAGACAAAATATGAACAGAAGAAAGAGAAACAAAAACAATTTCATGAGAGACGGCTAAAGAAATACGAGGAAGGGACAGAGAGGAAGGAACACAAACAAATTGCAAAAGCAAAAGAAGAGAGTGTGTCTTTAGACTATCTGTGTAATCTAGCAAACAAACAGCCAATCAGACAAGAAGCAGCGCTTTGAATGACATGTAAAACAGCCAATCAGAGTTCAGTGTTTTTTTCATGAAGCGTGTCCATAAAACAATAGGTGGTGCTGTGATGTAACGAATGAAAAGTAGCAAAATAATCAAAACTAAGAATTCATTTTGGAAAGATATAAAATGTATTGAGAAAACATCTCTAACATAAAGCACATTAAAGAGCATCTTCACCACTTCGACAAAAACTTACAAAAAGTTAGTCAGGAGTGGCCTATTCAACAAAAGTATTGAAAAAAAACTGTAATAACCCTGCCACAAAATATTTTATAAATTTAAATAGGGTTGGATGGTACGAATGGATTTATTTATAATTTTTATTTTATTAATACTTCTTTTAACATTTATATATTTTAAAATAAGATATATTTATTTCATGCAAGTAAATTAATTAACTAATAGAACAAATAATAAATTAAAAAAAAAGGAATTATAAAAATATATAAAAATGTTAATTAAATAAATAAATATAAATAATAAATCAATCAGTCAATCAATAAATACATAGACACATTTATTTGCATGACTATCAGTGGCCAGGACTGAAATTAAATAATTGACAAAGCAACATAAAAACAAAAATGATTCATGACGAAGCAACATGGAATAATGTCCCAAATGAGCAAAAGGAAGAGTCTGTTATTTGTTGTTACTCACAACATGTAGAGGATTTTTTTTTTTTGCTTCTTTAATATAGAATTGACCTGCTGTTAAATCAGTGTGTCAGTACTCACTCTCTGACACTAGAGGACCCTGCTTACATTTAAGAGAGAAAGAAAGTAACAAGCAATGATTGGAACGAATGCTTGTGTACTGCACAGTATATTCTGTATTCTTTAAAAAAAAAAGTATGCAACTAAAAAAATGCTACACAATTTCATAGGTATGTTTTATTCATCGAGTGGCGTCCAATGATAATCTTAGAAATAAATGTTAATTTTCCTTTTTTAAAGACATTTAAAATGTCTTCACTTTCAATAGTCTGATCTAATAATGACTGAAGAAAAATATGTTAAAAAACAACAGTTGGAAGGAGTGCTTTGCACTGTGGGACACAGTATTCAATACACTGTGCTCTGCTTGTATACTGCACACTTTGTGCACATGGACTAGTCATTCGGTTATTCTGTGCATACTAATTTTGTATGCTATTGTGAACAGGTACCTCTTGACAGGAGAGAATAAACTCATCAATAGTGACGACTCCATCTCTGTTCTTGTCCATTTTCTGCAAGGGGAGAGGGAGAGAGAGAGAGAGAGAGAGAGAGAGAGAGAGAGATTAAGCATGTGTGAATTACCAGAGTCTGTTCTTCTCTACTAATAGTGAAACTGTAAGTTTATCTGCTTCAAGAACAGTGCTGTTATTTCCTCGCTAGAGAGAAAAGTCTCGTAGCTTTTAAGTTGCTAAACTATTTCACAGATAAAATCATCAGAGCAGCGTGTGTGTGTCCGTACTGTATGTGTGTGTGTGTTTGAGCGGGAGAGAACTAATTTCCATACTGTATTTATCTGATTGGTCAGTGTCGTTGTGGGTTTTGGATCTTTTACTGTTGTCGGCTGTAAGGGTCTTTGAAATAGCTGAAATCATTTTGCGAAGTGATATGAAACTGTAATGCCTGGGCACACCATAGAACGTTCATCAACCAATCAGATTCAAGCATTCAGCAGCCCCACAGTATGTGACAATGTTTAATGTGCACTATCAGAGCCTGACCTGAAAGAAAGCATCCACGTGCTGTTTGGTGGTGTCGGTCTTCAGAGCAGGATACGTGAAGCGGCCCATCATGTCATATATGGCTTTCACTATATCGGTCATCTCCTAGAAACAAAAAACTAATTCATTTATTATTCTAAAAACATGTTTCCTACATAATTCTGATATGTTATTTCAGCGTTTAAATGATTGTACTATTGTGCTAGAATGTGGGAAATAGTCATCATAAAGAATTAATAGATGTGTCTAAACTCTTGACTACAGTATTTTAGGTTAAATAAGTCACACCGGGGCAAAATTGCACTCTTGAGAGGAAAAAAACACACAGATAAGTCCCATTTTATTATGGCAGTCAGAAGTGCACAAAATAATGTGCACATGTTTACATTACACTGATAACATGCAGTTCATGTCTGTCACTCAACAACAAATCCTTTAAATGTAACCCTACAAAAGCCTTCTGTATCATATTTGATACGCCAATTTTGTAAGGCCTCTGAATGATCAATATGATCAAAACTGAAAAACCAGTCGCACAGAATCTACTCCAGTCCTTCTGACGTCTGATTGATAGTTTAAACAACTTTTAGTATAAGTCTTTTAGTATAATTGTAGAAACGTCCTCCTTCAGCTCGTGCTTCACGTGTCTTTCTGCTGTAAAATCTTTACTGATTTTTATAGAGTAAACATAAAAATAGCTTTCTATTGTTAGTGATATTTCAAGATTAACACTTTCTGAAGGTTTTTAGAAAAATAATGTTAAAATGTGATTTCAATATCATAATATAGCTGCGAGCAGCGATTGCGGGCCCAAGCCGGTGGCACCGCCACCCCGGTGCCTTTAGGGTTATTGTGCACGACGTGCAAAAACTTAACCCCGCTTTGACTGTTGAAAAGAAGTGTGCTGTAGAGCTTGCATCAGTGTGGCCTCTGCAAAAGTGCACATCGAGGGCACATATCAACCACAAAGTATGCGTGAGCAACCTTCTGAAACCTAAAATGAAAAATGAGACAGCCTATGGTCTCATTGATTTAACAGACACATGAAATAAGTACACAAGACCGAAAATTCATATGAAGTGTGCCATTTGGGGACAGGGCCTATGATCGTGAACCACAATAGCCACATATATGAGATCATTTAAATTTAGAATAATTTTTAGGTCAATATGTTTTGCAGCACTTAAATGTGTAAATCCAGAAGCCCAGTATTTATCTGGAGGTCTTTGTCTTTTGCCTGTCAACCTGGTTTGTCTCTGCCTTTTCTGGTCTGCCCTGTTTGCCATTGTTCTCCCTGCCTGTCTTGACCACTCTTAATAAAAAGCTGCAAATGGATTCCCCTGGCCTGACCCTGCCTCGATACAACACACATGCTGCATCTGCTCGCTATCTGCCGAACGGCTCTGGTAGTTCCGCTTCAGCACTGATGATGTTGTAGGAATAGTGCGCTCTGGTTGGTCTGGATTATTAGGAAATTTTTATTTTATACAGATATAAGTTATTTATAATTCATATATATATATATATATATATATATAGATATATATATAGATAGATAGATAGATAGATAGATAGATAGATAGATAGATAGATAGATATACATGTATAAAGACACAGAGAATATTACTTGCCTTACCTGTTTAGTAAAATGAAAAAATAAAAATAAATAACTAGGGAAACCGAGATAAGTATTCTGATTTGATGATACACTCAAAATATTACACAAGCAATTGTTTAAATTTAATGATATTCAGAACAGAACAAGAATTTTAAAAAACTATAAATAAGAAGTAACCGAAATAATGTAAAGCGAAAGTGAAAGTAAGTGGTGTTGGTCTCACGTAACTCTCTCATTAGAATCAAACTGTTTCAACATTTGTGATGTATTTGGATGCTAAACTATTCTTTATTATAGGCTTTGTACTTCACTCACGTTCCAATATGTGTGTGTGTGTGTGTGTGTGTGTGTGTGTGTGTGTGTGTGTGTGTGTGTGTGTGTGTGTGTGTGTGTGTGTGTGTGTGTGTGTGTTTGGTGTGTGTGTGTGGGTGACGTGTGGGTGCGATTGAACTGTTACACAAAAACATACTCCTTCATTTTGTTGATCGAGGACGTAAATTCAAACTGCAAAGTGTTTACTTATATTTATGTACACTCACAATAAAACACAAAGTGCTTTTGTCAAACTATAAACTCAAACTGTAACCTACAACTGTCCCCCAACCAAAATCTCACCCACACACACCAACACCCACACACACAGTTTAAAAGCAAAACATATTTATCCAACCTCGTTTAAAAACAGTCTGTGAGTGCCATCTTTTGGACATTCATCATATTGCATTGGTTTTAATTTCTTGTCCTCAAACAGAGCACTAATCTGTTTTTTTTTAAGTTACACATTCTACATTGATTAAAATAGAAAATCAAATGTGTTTTTTTTAATGGTAGTATTATTTTATACAATAATTTATAAATCTGATGAGAATAAATGTAGAGTGCATAAATTTTTTAAGGAAAACATTGATCTAAAATAGCACATTAGAGAGAGAGAGACGGAGGCGCGGGCGCGATCGAACTGTGTGTGTGTGTGCGTGTGTGTGAAAGGGGCGCGATCGAACTGTGTGTGTGTGTGGGAGAGATAATACAATTTTTAAGGAAAACATATTGATCTAATATAGCACATTAGAGAGAGAGAGAGAGAGAGAGAGAGAGAGAGAGAGAGAGAGAGAGACAGAGAGAGAGAGAGAGAGAGAGAGAGAGAGAGAGAGAGAGAGAGAGAGAGAGAGAGAGAGAGAGAGGCGCGGGCGCGATCGAACTGTGTGTGTGTGTGCGTGTGTGTGTGAGAGAGAGAGGCGCGGGCGCGATCAAACTGTGTGTGTGCGTGAGACAGAGAGAGAGGCGCGGGAGCGATCGAACTGTGTGTGTGTGTGTGTGTGTGTGAGAGAGAGAGAGAGAGAGAGAGAGAGAGAGAGAGAGAGAGAGAGAGAGAGAGGCGCGGGTGCGATCGAACTGTGTGTGTGCGTAATACAGGTAATAAATGAATAAAAGTGCGTATAAATACAATTTTGGACACAAGAGGGCAGTATGGCCCTATGAATGACTTTGTTTAAACTATCACCCGAAGATACCCCCTCCCCCTCCCCCTCCTCACACAGACACACACACACACACACACAGAATGGCAGGGTGCATTCTCTCTGTCAGAGAGAGGGAGAGAAAATTCTCCGAATCCACATTCAAACTACAATATCTGACTTTCTGTTGGTCTGAGCTAATGACAATAAATTAGAAAGTTGTTCGGCTTGAGGAGAACAATATACACGCAGAGTTTTGTAACTGTAGGTAAAATTAACTAAGTCATAACACACTTTATGTGTCCTTTTTTAGTCATAAATTCATTTCCTCGCCACGGCCAAACCGTTCGAGATATCAAAAATCCGTTCGCAATTTAGCATCCTCAATGTCTTGACTTCACGCTGAGCGAGTTTCGTGGTGTTTGTATTAATTCTCTAGGAGAAGTATATCAAAAATTAAAGCATGCATTTTCCAAACAACCCATAATAGCTGACTTCCTGTTGAGCTGTCGTAAAACTTAGAGCACGAAAGTTGTTTGGCCCGATGAGATCTATAAGTGTACCGAGTTTCATATTATTACATGTAAGCATGTTTGATATATGGACAAGTGTTCGAATCCCGTTCCAGGGGGCGCTGTCGAGCCCCCCTGCCACGCCCGGGTACCATCTTCGGCCCGGCCCTGATGGCCGCGGGTTCTGACCTGTGTGCAGAGTTTCAAGAGTTTTCGAGCACGTTAAGGGCCCCAAAACCTTGAAAAACTAAAATAAAAGTATTCTCACTCAGCAGACAAACCCCCCTCCCCTCAAACACACGGAGAGACGTAGGGTCAGAGAGAGAGGAAGAGAAAATTCTCCAAAACATCCACATTCAAGCCAAAATATCTGACTTCCTGTTGGTCTGAGCTAATAAGTGTAAATTAGAAAGATGTCCAGCTCGATATGAACATTATACATACTGAGTTTTAAGATTGTTGATAAAAGTATAGACCTAAATCCCCCTCTTTTGTCAAAAGGTGGCGCTACTGAGCCCCGGCAACACGCCCGTTTCTGAAACTTTGCACATGTCTACTGGCTAATAAATGTGATGTGCCTGTCGAGTTTCATGCAATTTCAAGTATGCTAAGGGTCTCAAAAGCATAAAAAAAGAATCTTAAAGTTTGATGAGTTACCACGGCAACAGTATCTAAGATTTCAATAATCCTTTCACAGGTCTAAATCTGCCGTGTGTTTACATTATACACATAAAGTTTGAAGCAAATCGGGTAAAAATAAGAGGGTGATTTCAAAGCATTTTGAAAGTGACACACTTCCTGCTGCCAGTTGGTGGCGCTATAACTTTGACTCACAATAGTCACATCCATGTGATCGGCCTCTTACAGCGAACACACTGCTGAAGTTTCATCAAGATCAGTCAATGTATGCAGAAGTTATAACACACTTCCTGTTTCCATTATTCGCCATAAATTCGTTTCCTCGCCACGGCCAAACCGTTCGAGATATCAAAAATCCCCTGGCAATTTTTCATCCTCAATGTCTTGACTTCATGCACACCGAGTTTGGTGACGATCGGGTGAATTCCCTAGGAGGAGTATATCAAATTCCTGAGCACGAGTTTCCAAACAACCCATAATAGCCGACTTCCTGTTGGGCTGGCGTAAAAAGTAAGAGTGCAAAGGATATATGAAACGATGAGATCTATATGTGTACCGATTTTCAGATTAATTCATGCAAGCGTGTTTGATATACGGACATGTTTTCAAATCCCGTTCCAGGGGGCGCTGTCGAGCCCCCCTGCCACGCCCGGGTACCATCTTCAGCCCGGCCCTGATGGCCGCAGGTTCTGACCCGTGTGCAAAGTTTCAAGAGTTTTTGAGCACGTTAAGGCCCCCAAAAGTGCCCAAAAGGTAGTAAAATAATAATAATAATAATAAATATAGCTGCGAGCAGCGATTGCGGGCCCAAGCCGGTGGCACCGCCGCCCCGGTGCCTTTAGGGTTATTGTGCACGACGTGCAAAAACGTAACCCCTTTTTGACTGTTGAAAAGAAGTGTGCTGTAGAGCTCGCATCAGTGTGGCCTCTGCAAAAGTGCATATCCAGGGCATATATCAACCACAAAGTATGCGTGAGCAACCTTCTGAAACCTATAATGAAAAATGAGACAGCCTACGGTCTCATGGATTTAACAGACACATGAAATAAGTACACAAGACCGAAAATTCATATGAAGTGTGCCATTTGGGGACAGGGCCTATGATCGTGAACCACAATAGCCACATATATGAAATCATTTAAATTTAGAATAATTTTTAGGTCAATATGTTTTGCAGCACGTAAATGTGTAAATCCAGAAGCCCAGTATTTATCTGGAGGTCTTTGTCCTTTGCCTCTCAACCTGGTTTGTCTCTGCCTTTTCTGTTCTGCCCTGTTTGCCATTGTTCACCCTGCCTGTCTTGACCATTCTTAATAAAAAGCTGCAAATGGATTCCCCTGGCCTGACCCTGCCTCGATACAACACATATGCTGCATCTGCTCGCTATCTGCCGAACGGCTCTGGTAGTTCCGCTTCAGCACTGATGATGTTCAGAGGCGGACGGAGTACACAGCTTCATTACTTGAGTAAAAGTACAGATACCCCTTGCTAACTTTTACTCAAGTACAAGTAAAAGTACTACAGTCAGATGTCTACTTAAGTAAAAGTACTGAAGTACTTGTTTTTAAAAGTACTTGAGTATCAAGAGTACAAGAGTACATTTTCGCATTACTACTGCCACATTGCCTACATTTATGTACAGAAACGTCCTACATGGATTTATGAAAAATGTTAATATTAATACCTTGGAGAATGTAAAAGGAATTGAAAGTAAAATCAAGTCATTTTCATCTTTTTACCATGTTGCCTTATTTAACATTTAAGAAAATTTCAGAAAATTCAGAAAATGTAAATAGCCTGGCGATGTGGGGCCATGGGTTGGCACATTCCCGGGATGGACCCGCTGCGTCTTCATCCATTGTTACATCCATGGTTTCGTCTCTTATCTAAATCTGACCATGAGTTGACTTTGGCGGAAAGCTGAAGGTGATTTCTGATAGGCTGTCTCAATCAGTGGCGCCTGCACAATCCAATCACGTTTGAGAAGGAAACAACAAATTGGGGGGTTCCGAAATTTGTATTTAAAAAAAAAAAAAAAAAATTTAGAAGTAGTAACGGGTACTCACGGTTATGGATAGAAATGTAGTGGAGTAAAGAGTACAATATTTGCCTCTCAAATATACTTGAGTAAAGTCATGAGTACTCCCCAAAAATGATACTCGAGTAAAGTACAGATCCCTCAAAATTGTACTTAAGTACTGTACTCAAGTAAATGTACTCCGTTACTGTCCGGCTCTGATGATGTTGTAGGAATAGTGCGCTCTGGTTGGTCTGGATTATTAGGAAATTTTTATTTTATACAGAAATAAGTTATTTATAATTCATATATATATAGAGATGGATAGATAGATATACATATATAAAGACACAGAGAATATTACTTGCCTTACCTGTTTAGTAAAATGAAAAAATAAAAATAAATAACTAGGGAAACCGAGATAATTATTCTGATTTGATGATACACTCAAAATATTACTCAAGCAATTTTTTAAATTTAATGATATTCAGAACAGAACAAGAATTTTAAAAAACTATAAACAAGAAGTAACCGAAATAATGTAAAGCGAAAGTGAAAGTAAGTGGTATTGGTCTCACGTAACTCTCTCATTAGAATCAAACTGTTTCAACATTTGTGATATATTTGGATGCTAAACTATTCTTTATTATAGGCTTTGTACTTCACTCACGTTCCAATATGTGTGTGTGTGTGTGTGTGTGTGTGTGTGTGTGTGTGTGTGTGTGTGTGTGTGTGTGTGTGTGTGGTGTGTGTGTGTGGGTGAGGTGTGGGTGCGATTGAACTGTTACACAAAAACATACTCCGTCATTTTGTTCATCGAGGACGTAAATTCAAACTGCAAAGTGTTTACTTATATTTATGTACACTCACAATAAAACACAAAGTGCTTTTGTCAAACTATAAACTCAAACTGTAACCTACAACTGTCCCCCAACCAAAATCTCACCCACACACACCAACACCCACACACACAGCTTAAAAGCAAAAAATATTTATTCAACCTCGTTTAAAAACAGTCTGTGAGTGCCATCTTTTGGACATTCATCATATTGCATTGGTTTTAATTTCTTGTCCTCAAACAGAGCACTAATCTGTTTATTCTTAAGTTACACATTCTACATTGATTAAAATAGAAAATCAAATGTGTTTTTTTAATGGTAGTATTATTTTATACAATAATTTATAAATCTGATGAGAATAAACGTAGTGTGCATAAAATTTTTAAGGAAAACATTGATCTAATATAGCACATTAAAGAGAGAGAGACGGAGGCGCGGGCGCGATCGAACTGTGTGTGTGTGTGTGTGTGTGTGTGTGTGTGTGTGTGTGTGTGTGTGTGTGTGTGTGTGTGTGTGTGTGTGTGTGTGTGTGTGTGTGTGTGTGTGTGTGTGTGTGAAAGGGGCGCGATCGAACTGTGTGTGTGTGTGTGTGGGAGAGAGAATAAAATTAAGGAAAACATATTGATCTAATATAGCACATTAGAGAGAAAGAGAGAGAGAGAGAGAGAGAGAGAGAGAGAGAAAGAGAGAGAGAGAGAGAGAGGGGCGCGGGCGCGTTCGAACTGTGTGTGTGCGTGAGACAGAGAGAGAGGCGCGGGAGCGATCGAACTGTGTGTGTGTGTGTGTGAGAGAGAGAGAGAGAGAGAGAGAGAGAGAGGCGCGGGTGCGATCGAACTGTGTGTGTGCGTAATACAGGTAATAAATGAATAAAAGTGTGTATAAATACAATTTTGGACACAAGAGGGCAGTATGGCCCTATGAATGACTTTGTGTTTAAACTATCACCCGGAGAAACCCCCTCCCCCTCCCCCTCCTCACACAGACACACACACACACACACACAGAATGGCAGGGTGCATTCTCTCTGTCAGAGAGAGGGAGAGAAAATTCTTAGAATCCACATTCAAACTACAATATCTGACTTTCTGTTTGTCTGAGCTAATGACAATAAATTAGAAAGTTGTTTGGCTTGACGAGAACAATATACACGCAGAGTTTTGTAACTGTAGGTAAAATTAACTACGTAATAACACACTTTATGTGTCCTTTTTTAGTCATAATTTCATTTCCTCGCCACGGCCAAACCGTTCGAGATATCAAAAATCCGTTCGCAATTTAGCATCCTCAATGTCTTGACTTCACGCTGACCGAGTTTCGTGGTGTTTGGATTAATTCTCTAGGAGAAGTATATCAAAAATTAAAGCATGCATTTTCCAAACAACCCATAATAGCTGACTTCCTGTTGAGCTGTCGTAAAACTTAGAGCACGAAAGTTGTTCGGCCCGATGAGATCTATAAGTGTACCGAGTTTCATATTATTACATGTAAGCATGTTTGATATATGGACAAGTGTTCGAATCCCGTTCCAGGGGGCGCTGTCGAGCCCCCCTGCCACGCCCGGGTACCATCTTCGGCCCGGCCTTGATGGCCGCGGGTTCTGACCTGTGTGCAAAGTTTCAAGAGTTTTCGAGCACGTTAAGGGCCCCAAAACCTTGAAAAACTAAAATAAAAGCATTCTCACTCAGCAGACAAACCCCCCTCCCCTCAAACACACGGAGAGACGTAGGGTCAGAGAGAGAGGAAGAGAAAATTCTCCAAAACATCCACATTCAAGCCAAAATATCTGACTTCCTGTTGGTCTGAGCTAATAAGTGTAAATTAGAAAGATGTCCAGCTCGATATGAACATTATACATACTGAGTTTTAAGATTGTTGATAAAAGTATAGACCTAAATCCCCCTCTTTTGTCAAAAGGTGGCGCTACTGAGCCCCGGCAACACGCCCGTTTCTGAAACTTTGCACATGTCTACTGGCTAATAAATGTGATGTGCCTGTCGAGTTTCATGCAATTTCAAGTATGCTAAGGGTCTCAAAAGCATAAAAAAAGAATCTTAAAGTTTGATGCGTTACCACGGCAACAGTATCTAAGATTTCAATAATCCTTTCACAGGTCTAAATCTGCCGTGTGTTTACATTATACACATAAAGTTTGAAGCAAATCGGGTAAAAATAAGAGGGTGATTTCAAAGCATTTTGAAAGTGACACACTTCCTGCTGCCAGTTGGTGGCGCTATAACTTTGACTCACAATAGTCACATCCATGTGATCGGCCTCTTACAGCGAACACACTGCTGAAGTTTCATCAAGATCAGTCAATGTATGCAGAAGTTATAACACACTTCCTGTTTCCATTATTCGCCATAAATTCGTTTCCTCGCCACGGCCAAACCGTTCGAGATATCAAAAATCCCCTGGCAATTTTTCATCCTCAATGTCTTGACTTCATGCACACCGAGTTTGGTGACGATCGGGTGAATTCCCTAGGAGGAGTATATCGAATTCCTGAACATGAGTTTCCAAACAACCCATAATAGCCGACTTCCTGTTGGGCTGGCGTAAAAAGTAAGAGTGCAAAGGATATATGAAACGATGAGATCTATATGTGTACCGATTTTCAGATTAATTCATGCAAGCGTGTTTGATATACGGACATGTTTTCAAATCCCGTTCCAGGGGGCGCTGTCGAGCCCCCCTGCCACGCCCGGGTACCATCTTCAACCCGGCCCTGATGGCCGCGGGTTCTGACCCGTGTGCAAAGTTTCAAGAGTTTTTGAGCACGTTAAGGGCCCCAAAAGTGCCCAAAAGGTAGTAAAATAATAATAATAATAATAATAATAATAATAATAAATAATCCTAAGGAAAACAATAGGGCCTTCGCCTTTTCAAGGCTTGGGCCCTAATAATAAATAATCCTAAGGAAAACAATAGGGCCTTCGCCTTTTCAAGGCTTGGGCCCTAATAAATATGGTCATCAGGTTTATTTCTCAATCATCACTGTATTGCATTGCTGTTACAGAAGCAGACTCAAGAGATGATTAGTGAAGATGAGTTTATTTGACAACACAGAGCAGTGATATGAACAATTATACTCTGGAGAGCGGTGTGCAGGTGATGAGTGGAATAGTTCTTCTTACAGGAATGGAGACACACAGGAGAGACGAGACAATGGAGATAGAGAAGCTGGAGACAATGGAGATGGAGAATAGTGATGGTCCGTTCATTGCGTCTGGTATGTGATTATTTATGTTCCCTGTAAATTATTTTTGACTGCATACTAATGATTTCTTAATTCAGAATATGATCAAGATTGCGTAGGTGAATGTGTCTGGGGAATTTGGCTGTTAAATGTATAACATTTAAAGGCACTTAATGAAAAAAGATTCGTTCATTTTGATGAACGAGATCGAACAAGAGAGTCAGTAAAATGATCCGAACTTCCCATCACTAATGGAGAAGCAGGAGACAATGGAGGTTTGCGATATCAAGGTAAGTAGTCCTTTATGAATAAACTAGACCGGACAGTGAACAGAAATGAGGAGTGATGCTGCGTCCCAATTCGCATACTATCCGTCCTAAATAGTATTCAAGAATATAATTAGTACGTCCCAAATCGTGGTATGTTGAAAAGAGACCCAGATGGTCTAATATTTCCGGTCGAACACGCTAACGGCTAATATTACCCACAACCCATCGCGCGTTGGATGAGGATTCGATTAGAACTACAAACACAAGTGAAAAGTGTTCAAAAAAACTACAGACATGGAGGGCGCGCGAGTCCAGCGGTTATGTAGAGAGGTTTAGATAAAGGGGTTTGAGTGATTAATTATCAGTATCTAACCTGACGAAAATGTATTTATTCAATGTTGTCTACATAATATTTCATCTGCAGCAACATTGTGAACTTTTGCAAAGATATGTTTAGCCATTAACTTTTAAATGCATCATTACATTCAAATTGCAAACCCACAAGGAGAGTCTCCGCATGAAAGACCCGCGACTGCAGATGAACGTGCTGCTACACTTCTCTCCGAAACTGTAGGAAATTAAATTAGATTGAATGGAGGATTTTAACTGTGACAAGATGATTGACAGGGCAGTTTACGGTAACAGAATGCACGCGACAGATCTGTCCGTTATAGATGACGAAGTAGTTTGTCCCAAAGCTTGCCTACTCTTTTGCTACTCTCTCAAAACTATGTACTTTTTCTTCACAAAAATAGTACATACTTTTAGGGCGTAGTATAAGTAGGCAAATTGGGACGCAGCCAAAGTCGGTGATGATGATGATGAGGTGCAGGTGTGTGTGATTAGGAACAATGTACATGAAAACGATGTACGATGTACCCAGAAAAAGGGCTATAAATGTAACGAATTATTAATATTATTATTATTATTATGAGTACATCTCTCATTCAACACAAATCCAGACGGGTTGGCTTTGAGCATGTTTTGCGTGACGGACGTTACTTGCATTATATACTGTTGTTTTGGAATTTAAGTCGCAAAACATCACAGAATATATAAAAAAAACATGACTTATACTATTCCAGAAAATACGGTAGAAGTGTATGCTCAAACACACCTCTTTATTAATGTAACCATCTTTGTTAATGTCGTACAGGTTGAAAGTCCACTGTAACTTCTCTGTTGTTGTTCCTCTCAACAAGATGGACAGAGCCGTTACAAAGTCCTGACAGAGAGAAAGAAACAAAGGGCCAAGCGGACGGATTTCTCATCAACGACACATACGAAAACACTGTGCTGACATAGGAATGAAAATAACAATAGAAGCAACGAAGTTGGTAAAGAACATGAATGAATAGAGAGAAATTTCACCTCAAATTTGATTGATCCGCTTTGGGAAGAGTCAAAGGCGTTGAACAGGTAATGTGCGTATGTGCTGGCGTCTGCAGAGAGAATACACACACACAGAAAGAGAGAGAGAGAAGGAGAGAGAGAGAGAGAGAGAGATAGAGAGAGAGAGAGAGAGAGAGAGTGAGAGAGAGAGAGAGAGAGAGAGAGAGAGAGAGAGAGAGATTAAGCGTGTGCGAATTACCAGAGTCTGTTCATATCAAATCAACTTGTTTTTAAAACAAATTTAAGACTTTTCTGAGACCTTTATGGGGTCTACCGCATTTTGTTAGGGCAATGTCTCTATATAGTAATATTTTAACAGTAAAATTACTGATTTAAACAACAATACAGTAAAAAAAAACTAAGTTTTAAATAATAATACCGTAAACCTCACATTTCAGCCTTTAAACCATTAAAGAAAAGGGATGAGTCAACATTATAAACGATTATATATATATATTCGCGTTTTTGTCCCCAAATTTTAGACCTCTTGAAATTATAATGAACTTATTGTATATTATTTAAGACTTTTTCACCCTGTTTACTCCTGGTATTAATAAGATGCCTTTTGGTCGATCGGATCATAAGTGGATGACGCTAAATACAGGTGTAAACGGGGTCTAAAACGCTTTGAGCTTGTGCACTTTCAGAGGTTATCGAAAACACATTCGACCGGATTGCTTTCGAAGTGTAAACACTCATGTGATCGAATGTGTTCAAACAGCCACAAAACACCGTCTGTTCTCCGTCTACTGACCTAATGCTTAAATATTAAGGGAAGAGAGCTAGTCAGATGATATTTAAACTTTATCGAGACCAAAGTTTGGTTTGAAGATGAGAAATGTATCAAGCACAATGATCTCTCATCATTCCTGATTTCTAACACACACTCAGTGTTCGGCTGAAGCAGAAACTACAGCTGATGTTCTCTGCGTGTTTTTCTGTGTCTCCAGTCGTGTTCATATGTAAATTGCGTGAGATTATTTCATCTATTAGATGGAAAGATCTGAAAAGCCCATAGATTTATCCGCCCATAGACCCTCCCCTCGAAGAAATCAGGACAGAAGTGGCTGAAAGTGGACAAAAGAGACGGATAAAAACACCAGGTGTGACCGGGAATGTGTCTCCCTCGTCTACTTGTGATCCGATCGACAAAACGCATATTAATAACAGGTGTAAACAACGCCTTTATGACCTTATTTTGAATAAAATTTACATTTTTATGAACCCTGAACACACATTAACACACATGAGTATGTTTTTTATAGTAAGCTAAGGAAATGTCTCTATACCAGGGTTATTATCGTTAACTAAAACGGTAATGCAACAAGGATCCATTTGTTAACATCAGGTAATTTACATAAGTTAACATGTACTAATATAGAAGTAAAAATAGTAGGGAAGTATGCAATTTCAGGTGCAGCAACTCTTTATGAGAGTCGTTGAATCATTACTTAGAACGATTCATTCAAAAACGTGGATTCATTCAGTAACAAAACATCAGAGACGTGCAAAGACGATTTATATCTATATCTAATTTTCATTGGTGAAACGGAGCAAAAACAGACAGTAACAGTATTCTGCATCTAAAATGTAAGTCGCGTAATATTAACTTCTTGTTTGTTGAACTGTTGTATAAAATCGATATCAGGATTTGCAATCGTGCTGATATTCGGGAAAACAGCACTCTTGCTCGTGTGATATTGCTTAACTAGCTGTATCCTATAAACACTAAAAACCATACCTCACACAGAGACATTTTTGCGCCGTATATTTAATTTGTGGGGGTTTATATTTATTTTGGTGGCATTTTTGCCTGAGGCCCCATTCATTTCTGGCCCGTGCTGTTGTGAGGCCCGTCTCAAGTGAAAGGGATGAAAGAAATGGAAAGACAAACTGCAAACACACACTGACCCCCATGAGGAAAGAACTGCGAGTAGATCTGTTTGAACGTCTCCTCGTTGACCACGCCACTGGGACATTCCTGAGAAACAAAGGGAAATATGTGTGTAAGTTTGATTGTCACAGCAGTCCATCAGGAAAACACGTCTACATGTGTGTGTGTGAGCTTGCATACGTTTTTAAAGCCTCTGTACAGCACTTGCAGCTCTTTCCTGTTGAAGTTTGATTGAGCCTCCAGCAGGTCCAAAGCCTCTGGACGATGACACACTACAGACAGCTCCAGATCATCACACACCCTATCTACACACACACACACAGACAGATTAAACCTTTACAATAAAACATGTGCAATCCATTGTATTTCCTTGGTATATGATGCATTTCACAGTGAAACAGCATATGAAAATAAACAAAAAAAGGAATTGAAATTAATTACATGGTAAAGAATGGTAAATTCAGATGCAGATAAATTACATTTTAAAATAATAATAATAATAATATGCTCTTTAACATAAAAACGTGTTAATAAAATGCAATATACAGTCTAAAAAAATCTCAGAAAAATGTCATGTAAAAAAACAGTACCATGTAATTTAATAAAATAATATTTACAGATTTTATTTATAATATTTATAATAATTTTACAGATCCATGAAATATAGCCTACAAATAAACATACAAAAATAGACAAACATCCAATAATTCATCTATTTTCACCTCTGCACTTTACTGTTTAGTATTTTGATACATTACCGATCATAAGTTTGGGGTCAGTAAGATCTTTTTTTTTTCATAGTATTTAATACTTGCATTGAGCAAGTATGCATTAAATTGATCAAAAGTTACAGTAAAGACATTATTAATGTTACAAAATATTTATATTTTTAAACAGCACAACTTTTTTCACCATTGTTAATAATCATAAATGTTTCTTGATCATCAAATCATCATATTAGAGTGATTTCTGAAGGATCATGTGACACTGAAGACTGGAGTAATGATGCTGAGAATTCAGCTTTGATCACAGGAATAAATTACATTTTTCAATATATTCACATAGAAAACAGCTATTATAAATTGTAATAATATATTAATATACAATGTTACTGTTTTTACTGTAATTTTTGATCAAATTTGCAGCCTTGGTGACTTATTTTAACAACATTAGAAAATCTTACCGACACCAAGCTTATGAATGCTAGTTTTGATCTAAAAGATTGTATGAGATGAGATGCACTGTCTGAAATAACACACACTGAGATCTGAAGCTCTGAATCATTGGGTTTCAGAAACGCACAAGTACGAGGAACTCCCACGGGTGTTAAAGATGACGACAGCGAGTAAAACACACGTTTGACATTCACAGCATCGAAAAGAATCACTTCCTGTACATTTATTCATTCATTTAGCAGAGGCTTTTATCTAAAATCACATCATCAATGTGACATCACTTCAGTATGTTTACCTACGTATTTTTATTTTATTTAAAAACAATAAAAAACAGTTTTGTTACTTGAAATAAAACGATAACAGAAGTTAAATCATATATATATATATATATATATATATATATATATAAACTTATTTCAGCTAGTTGTCAAGCCAACATTTCTCATATTAATTTAGCTAAACTTGATGTATTAAAATAACTAAAACTGAAATAAAAATGAATAAAAACTAAACAGACATTTAAAAAAATACAAAAATGAATAAAACAAAACAAAAAAACTTTTGCTAAAATTAAAACAGAAAATATAAAAATAAAAAAGAATTCAAAATATTAATGAAGATCTAAATGTTAGTAAAATAAGACTGATACTGTATATAAACGACTGTACCGCACGAGTCACAACAATCAAAGCTCAACTGAACTAAAGTGAGAAAAACAAACAGACATACAGTTTGAAATATGAATATCATCTTTCTGGCATGTTGATCATCATACATAAGGACGGGCACAGGGTGTGTGTGTGTGTGTGTGTGTGCGTGTGTGTGTGTGTGTGTGTGTGTGTTTGTCCTGGTAAACCCAAAGGACAAAATGTCCCCACAAAGATGGCAATATCCCAAATCCTTGTCCTTGTGGGGAAATGTTTTGGCCCCCATAAGTAAACACGCTTATTATTCATACAGAATGAGTTTTTTTTTATTTATTTTTTTGTACGTAAAAATGCAGAAAGTTTTGTGTGATGGGAAGATTTAGGGGTCGGGTTAGTGTAAGGGGAGAGAATATAAAGTGTATAAAATATAAACACCATTGTGTCTATGGAAAGTCCAATAAAACATGAAAACACAACGTGTGTGTGTGTGTGTGTGTGTGTGTGTGTGTGCGTGTGCGTGTGTGTGTCTGCGTTAAAGCACTGAAGGACACACACAGGTGAGGTCAAAGGTCATGTGTGCCTGAGGCGCTCACTGCTGTTCAATGTCATTTAGCAGTGTCATATTATAGTACTGCACTCTCTCTAACACACACACGCACGCACAAATACACAAATCTGCAAGAACACACGCAGTATTTATAAAAAAAAGTATTTGTCAATAAGGTTATTGAAGTACATCTCTCTACTTCAAAATTCATGTTCATTTCAATGCATTACTTGCCATTTCTTTGTAATTATTTGTGAAATTGACTGACAAATTCTGAATGAAAATTGTTTCTACACCAATTTTTTTCCAGTGTATTAAAGCTCTGAATTAAAGTCTATTTCCAAAAACTATACATATTTTTTCTTTTTTACATAATCTGTAAATAAAACAAATCCTGCAACATTTTTTTTACAGTGCAAGTCTAAAGCATTTTCCCGGTTCGCTATAAACATGATTATGATGAACGTTTCTCTTTTTTTTTAATCTTATTTCACAGCCGGTGAAATCCCTTTTTCCACAGAAGAATAAGAGTGTGAATAATGTGACTCTCCGGCAGAGGTTACATCTGATTCAGCAAATATCAAACGTTCATTATCAGACGTCTGTTGGAATCACAAACAAACATGTGGTCGAACGGTTCATCTCTCTGGATGTGTGTGAGACTCACCCTCAGTGCTGATGAGTCCGAGTGTGTGCAGGAGTCTCACAGCTCCACACAGCAGCACAACTATAGCTAAAGTTTGCAGTCCCTCTCCCTCTCCTTCCTCCATCACTCCTGATTCCCTGCGCTGTTGCTTTAATACTCCTGTTTTACTCTCGCTTTCATTACGGTCTCTTTCTGTACTAGCTGAGTCCGCAGCATCCACCTTTATATACATCTCTCTCTCTCTCTCTCTCTCTCTCTGTGTGTGTGTGTGTGTGTGTGTGTGTGTGTGTGTGTGTGTGTGTGTGTGTTAGAAATATTCACTATGTCATCTATCAAATGTTCATTGTGCTGGAACATCAGAGTTGAGCAAAATACAGAATTTACCCCTTTCAAATCATTATTATGAATATGAATTGAACATCAAACAAGATATGTTAATGGACTTTAGACTTACAATTCAAAGAAAATCACACAAAAGTAGTACAACACAAATAATTACACATTCATTTTGACTGTTTATGCCATTCCCTGATATGTTGAGTAAGACTACGTCTAAAACATTCTAAACTCAATATCAAA
>CM060629.1:31782237-31817237 GCA_030578275.1 Meda fulgida
TCGTTAAGCTCTTTTGGTGAAAAATTCATGTTTCTCTCGTCGGTGACCGGTTCAGGAATGATTTCAGCACTCGTTCAATCCCACAATGCACCACAATAACCAGTATACAACCAATGTACGCTCAATGGCTAGCTAGAGAATACCCATAATACATTGTGAGAGTTGCGCGCCACATTAATTCCCGCGTCTCACAGCTGAATCATCCATCCATCCATTTCCCAAACCGCAGGCTGTGTCCAAAACCCCAATACCCTCATTCACGGTTCACTAAGATTAGGGAGTGAATAAAAAACGAGTGAGTGAATTCAGACACTGAGTGTGCCGGAAGTGATGCTGCTTTTGCATAGTTTGTGCTGTTTAATTGAGTAGTAATGGAAAGATTTATCTTGAACCCTGTCATGGAAACAATGTATAAACCTTAATTAAACAATTCACTAATCAATAAAAAAGGTATTTATTTATACCTGTATGATACTACACTGACTGGACCAGTGGTTTGGAAAATTTTTTTTATTACATCTCTTACATGAAATGTATATATTATATTCACTTAGTATAAACTGTGTGAATGTATATATATTTATTATGGGTGTAACAATATATCGTGTCACAATATTTCGCAATACAAAAATGCAACAATATGTAGAGAGGATAGTTCACCCAAAATAAAAATTACTGTGTGAAAAAAAAAGAGTTTAAGTGTCAGTACTACATTAAACTGCTGTTGAATATAATGTATGATGATGCCAAATGTCTTATGTTACCAGTAAACATTATTTTAAACATATCTAGACAGAGATATTCGTCTAAAATAAATAATTCAGTATTTTCATCTTCAGAATCATGAATATGTTTATTCTGGTGTCTCTATTGTCCTGTGCTGTGGGTTTCCAGCATCAAGTCCAAGACTATTCATTTACACACACAATGTAATATTTAGGATTTTAATCAACAGTTTATTTTTTGTTCATCTTTTATCATAATCTTGGAGTATCGTAATAATATCGTATCATGAGTTCAGTATCGTGATATGTATCGAATCGTGACATGAGGAAATGTTTATTGTTGGTCTACTACTTGTAACTGTTGTTTCTGAAGGAACTGTTTGATTTTTATTAATTGTCATGCGATGTGCTAAAAATGATAATAAAACTGACCGTTTCATTTAAAACTGTAGAAGCGTATCCAGCCGCATCAAGAGTATAAAAATAAGTCTCTCTGACTCTCAGCAACAGAAAGAGCGTCTGCTGCAGTTCTCCATCAGTGTCCAAAGCACACGCACTAGCAGAGGAAGAGGAAGAGGAGGATCTAACGCACAAACACGAGCGCTAGACCAGACTTTAGTGGCCAGTAAATGAACCAATGATGGTAAATAGTCGTTTACTGGGCACAATATTTACTCAAGATTTGACTAAAAGGATCCACTGACAGGCTGAGAGGATAAAGTGGAAATAGATAGTGCTGATAATCTAAGAACAGATTATGCAAGAACAAGCAGAATTAATCAGCCCATCTGATATATGCAAACACATCCTTACAATGTTTGTAACACACAGAGAATGTTCCAGAACGTGTGTGTGTGTGTGTGTGTGTGTGTGTGTGTGTGTGTGTGTGTGTGTGTGTGTGTGTGTGTGTGTGTGTGTGTGTGTGTGTGTGTGTGTGTGTGTGTGTGTGTGAATTCAGTGTGGGTGAATTGGGTAAATATTTTCAGTTTTATGGCTTTTGATTTTCCTCATGGTTTTAGAGTAAAATGTGTTTTGAAACACATATTTCAGTATTTTTGTGCATTTTTCATAACAATAAATGTAAAATTCTAGAACTTTTTTTAAGCTCACTTTTTTCCCAGCAATAATCTGAAGTGTTTTCTTTCTTCTGTGCTCCAAAGCACTCAAGATTTACCACAGTTTAAGTTGGAAATAGAAAAATAATTTTCAGTTCAATGCTAAAAAAGTGAATACATGGATAACTACTGCATAAACATACTTTAGCACCACAAAATCCCCTAAAAATACAAAATATGAAATAAAAAAACAATACAGAACTAAAATATGGTACATTCATTTATTTGAAATAAAAAAATATCTATCATTTTTGACTGCCACATGAGCAGCACAGTAGGGTTAAGTGATCTTACTGTGAAGACATGTTTATCAATTTATACATATTCAATCAAAAGTGATCAGCTATTCTGAAGAAGCTCCTGTCAGATCAATATCTCTCTCCTGCTTCCCGTCACATCCGAGGATTTTAATTCTGTCCGCACTATAACTAACTGCTGCGGTTTCATCTTTTCCCGTGCTGAATTTAATCTATAAACTACATCTGAAAATTATTCATTGCCATCATGATATCCAACTAAAGTAATTAGTTTTCATAAATCAAAAAGTGAAAGGGTGATTAATTTCACACTTATTGTCTTTAAGCTGTTCTGTGCATGGCACCTAAAAATTATTTAAACACAGCATGAAAAATATTTAGCAAATTCTTTAATTACGAATCACAACGAAATTGCTTTCTGCCTCGTTTCAAAATGATACGCTCCTTCACAACTCTGCAACTCATTTATCATCTATAATTCTGAGTTTCCCTGCTATAAATAATAACTTTGTTTGGTCATTCATGTCTTTGAAACTCGTGATTGTGATTTTTCTCACTCCACTTGAAGGACACGTTATCCCAGCGTGTAAATTGTGTAAAATCAGACCCTTTTTAAGAGCATCCTCTCATTTTTGTCTGCAATCCACATCAGATGGTCCATCACCAGTTCACATCACAAGCATTCTCATTCAGTAAACGTCAGATGCTGAAGCTCAAGAACAAAGATCCCAGACTCATTCATTTACAGGCCTAGACTGAAGATTTCACGCAAATGAACAAGAACAAGAGAGCGAGAATGAAAGAGTGAGAACTTAATAGGGCGTATCGAGTTTAAACTATGGATCACTGTGCAGTTGATTTCATATTCCTCATGCTTTGCCCCATTTTGCTATATTTACTGCACTGAAGCAGCATATTATTAACAAAATGAATGTGTGACTTCAGCTCTAAAACATGTAAACGATCACATTTGGATTTGATTGTTCGTTTTTTAATGCCATTTTTGGCTGTTTTCATGGTGAAAACTATACTTGAGTTAAATATATATATATAATATATATATATGTAATTCATTTAGTCAATTATGTTTCTCTATAAGAGCACTTCAGTTGTGGGATATTATACCAATTGAAATAAAATAAAAAATACTTCCTACAACATCTTTACTCGCTGATAAAGGCTTGGCTCTAGGAACTGTCAGAAACGTGAACAATTTTCATTAATTGACTGCATTCAATCGAAAATATTAGTACTCATTTTTATCTGCTGCTAACTTTTTCATGTCTAATGCCTGCTACCAAAGGTCTTTCCTTTCTTTTCTTGTTTTTTTTTTTAAATTTTGTCTGTACTTATGCCTGTAAATGTTAATGTTTTTATGGTCCTTCTAATATCTGGACTAAGGGTGTGCGGTATGCGGGTAGACACGATTAACTGGAGATGTTGAACTTTCGTCTCTATCCTGGTTACTCTGGCGTAGCTGTGCGGTCTCAAAAGCTGCACATGCATTTTTAAGCATTGCAGTTTAAAAACAAGTGATTTTATACCATTAAAGTGCAATAAGCAGCGAAAGAGAACTCATTTTGCTAAATGCGTGCTGTCTGAAAGCGTTTTTGAACGCTGTCTGAGACGAGCTCAAGTGAAGCCGCTGCTCATACTTAACTGAGCGCTTTTTGCTGCGTAATTGGGCTTGAACGAGCTTATACACACACTTGCATGTCAAAATGCCCGTCTGCAAGTATTCTGGTAAACACAGTCATTTATGTCTCAAGTGAATGTAAACAGTTGAGAAAGAAAACGCATGTGTATCAGTATATTGGATCCGTGCATAAAGTGACAGCAGCCTATAAACCTGCACTTGGTTTCATTAATGTTAATAAAACAATAAGAGAGAAAATCTCACTTGACTAAATCACTTTTGCCCATTTTTATTGCAGTGTTTTTTATACATATGATTACTTTATACAATTTATACGGAAGCCTATTTCTTATATCTAGTGCTTAAACTTTTTTAAGGTAGGTCTATTTCAATTGTGTCTTTGTTGTATTGTAGTTCTTTGTCCTATTTCTTGTAATTATTCTCTTTGTTCCTTTAATTGATTGTTCTATGTTCTTATTAAGGACATTTCAAAACCCATTTTTCCTAAAAGATCTAAAACTAAATTTGGATCATGATTAAAAACCTTTTCAAGGGTATAATTAAGGGCTGCACAGTATATCAGAACTATCGCGAAAGTACATATTGCGATAAAATACTCCAAAACATTACAAAAAGTACTTACGAGCACAGTATGGGCCGGTTCACACAGAACGGGTTTTTGCTGTTAAAAACACAAGACGCAGGTCAGTGGAACGAAAACAAAAGCACATGGTCTAGAGACGCGTTTTTTAAAAGTTTTTTAAAACTTATTTTAATGCTGGGGTACACACCAAAAGATTGTTTACATCTTATATATTTTACATCTTATTCAAAATGTGATAGACCATAAACATGAGGACAAAAAATCCTAGATTTAACCGTTTTGCTCCAATAGTGACAAAGACAGCACTGAATCTCGACTGTGAACACAGGAAATCTCGCAAGACTTCACTATATATGCTATAAACACACTATATCTGCTACAAACACAATACATCTGCTATAAACACACTATATCTGCCATAACCACACTATATATGCTATAAACACACTATATCTGCTACAAACACACTACATCTGCTATAAACACACTATATCTGCTACAAACACACTATATCTGCTACAAACACACTATATCTGCTATAACCACACTATATCTGCTATAAACACACTATATATGCTATAAACACACTATATCTGCTACAAACACACTATATCTGCCATAACCACACTATATCTGCTATAAACACACTATATCTGCCATAACCACACTATATCTGCTATAAACACACTATATCTGCTACAAACACACTATATCTGCTATAAACACACTATATCTGCTATAAACACACTATATCTGCTATAACCACACTATATCTGCTATAAACACACTATATCTGCTATAAACACACTATATCTGCTATAAACACACTATATCTGCCATAACCACACTATATATGCTATAAACACACTATATCTGCTACAAACACACTACATCTGCTACAAACACACTATATCTGCTATAAACACACTATATCTGCTATAAACACACTATATCTGCTATAAACACACTATATCTGCTATAAACACACTATATCTGCTATAAACACACTATATCTGCCATAACCACACTATATATGCTATAAACACACTATATCTGCTACAAACACACTACATCTGCTATAAACACACTATATCTGCTACAAACACACTATATCTGCTATAACCACACTATATCTGCTATAAACACACTATATCTGCTACAAACACACTATATCTGCTATAACCACACTATATCTGCTATAAACACACTATATATGCTATAAACACACTATATCTGCTACAAACACACTATATCTGCCATAACCACACTATATCTGCTATAACCACACTATATCTGCTATAAACACACTATATATGCTATAAACACACTATATCTGCTACAAACACACTATATCTGCTACAAACACACTATATCTGCCATAACCACACTATATCTGCTATAACCACACTATATCTGCTATAAACACACTATATCTGCTATAAACACACTATATCTGCTATAAACACACTATATCTGCTACAAACACACTATATCTGCTACAAACACACTATATCTGCCATAACCACACTATATCTGCTATAAACACACTATATCTGCTACAAACACACTATATCTGCTACAAACACACTATATCTGCTATAAACACACTATATCTGCTATAACCACACTATATCTGCTATAACCACACTATATCTGCTATAAACACACTATATATGCTATAAACACACTATATCTGCTACAAACACACTATATCTGCTACAAACACACTATATCTGCTATAACCACACTATATCTGCTATAAACACACTATATCTGCTATAAACACAATATATCTGCCATAACCACACTATATCTGCTATAAACACACTATATCTGCTATAAACACACTATATCTGCTACAAACACACTATATCTGCTACAAACACACTATATCTGCTATAAACACACTATATCTGCTATAACCACACTATATCTGCTATAAACACACTATATCTGCCATAACCACACTATATCTGCTATAAACACACTATATCTGCTATAAACACACTATATCTGCTACAAACACACTATATCTGCTATAAACACACTATATCTGCTACAAACACACTATATCTGCTATAAACACACTATATCTGCCATAACCACACTATATCTGCTATAAACACACTATATCTGCTATAAACACACTATATCTGCTACACACTATATCTGCTACAAACACACTATATCTGCTATAAACACACTATATCTGCTACAAACACACTATATCTGCTATAAACACACTATATCTGCTATAACCACACTATATCTGCTATAAACACACTATATCTGCTATAAACACACTATATCTGCCATAACCACACTATATCTGCTATAAACACACTATATCTGCTACAAACACACTATATCTGCTACAAACACACTATATCTGCTACAAACACACTATATCTGCTACAAACACACTATATCTGCTACAAACACACACTATATCTGCTACAAACACACTATATCTGCTACAAACACACTATATCTGCTACAAACACACTATATATGCTATAAACACACTACATCTGCTACAAACACACTACATCTGCTATAAACACACTATATCTGCCATAAACACACTATATCTGCTACAAACACACTATATCTGCTATAAACACACTATATCTGCTATAAACACACTATATCTGCTACAACCACACTATATCTGCCATAACCACACTATATCTGCTATAAACACACTATATCTGCTATAACCACATTATATCTGCTATAAACACACTATATCTGCTACAAACACACTATATCTGCTACAAACACACTATATCTGCTACAAAAACACTATATCTGCTATAACCACACTATATCTGCTATAAACACACTATATCTGCCATAAACACACTATATCTGCTATAAACACACTATATCTGCCATAAACACACTATATCTGCTATAAACACACTATATCTGCTACAACCACACTATATCTGCTATAAACACACTATATCTGCTATAAACACACTATATCTGCCATAACCACACTATATCTGCTATAAACACACTATATCTGCTATAACTACACTATATCTGCTATAAACACACTATATCTGCTATAACTACACTATATCTGCTATAAACACACTATATCTGCTACAAACACACTATATCTGCTACAAACACACTATATCTGCTACAAAAACACTATATCTGCTATAACCACACTATATCTGCTATAAACACACTATATCTGCCATAAACACACTATATCTGCCATAAACACACTATATCTGCTATAAACACACTATATCTGCTACAACCACACTATATCTGCTATAAACACACTATATCTGCTATAAACACACTATATCTGCCATAACCACACTATATCTGCTATAAACACACTATATCTGCTATAACCACATTATATCTGCTATAAACACACTATATCTGCTATAACTACACTATATCTGCTATAAACACACTATATCTGCTACAAACACACTATATCTGCCATAACCACACTATATCTGCCATAAACACACTATATCTGCTATAAACACACTATATCTGCCATAAACACACTATATCTGCTACAAACACACTATATCTGCTATAAACACACTATATCTGCTATAAACACACTATATCTGCTATAAACACACTATGTCTGCCATAAACACACTATATCTGCTACAAACACACTATATCTGCCATAACCACACTATATCTGCCATAAACACACTATATCTGCTATAAACACACTATATCTGCCATAAACACACTATATCTGCTACAAACACACTATATCTGCTATAAACACACTATATCTGCTACAAACACACTATATCTGCTACAAACACACTTTATCTGCTATAAACACACTATATCTGCTATAAACACACTATATCTGCTACAACCACACTATATCTGCTATAAACACACTATATCTGCCATAACCACACTATATCTGCTATAAACACACTATATCTGCTATAAACACACTATATCTGCTACAAACACACTATATCTGCCATAACCACAATATATCTACTACAAACACACTATATCTGCTATAACCACACTATATCTGCTACAAACACACTATATCTGCCATAAACACACTATATCTGCTATAAACACACTACATCTGCTACAACCACACTATATCTGCTATAAACACACTATATCTGCCATAAACACACTATATCTGCTATAAACACACTATATCTGCCATAAACACACTATATCTGCTATAAACACACTATATCTGCTACAACCACACTATATCTGCTATAACCACACTATATCTGCTACAAACACACTATATCTGCTATAAACACACTATATCTGCTATAAACACACTATATCTGCCATAACCACACTATATCTGCTACAAACACACTATATCTGCTACAAACACACTATATCTGCCATAACCACACTATATCTGCTACAAACACACTATATCTGCTATAACCACACTATATCTGCTATAAACACACTATATCTGCCATAAACACACTATATCTGCTATAAACACACTATATCTGCTATAAACACACTATATCTGCTACAAACACACTTTATCTGCTATAAACACACTATATCTGCTACAAACACACTATATCTGCTATAAACACACTATATCTGCCATAACCACACTATATCTGCTATAAACACACTATATCTGCTATAACCACATTATATCTGCTATAAACACACTATATCTGCTACAAACACACTATATCTGCTACAAACACACTATATCTGCTACAAACACACTATATCTGCTATAAACACACTATATCTGCTACAAACACACTATATCTGCCATAACCACACTATATCTGCTACAACCACACTATATCTGCTATAAACACACTATATCTGCCATAAACACACTATATCTGCTATAAACACACTACATCTGCTACAACCACACTATATCTGCTAAAAACACACTATATCTGCTATAAACACATTATATCTGCTACAACCACACTATATCTGCTATAACTACACTATATCTGCCATAAACACACTATATCTGCTATAAACACACTATATCTGCTACAACCACACTATATCTGCTATAAACACACTATATCTGCCATAAACACACTATATACACACTATATCTGCTACAAACACACTATATCTGCTATAACCACACTAATCTGCTATAAACACACTATATCTGCTATAAACACACTATATCTGCTACAAACACACTATATCTGCTACAAACACACTATATCTGCTATAACCACACTAATCTGCTATAACCACACTATATCTGCTACAAACACACTATATCTACTATAACCACACTAATCTGCTATAAACACACTATATCTGCTACAACCACACTATATCTGCTACAACCACACTATATCTGCTAAAAACACACTATATCTGCTATAACACTATATCTGCAATAAACACACTATATCTGCTATAAACACACTATAAACACACTATATCTGCTATAAACACACTATAAACACACTATATCTGCTATAAACACACTATATCTGCTATAAACACACTATATCTGCAAACCACACTATATCTGCTACAACCACACTATATCTGCTAAAAACACACTATATCTGCTATAACACTATATCTGCAATAAACACACTATATCTGCTATAAACACACTATAAACACACTATATCTGCTATAAACACACTATAAACACACTATATCTGCTATAAACACACTATATCTGCTATAAATACAATATATCTGCAAACCACATTATATCTGCTATAACCACACTATATCTGCTATATAAACACACTATATCTGCTATAACCACACTATACTATATCTGCTATAAACACACTATAAACACACTATATCTGCTATAACCACACTATATCTGCAATAACCACACTATATCTGCTATAAACACACTATATCTGCTATAACACTATATCTGCTATAAACACACTATATCTGCTATAAACACACTATAAACACACTATATCTGCTATAAACACACTATATATCTGCTATAAACACACTATAAACACACTATATCTGCTATAAACACACTATATCTGCTAACCACATTATATCTGCTAGAACCACACTATATCTGCTATATATAAACACACTATATCTGCTATAACCACACTATACTATATCTGCTATAAACACACTATAAACACACTATATCTGCTATGAACACACTATGCAAGATTGCCAGATCGGGCCGCGTTTCTGTAGTCCGAATGATACATAAGAAAACTACAAATTTGGCTTGCTTTACGTCCAGCGTTACAAGAAGTCATTATTTTGTTTTTCTTCGTTTCTGATGTCGCAATACATCATACTTTCATGAAATCATGTAACATACTCGACCTCGTCTGTGGACATCATTCACTCTAAAGCCGGCGCTGGATAAACAGTGAGTGTGCGACGGTGGGCTAAATTTACGACAGCCGTAATGGACAATTTCGTTTCCAACCAGTAGGGGGACCGCAGAGGAAAAGCTCCATGGTGTTGCTTTAATAAGAATCAGTATTTAATTCATACATATTTTTACATTTGATTATTCAGTTTCTGTTGTTAAATAAACCTAATGTGGGCCTACCAGAAGCCCTAAACCCCCTGGCTTACACTGACGTTAAAATGACACTTACTTTTTACGTAATGCTACAGTAAAACACTGCTGTTCACTTTCAGAAGGTGTAGGGATGCTTTCTTCTCACAAAAAGAATGTGAATCATGGATGTTGGCATATCATTTTCAGTTTTTAAATACATGTACATATAGTTTATATTTATTTTACACACTTAAAGCAATATCGGATCGCATATTTAATATAGTATTATTTAACACACTTTTCTTCAATATTGTGCAGCCCTAATATTAGATTATATATATAAAACTAATATATTATAATATATTACAACTATTTACAATCAGCTTTAGAAAAACTGAAAGGAATAGCTCACTTAAAAATTTAAATTCTGTCATCATTTACTCAACTTCAAGTTGTTTCAAACGTGTATGAATCTCCTTCTGCTGAACACAAAGGAAGATATTTTGAAGAATGTCCAACCAAACAGTTGATGGACCCCATTGACTTCCATAGTATTTTTTTCCTAAATTGGAGCAACTGTTTGGACAGCCACATTATAATATCTTCTTTTGTGTTCAGCAGAAGAAAGAAATTCATACAGGTTTGGAACAACTTGAGGGTGAGTTGCCTAAACGATTACAGCATTTTCATTTTTATGTGAACTATTCCTTTAAAGTAGCCTATATCTTTCGCTCAGATCACTGTGTTTGCGTGAACACTGAAGACAGCCAAAACAACAGGTGCTGCTGCTCTCTCTCTCTCTCTCTCTTGCAGGTTCTCGGACATGAGCGATGGGTCGGGACCCTTCAGACGTGCACGCAAAAACACACCAATTTGCCATCGCCCCGTTACCATGACAACAGTGCTTCCAAGGTAACAGGCGGGAACGGAGCGGGTATGCGAGTAGAGTTTCAAACATATGCATACATGACCCGACATCAAAACACATACACGCGCGCGCGCGCGCGCGCACGCAGCAGGCACGCTCTCTGCTCTTCTGCAAGCTGTTCACTCGCTTCACATTAAAAATACTACGCAGCTTCATGAGCCACGTAATGCGTGCGTGTTTCAGCGTTTACTTTATTAAAGAGCAGAAACACTGACGTCAGTCGAACTGCACTTGTTGCACATCTCAGAAAGGATGTGAGTGAGTCATCTAATTAGCCTACTGAAAACACACACACGCATGCATGCATGCATGCAACTCGATGCACATATAAACACACACATGCATGCTATTCAAGGATGCACATACAAACACACACATTCAGGCATGTTATTCAAGGATGCACACGCAGTTTGAGTCTGGTAAATGTGAAGTTCTCGGTCTACCTGTCTGTGTGCGTGAGAGACAGACAGACAGACAGTGAGTCCTCGTCTTACCTCTTGATGGTCGTCGCTGTCTCGTCTGTAAGCTCAATGTACCGACAACCGCCCCCATGTTGTAACAGTCGTATGTGCGTGTGTCCGTCACGTGCGTTTTTAGAAGTCGCTCGCTGTGTTTCTCTGTCCAACCATCATTCCGTGTCTTCTGAATCTAATCTAACACTCCTGCCTCCAACTGCTCCCGCCTCCAACTGCTCCCTGTCTGCCTCTTTTCACCCCTCCCTCCACAAACACTCGTTCTCGCTCTCTCTCGCTCTTTCTCACATACGCACTTGTTCATCTTTACTCTCCATCTCACCAAAACATGCCTGGGTCATTTCTTTTTACCCCCTACATTTATGTGTGTGTAAGAAATAATATTTTGTATTAAAAAAACAAATTGGGACACTGAAGATGTGTTGCAATGAGATTTGTAAATATTTTTGTTTGACATTTTAATGACAATTAAGCACCTCCCCCTAAAATTGTATAGGTTATATATAACACATAATGGTAGAAATTTCTGATGGCTTAAACTCATGAATTACAATAAAGAGGAATCAATATTGAAAATTACGAAATAAAGAAATGGCTGGGCCCCCTAAAATGAACCATAAATTAAACTCTGGGAGAATTAAGATTTGTTTTATATATATATATATTACATTTTAATGACAATTAAGCATCTTCCCCCTTAAATTAAATTTAAAATAAGTAAAAAAAATTAAATAAATGTATACATGTTATAATTGTATTTCTAGTTTTAAAAACAATTAAATGTTTTTTTATTGTAATTTAAAAGATATATATTTATACATAATGGAAGAAATTTCTGAAGACTTCAACTCATGGATTAAAATAATGTGAATAAATATTTTTTAAAAATCATAATTGGCCAAAAAAATAATTTATTCATTTAATTTTTTATGTAATTCTTTATCAGTTCTTTTTTTACTTGATTTTGTGAGGTTTGTGAGATTTACCAACTCACACTTCAAAGGATGATTTAAAGGGTCAACAAAATTGACATGCTGCCTTGAATCATTCTTTAAGCCAAAAATCTAGCATTGCATAAATCCTTAATGCGCCATCCCAGAATGCACTGCAACAACATTAATGAAAAGTTCCACCCAAGATAGTGGACAACCTGAGAGAAATATACTGTACATTTTGTTCAATACCAAAAATCACCCAAAAATAGGTGCGAGTGACGTCTTCTGTTGCTGCCTAACATACTTTATACACAGACAGTCAAAGCGTAAAGAGATAAAGTGCATGTTTTCTTATCAATCGTGAGGAAACATCTGCCAAGAACATCAATGTAATAGCGCCTAAATTATGACACCCTCCTGCTGATTCATTTAGCATTCCAATGACTTGAAATGACACCGTCGTTAATTATTAATGAACAGTCATGAATCATCATAAAATGAAACCACAGGTTTAATTAAGATTATAAGCGTATAACATGTTCTTCTTAAGATTAAAGGTCTGAACCCAAGCAGGAGATGTGGATGTGTTCAAAATACTGTCATACGGTTTCATATACGGTTATGAAATATGAGTATGCAGTATATAGTGCACAGTATATGCAGTGACATATGTTTCCAACAACTCAACCTTAAAAATTAGGGTTTTTTATTGACATCGATGGTATCTTTCCATCACAGAATTTTTCCATTCCACAAAAGGTTCTTAATAATGGAAAAAGCTTTTTTAGATTGTAAAAATGTTCTTTACACTAGACCTGTCGCAATAATCAATATATATCGACTGATCACACGATATCTGCACAATAATATTTGGTGACAATATATCGCCCATTATGTTTACATGATAATGAACAACTACAGACAGTTTGGAAGAATAAGTCCAAATGCACTTGATTTCAAAGCCGCAATCCACTGTTCTGGTGCAAATATAAACATTACAATGCAGAATGGTGCACATTAATAAAAAATAGTTTTATCAGCAGATGGCCTGTTGAGGCATCTGTGCCTTTGCTCATATGAACATCTGATTGCTGTAGGGTTTGTGTTTTTCAGCAATAGTGTGAACCCTTACTTTACTGAGAAAAGAAACAGAAAAATCTGTAAATGCAAAATATTCATATGTGCATTTTGTGCATTTGTGGGGGGGGGGGGGGTTCTTGTTACTTTTCACTTTTTTCAGAAAGTGTTTATTTACTATTTATTCAATTAGGATATTTAATTTTTTGACTCTTAATTTCCATGATCTAAAGAATTAAAAGGTTGTTGTCATTTGGAACTGTGTATAGGGCTACTTGGATGTTATTATGCTGTTGTATTATGATGATTATATATTCAGTGGCATAAAATGGTCTTAAAATGGCAATAATTTCTGTGACAATATATCGCACAACAAAAAGTAGTTACTGTGATGACAGGCTTAGGCTACTTCACACTATTAATAACTGAAAGGTTCTTTAGGGAACCAAAACTGGTGGTTCTTAGGAATACTGGGTAAACTATTGGAACTTTATTTTTAAAGCTGCAGTCGGCAAGTCTGGCAGATTGAGTGGACTTAGGCAAAATTTTGAATGTTTACAACTCTCGTGCCCCTCCCCCATTATCACCGAATACCCCTCCACGAGTTCGTGCTCGTCAGTGCGTGTGCACCACGAACCTGCCCAACAAGTGCTAACGTTAGCTATCCATACCAACACATTTGGGCAAACACACTTAGATTACTAACATAACACGAAGAAATAAAGTAACTGGTTGATAAAGCACAATTACCTGTCGAGAAGAAATGTTGCAAGCTCTGCATCCAGCTTGAACCCAATTAAATCACGTAAATCTCTCCACCTTTCAAATGCCGATCCGATGTTGATCCTGGTTTTATTACGGGCACGGTCGCTTTCTTTCTTTACTTCTTTCTTTTCAGCAGGTGTTCTCTTTTCCTGTGTTGTTTTTGACCTCGTAGCTCTTGAGGTTAACCGAGGAATTTGAATCTTTTCCGCCATCACTCTTCGTTACTGCGCGAACTTCGGGCGTGTGCATGTGATTGTGACGTGTGCGAGGGGTGGCGTGCACGACCTGTGATTGACAGTCAGATCTCACACCCCCCTGCGCTGATTGGACACAATGAACCGGGAGCGGTGGATTTTTGCAAAACAAATAACACGCTCCAGGTGGAGTTAGAAGCTCGGGTTTTTTTCTAAAACCACTTTATTTATGTTGTTCTGTCGGATTATAGTGTCGATTTCACTGAATACGATCAAAAAAATGTTGCCGACGGCAGCTTTAAGAGTAAAGATGATTGAACTCACTTGAGACGAGTTCAAGAGTTATTGCTCAAGAGACTTTCTATGAGATATGATTCCAGTGGATCATTTATGCAAGGGATAATACAGTAAAATAAGCCCTGATAAGGTGATCCACTAGGCATAAGCATGAAGGGGTTTATCTTAATGCTATGATTGCATATGATCCCACTTATTGCACAGATACTTGGTTGCACTGACTTGCCCAGTTGGGTTTGTTTTGAGACATGGATCAAGAGGCTGACAAAAACTCCAAGTGTGACATTTTGCACCTTTTATGACAAACACAAGTGACAAGAATCTGTCAATTAGAGAAAAGCAAGGCCCTGTTTACACCTGCTATTAAAATGTATTTTAGTTCACTAAATCACTAAATAAATGGGGACTAAAACGCTTTGAGCTTCCGGATGTAGTCAAAAACGCATTGGACCGGTTTTTGTAACAGTAGTGTAAGCGCTCGTGTGGTCGAACAGCCACAAATGACCGCCTGATTTTACAATCAGTAAAGATTTAAAAAAAAAAAAAACTCCTGTAGTCTGAGCCCTACCCTGGAAATCCAGAGTTCTCACAAGAACACAATTTGAATTTGCTCAACGAGTCACTGTGGCATTGAGTAATGATGCTCATTAACTATGTATCTGATATAGAGGCGAACTAAACAGATGACAACAGCGGTGCGACGTCGAAGTCATTTAGTAAACATTGCAAGATGGCTATGGATGAACACCAGTTGTTTGAAATGGCTTTGGCTGCTACAATGAACGAGTTAGACTTGGCTTTTTATCTAAAAGAGGAACAGAAGACGGTGCTCGAATCGTTCCTTTGCAAGAAGGACGTTTTTGCTGTTTTGTTGACCGGATATGGCAAGAGTCTAATCTACCAGTTAGCTCGCCTGGTAGCTTAGCGTATGAGGCTTGGTTGTGATTGGTCATGGTGTTATCCAATTGCGTGCAGTGAGATTTTCAAAGGCATGCTTTGTGCCGCCCCTCGAGTGGGGCGATTTTCATTACTCAATGCCAGACCCTTAATCTTTCGGATTTGGGTCTGGATTTCCAGGGTATGTAAACCCGGCTTAAGAGACGAAATCTCTTACGACATTTAGGAGATTTCATGTTTCGCTTAGTCCCTTTGTGTTGGATTTGCTGTTTTCCATGTTCGTGGAGTAAGTATATGTTAACTGTTTCAACGTTCCAATCAACATACGCTTGTTACATCGCTGTTAGTTCCTATTGAGCTGGGTTAGACCCGACTCTGAAGTAGGAGCTAATATAGGGTGTGCTCACACCAAGCGGCAACAGTCTAATCTGAAAAATGAAGCCTACCCGGATGTGCGAAAAACTGCAATACATCGAAAATCCGCTAGGGGCAGATCCCAAAAGGAAGCAAATGTCCATAGACCCCCATGTTATAATGTCAGTTTTCACAGCATAAATTCATGTTTTTACAGGTTGGTCCCATGGACTTTTATTGTATTTTTCGATAGGTTCCGGGTGCCTGACAACTGTGAGGGGGGTGATTTTTTTTCTAACTCATTAGTTTAGATCGTATTTCGATATAAAATGTATGACAAATAAGGGCGTGGTTAAAGGTATAGCGGAGGATTTTCTTTTTCCGGGTGGGTAGCCTATACTATTGGTCCACCTAAGTGTCAATCATTCTGGTGATATGTTTACGTAAGGCCGTCGTACGTGCTCATCCCTATGTAGTTTTCGCTTTCTGCGCATGCGCACTTTCAGGTGTATTATGTGTGATGAGTTACGGTTTCAGCCATTCCTTTGAAAATGGCTGAGGGTCGAAAGAGAAAAAATGTATACGAAGTGTATGATAAGAAGAGAAAGGCCGCAGATATAGAAACCAGACCAGAGTGATTTTGGGTGAATATTTCACACGCTGGCGTGCGCTAAAAGCACAGGTTGGGCTTCCCATGATGCCGCAGTCGCGAAGATTCTTCTAGACAGGTAAAGTTTGTCATGCTATTTAGAGAAATTCATTTAAAATCACTGCTGGTAAAAGTTAATGTAAGCTATGATTAGCGATGCTAACAGGCGTTCCCTCTCGGGAGCAAATAGTGTTGCGCATGTGCATTTTTAAAAAAATTGGAGAGGGCGGGTCTTCTCTAAAATTCGGAAAGATCCTCGCTATACCTTTAACTTTGATTGACAGCTTGATTGACAGCTGATAACGGGCTGCGCCGAGTGGAATTCCTGAAATTTGACGTCTCAGCCATGATCTGATCTGACACAACACATCACACCACCTCTGTATCCTTTCTGAACATTTGTATTGAAATATCGTACATAAAATGGGTTGCTATAAACTACACTGACCGACACTGTAGGAGGACTTCGCTCCATTTTTTCCGGTAAGTGACATTCCACTACTATTTCACGTAGTTAGCACTATTTAGCATAAATCAAATGTAGTCCTGGTCCACTTAACGTTTGCATCAGCATTTTAACACCGAACCTAAAGATCCTGACCCTAAAGGCATTGGGATATGTTCACAACCTGACTGGTTGACTTTTATTACGGATATTTTGCGATGGAACTTACCGAACATCTAAAACAATGCTGCATGTGTTTTGGGATAAATGCGTTACTATGAGGAGAAAAAACAGGTACGCTTGAGCGTTCTGTCCTTTTAAGGATCACATCTTCCTGTTTTTGGTTTGATTACATGTCTTTGGTCCGAGTTGCGTTCATATTTGATTCAAACAGCTCCAGAGTTCGTTTGAAAGCGTACCGAGACCAGCTCTTTGAGGAGGTCTCGGTACGCCTGTTTGGACAGCTTTCGGTGCGCACCGAGTGCGATTGCTGCATTCACACCTGCCCAAACAAACCCCACCGAGGGGGACAACGAACTCTAATGCGATTCAACCGAACTAAACGAGGCAGGTGTGAAAGCACCCAAACAAGCGTCGAGGAGGTCTCGGTACGCTTTCAAACGGACTTGAGCGGTTCGTTTGTGGTGAGAACGTGATCCGACCTCGAACAGACCCGACTGCCAAAGAACTGCGCATTTTTGGATTAAACCAGCTGCCGTAGTCAGCGGCGCTGTGCATTATGGGATGAGGACTAATGTTTGTTGACAGTTTGCGCTTTTAGCATGGCAGCTCGCAGACAAACTTGAGTTGTGAGGCGGTGCAGAGGCTCTTAGAAATTTGGTCTGATGACCATTAGGTCCAACTTTCAAAAACAGCGGATTGTTTTGCAAACAGCTCAAGAAAGGGGTTTTCATATCTGTGGAGCAGTGCAGGGTTATTTTGCCGCACGTTAATTCTGACCAATCGAAGTGCAGTTATGGAAATACGTTCAAGACGCATCTGGCCAACGAGTGATGTGGATGTTGTCTCGTGACTGCATTTTGGTTCGTTTCATCAACTCGTCAACTGATTCGGACCAGAGCAATCAGTGTGGTGTGAAAAGGAACCAAAACGCCTGAAAAATGCTACAAAGTATAATTTTTCGCCCTTGGTCCGGACCAAATGAACCGAAGCTGTGAAAGCACCCTAAAACCCATTCACACGTATCCAAATGAAGAGCAATCGCACAAGGGTGCGTTTTAATCCAACCAAACATGCAAAACACCCTATAACTAACATCGTTCCCAGTTCCTGCGGAGCGAATATGCCAAAAATAGTTATAAGAACTATGAAAACGTTCCTCCGGTGTGAAAACTACTTTTCTGGATGATTGGTCTACTAGAAAAAAATTTATTCGTGCAAGCTTTACTAAATAAAATAAAATAAAATGTAAATAAATAAAACAAATACATTTGTTAATGTATTAAATTAAAATAATTAATTTATTAAAATTAATTAAAGTAAATAAAATAAATACAATTTAAATTTAATAAATTCAAATGAATATTCATTAAAATAAATAAGTAAATAAATAAATAAAATAATTTAGATGCAATATTTTAATTTAAGGAAAAAAAGAATCTGGTGTCTCATATCTGTATGAGAAATGTGTTGTCTGGAATAAAATGCACATAATACGCTTATTTAATAATAGCAATGTATATAATGTATAATATATATATATGATAATTTATATAATAAATAATGTGGATTGTAAGAATGTTAATAACTGAGATGGATGATGTACACGAGGTTTCATGTGTTCCTCCTCCAACAACTGAGAGATGAAAAGGTGGATCCTTTCCAAAAGACAGAATTTCATAAATGTAAATAAAATACTTCCACAGCGGAAAAAATTAAGTTTGATTAAATAAAGACTGCCTTTGCATCAGGATGTTCCATCAGAGACAGAATAACATTGAGATATGAGGGCTGAGACGTCCATCTCCCGTCTCTCTCCTTCTCTCCTCAACAGAAACAGAAAGAAATGCGTTTTTCTCAAGACATGATATGAGTGTTTGATGTTTTACACCCAGCAGTGCTTTAGAGAGAGAGAGAGAGAGAGAGAGAGAGAGAGAGAGAGCAAGAGCAAGAGACAGACGGCCTCAATAACATACTGCCGTCCCTGTGGAAGGGAATTGGCTATAGCTAGAGTCATATATATATATATATTACAAGATGATATATATATATTATATATTACAAGGTCGCTGACAGAAGGGATGAGAAAGGCAGGACACGTTTTGATCGAATGGTTGTTGCCGCCTGTTCCTAAATAATGATGTCAGTCAAACAGAGTGAAGAAAACGACTGCGTGTCAAAAAACATGAATATAAATGATGCTGCTCACTCACGTGTGTCATGAAGATATAGCAATATATACCGTAGCAAATATTTACAGACTTAAAGGAACGACGTGAGGATGAGTCAATGATGACAGATTTTTCATTTTTATGTGACAGGGTAACACTTTATTGTAAGGTGTCATTGTTACAATGCAATTATAAATGTAGGTACTGAGTAATATTAATTAACTACATGTACCTGTACTATATAGGAATTACATTTGGTTGAGGGTTAGTTGCATGTAATTATGCATAATTTACTGTTATTACTATGGTAAGTACATGTAACACATGTAATAAGGACACTTTATTTTACAGTGTTCACATAAAAATATGTCGTCATTTACTACTCCTCACGTCTTCCAAACCTGTATTTCTGTGTCGAAACACAAAAGATGCTGTGTTTTGATGAATGCTGGTGTTCAAACAACACTGGACTCTATTGATTGTCACTGTATGGATGGACAAAAAAAAATCAATTTCTGCAGATGAAAGGAAGTCATTCAGGTTTGGAACAAAAAATAAAATCACAGTTTTTTCATTTTTGGGTGGATTATGCCTTTAAAAATTAGACTTTTTTCCAATCAGAGTAGCAATTATTATTTAAACCTAACAGCCATTATTATCTTATTATATAGTGTGTGTGTGTGTGTGTGTGTGTGTGTGTGTGTGTGTGTGTGTGTGTGTGTGTGTGTGTGTGTGTGTGTGTGTGTGTGTGTGTGTGTGTGTATACAAATTTAAATTAATTTCTTTCATATGCATTCATTTATAATATATTTCAACAGCAATATTTACCAACATATATTTTGATAAAGCAAGTTAATAAAATGCCACATGAAAAATGCAACACAAGGACTTCAGTGAACTTTTGATGTCAAGGGAAACGATTCAATAAAATAGCCAATTGATTCAAAGAAATTAATCAAATTGAAACTTATATTGCCAAATACTGTCGGGATGTATTAACGCATTACTCGCTATTGTATTAAGTCAAATATACTGTAAATCGTCAGAGCGAGGAGTCAAATGACATGATCGGATCTCACTGACCAGAACAACAAAAAATTATTCATTTCAGCATAAATGACTTCACATCTGTTATTCTTACAGGAGCTGATGGAGCAAATGTACAAAAAGAAAACCCTGTGCATAATAAAAACATTATGTCATTCATTTATTAATCATTTTCCAATTAAGGTAAGTAAAGCAACACACACACACACACACACAGTCAATAAGGACTGTTGTGCAGGCCTCAGTAATTACTATGCAAACAAACACATAAATCAAATGTCATTTTTAAAAGCACACATATTAATTCAACAAACAATCACACACAAACACCAAATATGCACATATCTATTTGTCGTGTGGAAAATGGAAATATGATTAAATGAACATTACATCCTAATTGTTCAGATCTCAGAAGTAAATCTTGTATAGCGTATAAATGATTAGTTTAATTCTGCAAAACAGTGTGATACTGTGACGGCATTTTACATCATTTACTGGAAAACTAATACTAAACTAATCAAAGCGTTTTCTGAAGACGTTATTTCCATTGTTCACACTGTTTATGGTTTGAAGATGTCAGCCGGCTCGATGAAACTTTCACCTGATTCATAAATCATGCCATGCAATCCTTATATTTTTTTTTTTACCATGGTAACTAATATTTATGCAAAAATGCTAGTTTTTGCAAGGTCGTTGTTTTGACTGAATAATTGACACGAGAGAGCTGCGGTCGAGTGTTTATGAGGATGTAGAGGTAACGAATCACTGATGAAGGACTGATACATTATTGAACATAACAGAACACATAGTGCTCCATAAACTTCTTAATTATTCCTTAATTATACTTCATGATTACCAAGTACACGCTCATAATGTGTTATGCATTTTAATAGGTTTTTATAATTATTATATATAGTTAAATTAAGTTTATTTTATTATAGTTATTAATATTATATATTATTGTCAATAATATAAACAACACTAAAAATTATGTTATGTAATAAGTTACTATTGTCATTAACATTATAATTTAAATAATTATAATTAGCTAAAATAATAATAATTATTATTATTTAAATTAATTATTCTTATTATTAATATTAAGAACAATTATAATTACATTTAAAAAAAAAATATTATTATTATTAATTATATTAAATGTAATTATATTATTGTTATTAATAAAATTATTAACAAAACATAAGTTATATAACAATTATTAATAATAAAACAAATAAATAATCATATTTTTGAGACACAAAATGAGTCCAGGAAAACAATTTTTGTAAAAGACATATTTCATGACATCTCAGCTTCTGTTGTTCATCTCCAGCGGGAGTAAAGCGCCTCCACATAACCGCTTATAGAGCTCTGAAAATATGCATTTGCATGCATGCAAAAAAAAAAAAAATTATCAAATGTGCCGTATTACTATTACCAAGAATATGGATCATAATTTTTAGACATCCACTAAAAAAAACAACCATGTTTGTGCAGCTTTTGTAATCCTTAGGTAGCTTACATTGTGAAAAAAAAAAATTGAAGATAAACATAATTGGAGTGTTTTAGAAGAAAATACCATTTCAAGTTTTATTCACTGTTTTACTTGATGTTTCTTTGCATTTATTTGTGAAATTCGACAATTTCTCAGTGAAAACTGCATCAAAGTAAATCCTACAAGTTTACATATCAAAATTATAGTACTTTTGTGATTTACAGCTATTTGAATCTCCATAAACGCCTATATTAGTGCAGTATAAGGTGGCATTTGTTTTATTGCGAGGCAGAGAAATGAAAAAGCATGACAAAGAAACCGGATGTGTAGTTCTGTCACCCACTCTTTTCATTCATTTGTTCCTCTATGGAAGCAAATAAGAGACATAACTATTTGAAATTTAACAGCCACTGAATACTTTGTTTTGAAATATTTTATTTTGAAAAACATTTATCTGAATTTATTTGCTCTGAATTCACCCCTTTGAAATGATTTTACTTTGGAACCCATGTATCTGAATTTATTTGTTTTGAATTTACCTCTGAAATTTAAATAGGCCTATGAAAATTCTTGATTTCTATTTTAAAAACTTGAATTTCGATTAATAGTTTTCAATAGTTATGTCTCTTATTTGCTTCCATATTCCTGCTATCTTGACCTGATTTTCCTCTCTCTCTACAGTCTCAGTGAAGAGTCGCATGTCTTTATGTAATGAATGAATCATCTGTAATGTCTGCCATTTCAGCGCTGTTAAACTCATACAGCTGGAAGATAGAGAGAGAGAGAGAGAGAGAGAGAGAGAGACATTTAATCTGCCCACAACCTGTTTGTTCAACAGCCCATAAAACAGCCGTGTGATAAACACACCTTGTATATGTTTTCACATATCCTCCGCTCGCTTTCTGGACAGAAACATCTAGAACAGAAACTCAGATTGCTTTCCACATCATCAGGTTTTCTTAAAAGTGTTAATATACTCTCTAACTACGCTTAATCTATACATTACAACCGAGCCCTTCCACAAAATCACAGTGTAAACACTATTGGCACAGCAACACTGACTCAGGGGGCGGAGCTAACTGTTTGACCGGCCAATGGCAGACAGGGGGCGTGTTCGGGATCAAGGCCGAAAGGAAGTCTCCTATAGGCTACATACTTCTGTTCAGCTATTTCTTTTAAAAAGAAATGTATACTTTCATTCAGCAAGGACACTGATCGTTGAAAAATTCAGCTTTGCCATCACAGGAATGAAATATGAGTAAAGTCTGATGACAAACTTTGATGTTTGCCAGGTCTAAAAGTTTAAAATAACTCCAAAAAGCTTGAAGTTTAAAGGTTTTACTCAGAGAAGTTTTTAAAAAAATGACTAGCATGTTTTAACATGAATTAACACGTGGAAAGCATGATTAAGCACATTGCAAGCACGAATTAGCATGATTTAACACATTGTTAGCCTGTTTAAAACACATTGTTGGCATGATTAACATACTGTTAGCATTATTTAACACACTGCTAGCCTGATTTAACACATTGTTGGTATGATTAGCAAGTGTTCGCATGTTTTAACACATTGTTAACATGAACTAACATGTGGAAAGCATGATTTAACACATTGTTGGCATTATTAACATGCTGTTAACATTATTTAACACATTGCTTATTTTAACAGATTGTTGGCATGATTAGCATGTTGTTCGCATAACAGATTGTTAACATGAATTGACAAGTTGTCATCATGATTTAACATGTTGCTAACATGATTTACCACGTTGCTATCATGATTTAGGACATTGCTGGAATGAATTAGCATGTTTTAACACATTGCCAACATTAATTTACAATGATTAGCATGTTGCTAGCATGATTTTAGTACCTTGCTCTCATTAATTAGCATGTTTTTAACATGTTTTAGAACATTGCTAGCATGATTTAGCACTTTGCTAGCATGTTTTAACACGTTGCTAAAATTCATGCTAGCAACGTGTTAAAACAGGCTAGCAACGTTCTAATTCATATGAGCATTTCAATCATACATTCTACAAAATGGACAAAAAAAAGCATGGTTTTCTTTAGTAAGTGGTTACATTTCAAGTGCTCACATTAGCGGGAGTCAAACAATCACTATAGTTTGGTTTAAAACACCTAATGTTGCTGTTTTGATGAAGTTCTCAGCTGTTTTATTGACCTGACAAACTCATTTTTACCTTCATTTAACATTTGGCAAGTGTTTATATTGGGCTCTGGGCATCTGTTTACAGCGATCTGCTGAAGCAGAGATTAGACTTTCAGTGGGAGGAAAAAAAAGTGCTATAGCTTCAATACCTGATGCCTGTACACTTAATAATGAGCCAATTTGAGCCATTCATGCTGCATCCAAAAAACACCACATATCATGACATTTGACCCAGACTGTCCTCACTGTATGTACCAATGCATTGAGTTTTTATTTACAACTACATAAATTCAACATGCCTGACCAACCTATGCAATATTAACTATATTTTCTATTGGAATGGACAGATGTGTAACTCAAAATTCATCACTTTGGCATGTATTACATTCTTGAAATATATGTATATATGTTTTATATTAAAATGAAATATTATGACATTATATTCCTTTGTGGTTTAATTATTTATACATCATAGGGTTAAATCAAAAGCAGCTAAGTGGCTTTGTCTGTGTGAATTGAAGATAAGCAACACACACACACACACACACACGCATAACACACACACTCACTAACACACACAGACACACATACACAGGCACACATACACAGGCAGACATACAGGCGCGCACACACACACACACACACACACACACACACACACACCTAAAACAAACGCACACACAGACACACACACACACACATGAAATACTTAAAGGAACGCTTCATTTAAAGGAATCTGAACAAATGGAGCCAATATTCGTCGACACGGAGCCCCGGGCCAAAAGTGCTTCATTAGTGTGACTTACGCTGACAGATAGTAATCTAGAATTTATTTATTCCAGCCATTAGTTATTAGTGGTGGTTAAACCTGTAATCCCACAGCACAGACCCCAGTGTGTGTCTGCATCCCGACAGTGATCTGAATGCTAATGCAGCCCACAGTCTCAGATCTGTGGTGAACGTCATACACACTCAATGACCAACAGACACATTCAATAATCAAAGCAACTACCTGAAACTAACAAGTGTAAGCTTACACCAATCAGAGAGTCGAAAAAAGATGTAAAATAGCTCTTTAGCTCCGCCCACTCCCATGAAGCAACTTAATCGAGTCGATCTCCCTACACTCTCAAAATACTGAAATGTTTGTATCCATTATACATATTTTGTAATAAACGTGAAATATAATGTTTTATATATAATCAACATTTGTAAATGATGATTAAAAAGGAAAAAAAAAACACGCTATAGTAACCACATAGCAACACCCTGGCAACCACCCAGAACACCATAGCATCATTGCAAAAAGTTTCATAAAAGAAAGTGCCACTTACATTCTCTTTGGAAATCTGTTGCTATGGTTACATTCATTATGGAGTGAGCGATGAAGACTGACTGTTCATGCCGACATCATTCAATCCACTCTGGTCTGCAATTGTATGTAAAGGACCATTTAAAAGGTCACTATTAAAGGTGCAGTCTGTAAGAATGACAGCTAGTGGTTGAAATAGGTACTGCAGTCCAGATTCAAAATATCGGAGTTATATGTTTCCCCGCCTCCTCAGAATCGATGCTCACGCGGGTTGCCAGTTTGAGGAGACGCAACAGGAACAAGTGCAATTGACAACGAAAGCCGAGGAGACTTATAGACTGTAAGTTAATGGGTTGATTTTCACACACACACACACACACACACACACAAACACATACCACACATATACACAAACACATATATACACACAAAAAACACTCACTGCTCATGACTGAGCAACTTTTGTAACTTTAATAAAGATGTTTGTTCTTATTTTATTACTGACTGTTTACTTCTCTTTAAAAATGTTTTAAATATGTATAAGTTAGGCTAGTAGTTTTAGCTGTGGTATCAAAGTTGGAATGGAGAATTGTGAATTTTCACAACTGTTTCACGGCCAGTAAAAGAAATGTATGGCCGGTACATTTTCTTAAAGAAACACTCCACTTTTTTTGGAAATAGGCTCATTTTCCAACTCCCCTAGAGTTAAACAGTTGAGTTTTACCGTTTTCTGAATCCATTCAGCCGATCTCCGGGTCTGGTGGTAGCACTTTTAGCATAGCTTAGCATAGATCATTGAATCTGATTAGACCGTTAGCATCTCTCTCAAAAAAAAATTACCAAAGAATTTTAAAAAAAGTGGAGTGTTCCTTTAAGTCCTCACATAAACCTTATAGATCTTCTGTAGCTCCGCCCCTTTTCAGCGCTTCATTCGTTGTTCTTCCGGTTTGTGTTTCCACGCATGAAGGTAAGATCTTTCGGATTTATTAATGAACCGCCCATTTTAAAATCTGCCCGGTCTAACTTACATTTGTTATGACATCCGCATCAAACATTTCAATACTCATGATAACTTTAAGATGTTAACTCTACAATAAGTAAATCCACTTCATCAGCTAATTACTCTTTGACAGCGATGCTATAAAGAGCTACCAGAAGTTCAAACACAAAATTGTAAAGATGGTTGCGTGCTGGTTTCTGTGGTGCATACGGTCTGTATGATTTCTGATTTTCATCAAGGCGCACACACACACACACACACACACACACACACACACAGATAGCGGGTGATTAAGTGCTAAATTGAATACCATAACCTTTCATAGACCCTCAGCTCATTGTGTATTTACACAACGTCTCGTCCGGGAACATCTCATCTCCCATAGAGACAGTGAATGCACGCGCAGAGAGAGAGAGAGAGAGAGAGAGAGAGAGAGAGAGAGACAGAGAGAGAGCGAAAGAGAGAGATCTATGAATGAATAACCCATTGTTTAAAACATTCACGTTTGCTGTAAAGGTTAATGCACTTTGCGTTTTATTTATTGCCTATCATTAAACCAACAAAATTCAACAGGTGAAAAAAATCCCACAGACACACATCAGAGGAACCCAGAAATCATGACCAGAAGATCATAGAGACGCAGTAAACAACCACCTAGCAACCACACAGCAATGTACCAAAAAACACCTTAGCAGCCCCAAAACAAAGCCCTAGCATCATACCAGCAAGTTTTCCATGTGAAAAAAATAATAATTGTTGAAAGCATAGTTAAATTTGACTGCACAAACATGCACAGTCCGCTTACCTTTGCGATAGTTGTCCTGTTTGCCCTGCATGGAGAAGGTTCCCATGATGAGACCCATAACTGCGTCTGTGGCTACACACACCTGTAGCATGAGACAGCAACTCGCTCAGATCAGAGCGAAACGTGTGTGTGTTTGTTGACGGTAGTCTGCGCTCACATCATAGATCCTTCCTCCCTCTCTCTCTCTCTCTCTCTCACACACACACTCCTCCTTTCTTTATCCTCCTCCATCAATGCATATTAATCTTTCTCTCTTTCTGTCCGTCCAAATCTCTCTCTCTCTCTCTCTCTCTCTCTCTCTCTCTCTCTCTCGACAAATAGAAAGAGAGCGAAAGAGAGTTCATTTCTCGATGAAGAGGACGACGACCAGGGAATGAGAAAAACCTCAGGAGACAGAAACTCTCTGGCAGAAGAATAAAGAACAGAGGAAGTGAGCGAGCGAGCGATTCTGGTGTGCGTTTCAGTGTGTGTGTCGTCATCCTAATGCAGAAACGACAACCCAGTACAACACATCTCTCATTATTCGCTCATTTCACAGGAATCCACATGAAGCTTCTCCAGCGGTTTAAGGCAAGACACAGAAGGTGAATATAAAAATTGAAACAAATAGATACTTCTTTAGGTCCTTAATAACAGTATATTAAAGGTGCAGTAAGCAATTTCTGAGAATCGCTGTTGATATTACAAATCACCAAAACAAACACGCACATACCCAAAAAGATCACACCCCTATCTTGATAGCCCCCCCCCCCCCCCCCCCCAAAAAAAAACATGCTATTCCACACAGGCACCTCCCCCCTGATGAGAGGACACGCCCCTTACTGCTGATTGGCTGCAAGTGTGTTTTGGCACTCGGTTTGATCCACAAGTTTTCTGAAATGGTATGTTTAAATGTGTAAATGATGCATCATCTAATTAAATATGCACTAATTTGCAAACATTTGAACATATTTGAACATTGGGAAATGGCAGGTTTAAAAAAAATCTCGTTTTATTTTGTTGACATATTAGAGTTAAAGGTTTTTACAGAGGGGTTTGGGGGATTTTTGAATCAGAAACTACTGTCAAAAAAAATGTCACCATGTTTTTAGGAATAAGATATTCTATAAAAAAGCAGGCGAATAATATCCAATCCAACTTTATTTGTAAAGCACATTTAAAACGACCGAGGTGGACCAAAGTGCTGGACATTGACATGATTTAGGACAGATTATAAACACATGAGTAACAAAAACAAAACATTTAAATAAGGGACAAACTAAAAAAAATAAGAATGCAGAATACAACTCTCTGGCAGATTTAAAGGCCAATGAATAAAAGTGAGTTTTAAGTCGTGATTTAAACATGTGAAGGCTGGGGACCAATCTGACATGCAGAGGCAAATCATTCCACAGCCTAGAGGGGCCACAACTGAAAATGCTCAATCTCCCCTATTTTTTAGCCGCGTTCTAGGGACAAAAAAAAAAAAAAAAAAAAAAATTAGCTGGTCAGCAGACCTTAATGACCTCAGAGGAGCATATCTGTGCACTTCAGTAATTCAGAAATATGAACTGGGATTGACCATAAAGGATATGGATTGACCATAAAGAGATTTAAAAACAAACAACAGAATCTTAAAATGTATTCTAAAGCAAACCAGTAGCCAATGAAGGGAGGCAAGAACAGGCGTAATGTGATCTCGTTTACGAGTTCTGGTTAGGAGTCGAGCGGCAGCATTTTGAACTATTTGTAATCTAAAGAGGGAGGCCTGGTTAATTCCCACATATAAAGCATTACAATAATCCAGGCGAGTTCTGATAAAAGCTTGTATAACCCTCCAAAAATTAGTGAAAGATATAAATGGCTTCAGTTTGGTAAGCAACCTGAGTTGAAAGAAACTAGCTTTTATAACGGAATTTATATGCTTCTCTAGTTGAGTCACTATCCATCTTAACACCAAAGTTAGCTACCATAGACTTGACATATGGTGTCAGGGGCCCTAGGTCCAATTTGGAAGCACCGAACTGCTAGGTCTAAAAATCATGATTTCAGTTTTACTTTCATTAAAATGTAAAAAGTTTAAAGCCATCCAGGCTTTAATGTCATATAAACAATCTTTTTTAGCGAATTATCACCTTTACTTTTTACAGGCAGGTAGATCTGTGAATCATCTGCATGAAAATGGTAACTGATGTTATGCTTCTTTAGGATGGATCCTAGGGGAAGCAAATAAAGGGAGAAGAGAATCGGCCCCAAAACAGAGCCCTGAGGAACTCCACATGTCAGTGGTGCAGCGGGTGAAGTAGAGCCACCATAACCAACTTTGAACACTCTCTCTGAAAAATAGGATCTAAACCAATCTAGTGCAGTGCCTTTAATCCCCACGCTGAGCTTGAGACGAGAGATAAGAACACTGTGGTCAACGGTATCGAATGCTGCCGTGAGATCTAAAAGCATAAGGATTGCAGAATCTCCAGAGTCCGTTGAGATTAAAAGATCATTAAAAACTTTTATAAGTGCAGACTCTATGCTTTAAAATAGCTTGGATGTTTGGTCCAATAGTGTGCCACACCTCTTCAAAAAGACGAGGTGGGACGATATCAGTAGGTCAAATTGAAGATATGATCAAATCCCTCAGTAAAAAAACTTCAGAATATAATTGAAGTGTATTTGTATTATAATTGAAAAGTACAGATGCAAATAGATAAGTGTAACAAAATAAACACTTCAATGTGTATTTTGGATGTTATAGAAGCAAAATAGCTCCAGATTTTACAATTGATCAGAGCATGAAAAAAAATATTGTTTTGACTGTAGTTTCTCTTGCCTTAATTGTTCGAAAACTAAAAAAAACACTACACTTTTCACAAAATATTTTTGGTTTTACAAATGTTGCACACACACAGACACACACACACACACACAAAACATCCAGTAGAATTTGATTTATCTGTACTTGAATAATTTAACTTAATGACTGTAATCTTCTGTAGAGCTGTTTTACAGTTGAAATTGAAGTTGTAATTATAAATAAAATTACTGATTCCTGAAATTAAAAGACTTTGTGACTCTTATAAAAAAATTATATGATGAATAAGTCATGGTAACATATCTCAGCTAAATAAATTAAGCAATTTTCAACTTTATTTAATAAATTATACCAGATTCATCAAATTTTTAGTCAGTTTAATATCATTTAAGTTGAACTGACTTATACAGGGAAGATAATTGTACTTAATTTAATTTTGTTACATTGTATTATTTACTGTTTTAATATTTCATATTTTGATTTAGCTTTATTTTTATATTTTCATTTTAGTTTTAATAATTGTATGTGCTTTTGCCATTTGTATTATTTTTTGTTTTTCATATTTCTATTTAACTTTAATTTACTTATATTTCAGTTTTAGTAATATACCTCAACATAAACTTATTTATTGTGGTAAGTTGACAAGGCAACATTTATAATTTTTGTTTAAGTTCTTGTTTTTCATCTAATATTTATATTTTTCTTTTATTTCAGTTTTATTACAATTAAAATGTTCTAATAGTTTAAGCTAACCATAGCAACTGTTTTTATGTTTATTATTCTAAAGCTTTTATAAAGCATTTATTATAAAGCTATATAAACAATATAAATAAACACGAATTCACTCAACAACAAAAAAAAAAACACCAAAGAACTTAGAAGGGAATGTGAAAACATTGTGGCCTAAATTTCTGTCTGTTCAAAAGTAATAAATACTTCACAGAAATGAAAACAAAACCAAAACGTTCAATTGTGCTCAAGATTCTCATTTATATTCTACTACGTGCCTCAAACAAAACCTCTCAAACTTTGTCAAATCCAGTGATTGATTTTGTTCCTCAAAAATGCCCTTTGCTGTTGAGATGAAGGCCATTTTGTGCAATATGCATCAAAAATATGGGAATGATCTGTCAAAACAATATGAGCAAAGCATCAAAGCAAAGACTGCGTTTGATCGTTTTTTGAGAACTAAAATCTCACTTTGTCATTGAGTTTATTGATGTTGTTTTAAGTTTATCTCAGTTGTGTTCAGAGCAAAACCCAACACAGACCAAAGACAGACACTGTGGATGAAACCCAGGTGAAAGAACAGTTTGAAATTAATGAAAATAAAATTATACACTTGAGAACAGCTTGTCTGCTTTGCACAAGTCTGTTCTCTGAATATCCTTTAGACTATAATTAGAGGACCTTAAGAAGTCAAGCATCACTATAACTCGATAGATGTAATTTGCACGCACTTAAAAAGCTGCACTAGAAATATAGTGAGAATTTGTAACTGTTCCAGTAACGTTGTTATTGCAAAATTAAATTACAAAAGAATTTTTTTTTATAAAAGAATAATATTTTTTTTTTAATTATAAAATATAATATACAATTATAGAAACAAATCTGAAAAAAGTTCAAGTAGGCCTACTAAAACTGTAATAAAAAGCTAAATACAAATATAAATATTACAACAAACAAATAAAAATAACAAAAGAACATATTTACTCAAACCTGAAAAAAGGCAATTCACAATTTTACTAAATAAAGACTATTACTACTATACTAATACTATTATTATTACTACTATTTTTATTATAATTACTACTATTATTACTAAATATAATAACAACTGCGATAACATCATGAAGGTGTTTTGGGTGTGCAAACACCACTCAGATTTCTCCAGAAAATCATAAATATATTTCACAGAAGCGCTGCGCAGTTCCACTACGTGAAATCTCAAGGCCCACAGGGATGGAAATGAGTAGTTGAATAAAGTCGTTATTTTTGTTTGTTTTTTGCGCACAAAAAGTATTCCCGTCGCTTGATAAACTTAAGATCGAGCCACTGTAGTCACTCGGACTATTTTAACGATTTCTTTCATAACTTTTGGGCCGGCCAGTTTCGATCCCTTAAGAAGCCTGTGGAGGAGTGATCCAGCGCTCAGATTTAATCATAAATATCTTCATTTGTGTTCCGAAGATGAATGAAAGTCTTACGGGGTTGGAGCAACATGAGGGCGAGTAAATACTGACAGAATTTACATTTTTGGGTGAACTATCCCTTTAATGGCATTTCTTTCCTTACATTACTTTAAGTAGTTTTGAAACCAGTACTTTTACACTTTTACTTGAGTAAAAAGCTTGAGTTGATACTTCTCTTTAAACCCTAGTATCTGTACTTCTACCTGAGTAATGAATGTGAATACTTTCACACAATTGACACCTCTGCACACAAACAGTGTTTTCATTAGATATTCATTACAACACAAGACAGTTTTAAATGAGGAGAATCTCTCTGTCGGACACACGCTTTGAACGTCTCCTGGACTGAGGCAGATGTGAGCTTTATTTTACGCCCTATAATATATATTTCATTGAAACTGAAATATTGATATTTTGAGAATGTATGTTTCAGAGGGACACAGTCTGTCCTGAGGGCTGTTGGGGTGCATGGGTGTCCTGTCTCACTTCATGGGCTGTGAATGTACATCACAACTCCACAAAACAACACATTCTCACGCAAAATGCACCTTTAATGACACTAGAGAGTTTGTGAAGACAGAAATGCATGAGAATCAGGGCACTAGTACAAGACTGCAACTAAATTCAGCTCCAAATGTTCTGTTCACACACAGATCGCTTACAGTATGCAGTGTATAGAAATGGCATGATATATAAACCAACGTAAATATATAAATTTAATCAACGTCAAAGTAATTTGACTTTTACATGAGCGGTTCTTTTTAGTGAATGGAAAACATGCAGCACGAACAAATAACTCTTATGAGACACGTGTTTTTAGTGAATCAAAAACATACAGCATGGTGTATATAAATATAAATATATTATATTAAATGCTGTATATTTAAATATACAGCATCAGAGTACACTGATAAAAAAAATTGTGAAGTAAATACTACAGATTTTTTTTTTTAATTAACATGAAAAGGTTAGTTCAGGCAAGAATAATTAAAAACTAAGTAAATTCTATATTAGTACTCAATTCAAGCGTGTAGAAATGAAGTAAAATTACTCAACTTTTCCGTTCCTCGTGTTCCCATCATGCACTGGGGCTTGAATAATTAATAAGGTTGATTTTTCACTCTTTTCCAGCTGTATTTACACTGTTTTATCATTGCTTTTGTTGTCAGGATTAGTAGCTTGCCATTTTGTGACATTTGGAGATCATTTTCGACTCAAAATGACATTCAAACCCAAAAACGATCCATCAAATGTTACCGTCATTGTGTATTGTGCCAAGTATTGAGGTCTCTGCGTTCACTTGAAGAGATATATCTGATGAATTAATTTCTTAGATGTTTCTAAGTAAAGCATATACTTTAAAAGTGTGTTTAATTCAACGTTATATTGTTTGAGTGAACTGTATTGCAAAGGAAACTTCAACTAAATACAACTTTTTACTAGCCTAACTTTTTCTTAGTTACTCTCACTTGACTTGATTAAGTAGAGTTTACTTAATTCAATGTGAAATTTACTTGAAAAATGTGTGCAAAAACTTAAGTAAATAAAAATTAAGTACATTTTACTTATTTGTTTGTGAGTCCGACTACACTGACAAAAACGGAGTCGGTTCTTCTTAATGATCCAAAAACATTAGTGTGAGTCGTGACCAGTCCAGTATATATGATTCCCAAACAATTTACTCTAACGAACTGGTTCTTTTAATGAATACATGTGAATTAGTTTGATGAATCATTCACTGAACTGAATCTAGCGCTGCAGAATCAACATCCGACTCACAGACACACACACACACACAGACACTGGATATATTTTAATGGCTCAGACCTAAATCCCTTGAGAGGAAAAATGTGACCCCTCCCTGCAGCAAACTTTAATTAATCACAATAATGATGACAAATTACCATTTCTATTTCAAAGACAAGCACTCCCTGCAGGCAGAGATATAGCCTAATGAAGTACATCT
>CM060629.1:31822237-31864737 GCA_030578275.1 Meda fulgida
TGTGTGTTGTATTTTGTGTTATCCTTTAATTATGTTTGTTTGACACGTGGCAGTGAAATAAGATGGTAAATCAAAGCAGTAAAGCAATCACACACACACACACACACACACACGTGTGATGACTCCCATAGGTCTTTGCTCACACATAAAACACAGTCTCATCTTGTAAACAACATCATTACCTCTATTTCTCCCACATGACACTCACTGTGCACGACTCAGAAACACATAAATATAGTCATCACTGTTTTTCCACCCAGCAGTCAACATACTACACTGTAAATGTGAAAGGAAGTGTGTACGGGTTCCTCAGATGCCCTGGAGAATCTCTAGACACCTTGTGAATGGCCCTCGAATATCCTGCTGTGTTTAAACAACTTCATTGCATCAAAGTCTTTCCTTTATTACACATGAACTGAACATCCGACAGTCTTTATAGAAAGCAAGGATTGATTTAGTGAGTTCTTCTGCTGTCTGTCCTTTATTAAAGATGTCTAGAGGTTCCCAGAAACAGCTGTGTGACAATCTGAGAAACAATGCCTTTTCATTGCGACTGATGGATCTGTACCGTGATTATCATGCTCTCAACACCACCAAACACACCACATGCTGCAATTAATGCAGATTCTTTGATTTAAATGAATACACTAAAAAATTGTACAAAGAAATGGCAAGTAAAAAAAACAATTTCACAGTGTAGATCATCCATATTTATGTTATGCACCCTTTAATGATGCACACATTTCATACCTTTAATGAGTGTTCCAGTCACCAGTCTGCTCACAGACAGAGCAAACTTCACTAACCCGTGTTTGCAGCGCCTGGCACAGCCGGACATCCTCACAATGTGAAATCCAAAACTAGTTCAATCCTCAGCTCAAGAAGAGATTGGACAGTCAACTGTGGGGAACAGAGTAAAACAGGACCATCAGGAAGCAGGAGATGTGAAATGGCGAGCAAAAGTTAGATCCACACGGACTCGACTGAGAAGGGTTTGATGTTCTACGGTGTGAAATCCTTCACCTCTTCTGTTCTTTCTCCAGGTGAAGGACGCACTCAAATCAATGAAGCACTGTGAAATAAAAAAAAAGTCCAACTTTCGAACTTGAAAAAATGAAAAAAGGACTGGAGAGAATGAATAATCACTGAGTGGACCGAATGAATAATTAAATACTCTCAGAGTCCCTCTGATGACGAGTGATGATCAGCTGCAAACTGACGCACAGCTCGATTTCATACGCTTTTATTCCCACCCTCATGCTCTCTCTCTCTCTCTCTCTCTCTCTCTCTCTCTCTCTCTCTCTCTCTCTCTCTCTCTCACTATCTCTCTCTCTCTCTCTCTCTCTCTCTCTCTCTCTCTCTCTCTCTCTCTCTCTCACACACACTCACTCTCTCTCCCTCTATCTCACTCTCTCTCTCTCTCTCTCTCTCTCTCTCTCGCTCTCTCTCTCTCTCTCCATCTCTCTCTCTCTCTCTCTCACACACACACACACCCTCTCTCTTTCTCTCCCTCCCTCCCTCCTCTCTCTCTCTCTCACACCCCCCCCCCCTCTCTCTCTCTCTCTCACCCCCCCCCCCCCCCCCCCCCCCCCCCCCCCCCCCCCCCCCCCCCCCCCCCCCCCCCCCCCCCCCCCCCCCCCCCCCCCCCCCCCCCCCCCCCCCTCTCTCTCTCTGTGCTGCAGAGCACCGTTTCACTATTCCAGCACTGTAATGTGGATGGTTCCTCCTGGGTTCATAAGGACATTACTGCGGTTAGTGAGAACCACTGAAATGATGCACTCTGTTCTGCACTGTATTGTAAGAAGAAGCAAAAAGTAAGTGAATAAGTGATGATTGGTTCGGTGAAACCCTCAAAATCCCAAATTCTGTAGGCTATATAGAATAATCAGTTAATATACCTTGTAAATGCCATGAATGTATAATGTCCATATAAATAGCACATTCATATACACTTCCATTTGGACATAACTGTATACATCTGTAAATAGCATATCTGCATACGTAAGTCCGTCTATTGTGTTATTTCTGTATTTTATTGTATTGTATTGCCTATTTTTTATTGTGTTCCATTTTATTGCCTTTATCCCCGTGTATGTTTGTACTTTTTCAGCATTTGAAGCTCCAGTCACCAAGACAAATTATTTGTGTGTGTAAACCTATTTGCCATTAAAGGTGCAGTAAGCAATTTCTGAGAAACACTGTTGATATTTGAAATTACCAAAACATGATCACAGCCTTGATAGCTCCACCCACTAATTCACAAAGGCGCTATGCAACACAGGCACCTCCCCCATCATGAGTGGACACGCCCCTTACAGCTGATTGGCTACAAGTGTGTTGTGGTGCTCGGTCCAATCCACTTTCAACAGCGTTTCTCAGAAATCGCTCACTACATCTTTAAAGCTCGTTCTGATTCTGATTAAAAAGAATAGTTAACAAATAAAATGGATATGAAATTTAAAATATGTTACTGCATTTTTATAGTTACTTTTAAGTAAATGTAAAAAAAAATGCTTAAACGATTTGATTTAAACTTAGTTTTGCAGGTGCACCATGTAACTAAATTTCAATATTGAGTCTATACATCATCAATCCTTTTTCCAAATCGTCTAACCCTGATTTTCATACTAAATTGCGTAGCTATGTCTCTCATACATGCACGTCTCATCAGATCCATAAATAGAGAAAAGTTGCTCTGGCTACTTTGGCCAATGTGGAAGTGGAATAGATTATAAATTGCCATATGTAGCTCTCAAACAGAGTTTATTGTAAAGTATTATCTATCGTAAAGATCATTATGGTTTAAATGCTATTAATGGGGAAAGCAGATGCATGCATTTTTGTTTTTTAGCCACTAGAGGGCCAAATTTTACATAGGCCTACCTTTCACAAATATAATGTTAATGTAAACATGCAAAAAATATTGAATAGGTTTTTGTTAATAGTAGAAGTTTTATTATTTTATTTATTTGACCTAATAAAACATAAATGTTAAGCAAAACTGGAACGATACTGGAAGACCAATATGTGTATTTTTACTGGACTCCGTGTGATTTTAGCTTGTTGTTTTCCTCATTTGTAAGTCGCTCTGGATAAAAGTATCTGCTAAATTAATAAATGGAAATGTAATCAGCACAGGCTCTGCTCGTTGTATCTGTTGATTTGGCTGCATATCTAGTTTGTCTTGGCCATGTTTAAACTTTAGTACACTGCAAGAACCACTAAAATTCCCAGGACAAACCAATACTTTCCAGTCGCTGGATGTTAGGATGCAAATCAAATCAGAATGGCTGAACAGCAGGAATCTCAGAGGATCTGTAACCCAAAGCTTTAGAGTCATATTTTATCCATTTTAAATAGTATACAGGATTATAGTATGCCAAAGGTGCCCATATGGTGTGCTATTTCCAGTGGGTTTTCAAAGGATGCATATGATTTTGGGCTCCAAAAAGCCCTTCACCCCCTCAAAAGGAGAGTTAAGCAAGGTTTTTTTTTTTTTGTAGGAAAATGGCAAACAATGTGAGACTGGAGCTGCCACACCAGTTTATAAACGTATGAACCTTAAACAATAACTGTTAGTGCTTAAAGGTTGCTCATTCAGTTCTCAGTTCAGTTTCATTTAAACATCAGATGTTTCTTTGAAAATAAAACCAGATCAACATGAGTTAATTGCTGACATATATATTGAGATTTCTGACGTTTGTTTGCTTCAAAATCTAAATCTCAGTGTAGTGAGACTCTAATGAGATTGTTTTTTACTGAGGAGAAGCATCTGAGAAGCAGGAGAGCCCAGCTCAGCGAACTATCAATTTGCTCTTTGTTGATGGACCACTTACACGACACAGTTTTTCAACTAAAAACGGAAACATTTTTACGTGTTTTTGCCGTTCATTTGCACGACAGCATAAATGTCGACCCTTAGTTTCTATGAAAGAGATCTGTGTTTTATCCAAATGCAATTTTATTCTGATATAATTTCAGCAGTCTTTGAGACTGTTACTACCCAGACCTTATTTACAGAAATATATAGAGAGACTTTGTTTCCAGAATTTCATGCATACCGATAATTTATTTTCCTCTGTATTCTTGGTGGCGGGGGAAGCATTAACATATAATGAGAGAAAATGTATTTTATAAAACCTTTCACTGTGTTCTCTCTCTCTCTCTCTCAGCCCACATATATTCAGGACTGTTTATCTACGAGTCCTTTAATAGAAAAATGAACCCCTCTGTTCCCACCAGCAAAGAGCCTCATCATGGAGGAAGTGCAGAGACGGAGAGGAAGTTATTAAACGTGGATGAAAGGCAGAAAGAAAGAGAGCGGATGGGAAGAGAGGAGAGCGAGCGAGGGATGAGTCTGACTGAAGGAAACTTGGCCCGTTTAGCGACGCTGCTTTCTGCTTTATGGCTGTTCAAATGTTTGGTGCAGTGGAACAGTTTGAGTTATCAGCGTCGCTGGAGAAATAAACCCTTCGCTAGTTAAACAGCACGGTGTTAACCTCTCAACAACCTAAAACCTACTGTTCTGCTTAATATGTTTGCTTTTACACCTGGTATTAATAAGATGCGTTTTGGTCGATCGGATCACAAGAGGAATACGCTAAATACAGGTGTGAAACATTTTGAGAAACGTACCAAGCACAACGTTCTCTCCTCATTCCTGATTTCTAACACACACTCACAGCGTTCGGCTGGTGTTGAGGCTGTCAGTGTGTGTTTCTGTGTTTCAACTCGTGTTCATATGTAAATGGCATGAGATTATTTCATCCATTCGATCTAAAGATCTAAAAGGAAAACGGTCTCATTCGATCTAAAGATCTAAAAGGAAAACGGTCTAAAAGGCTGAAAGTGAAGAAAAGAGACGGATCAGGTGTGAGCGGGAATGTGTCTCCCTCGTCTACTCTTGATTCGATCCAACAAAACGCATCGTAATACCAGGTGGAAACAGGGCCTTTGATGTGAAGAGAGGAACAGATGAGAAACAAAGTTTTTTTTTTCAGAAAATGCAAAACTCATAACACATAATGGTGGTTTTTAATGCATTGTTATATGGTTGGGTGGTTGATAATAGCTCACCCAAAAATGATCCCTTCAAACTATTCACCACTGGGCTTTCGATAAAACTTGGCTGCCTTTACAGTAGAAAGATGAAACATTTTTTAAAAATGCTGTTGTCTTCCCTTTTCCCACATAGGTAGGAAAACTTCATCACCCATAATGCACTGGGCATGTTGCAATCCGAAGCAACTCATCAGCGAAGTCATCCAGCGAACTTTTGCTGACAAATAAATGTGAATTTCTTGGTGGAACTAGTAAACGTTCATTAACATGCTGCCGACATTGTAAGCTTGTTGGTTTATTATTTCAAGTCTCCTTCATAGTACTAGTACTAGCTTACACATAACACACTATAGACTTCTATAATTCAATGTTAGGCTACATAGATTAGCTCAGCCGGAACCGGGAACACTTCCCATAAATCCTGATGTACTCGTTACATCATAAGAAGGATGGCGTCTACATTAATATTAGTCTCTCGGTCTATCCCAAGGGTTACCGCAGTCCACCGAATCCAGGCCGTATCCAGATCTGATGAAGGACCTGCGCCTGGACGCGACGACAACGCATCCCTGAAGTGCCAGCCCATCAGCCCTGTGAAGGCTTCATCGACACCATAGGCATCGGCACTGGTCCTCAACAAACCCGTCTCCATACCGGCGTGATGACTTCGACATCCAACCAGATGGAACTGGATAATATTCTGAATGCTCTGATCCAGACTGACTTCTGACCTGTAATGCTGCCTGAATCATAATCATACACTGTTCGTTCGTTGGCCAGAGGAGAACTGAGACCGAGCCTGGGTTCTCCCAAGGTTTTTTTCTCCATTCTGTCACTGATTTAGTTTTGGTTCCTTGCCACTGTCGCCTTGGCTTTTGGCTTGCTTAGTTGGGGACATTTAAATATTCAACAATATTACTAATTTGCCTTAGTTAAGGTGGATGATGATGCAATTTTCTTCTAGAAATAAACTTTGATGTATTATTTTCTTGTTATTACTGTGAAGCTGCTTTGTATAAAGGTGCTATAAATAAAGATGACTTGACTAGTAAATCTATGGGGTTTTATTCACCTGTGCTGTAAAAACAAATAGGCTAATCAAAGTTGTAAAAAATAATTGATTACTGGAGTACATTTTAAGTCTTTCTACTTGAAAATGTCATGTTTGATTCAGTGTTACTTGTCTTTTCTTTGTAAAGATTTCTGAAAGTGAGTAATTCCGAGTGAAAATTGTTTCTACAATAGTCTTTTTCATCCAAAAAAAATATTTTTCATCATTTTTATCATCCAGCAGGTGGAAAAAAAACGTAGATGTAAGTTAGGATTAGGGCTCAAAATATTAAAAAGCATTCATAATGATTTGAGGAAAATCCAGTGAAAAAGACAAGCTGTTTTCATATAAACCTTCCTGTTTGGATTTTTTTTTTTAAATGAGATTGAGGAGCATAATGAGATTTGCATAAAGACGCCGATACCTTTGAGATTTGGATGAAATTAGTTTGTTTACTCTCTAATGAATGGAAAAGAAAATGATTCTCTGTGTGAAGAACGAACCTGCTTATCACCCGTGTGATTAAAACAAAGATTAAACGTGAAAAATGAGTAAGATTCAGTAGAAAAAGAGGAATGTGTGTGCGCAAGGGAAAGAGCTGTAGGAAGTGTGAGACAGATTTGAACAAGCCTCTAAATTTACCATCCGTCCCTGAGACAGAAGACAAAACGCCTGCAGGGAGAAGAGGAGAGAAACAAAAGCCTCTGTTTTCAAGAGATGAAATGATACGAGAAAGAGGAGGAGCAGATTGATTCATTCATAGTCTCAAGAGCTCTAGTCTGACAAACAATATTAAGTACAAATAATAAAGTGCAACTAACCATACAATCATAAAGCTAGGACAGCAAAATAAATGGGTATAATGAAAGAGAAAACCCTTCTAATACACTATTTTATGTCTGTCGCATTTTTTATCCTGATATGTGTATGCTAGTGAATTTACAAAAGTACAAAATGTTTCATATTTGGCATATAGAAAGAATTCTGCATATTGTTGTGTCTTTTCAGTAAACATTTTGTATATGATAACCAGTTTTAGGGCTGTGCTGGTTCACCACTTGATGGCCAAGTGAAAACCACTGGCATAAACTAACATCTCATGCTAAAACAAAGAAACACCATTGCTCTGAAGATGGTCTTTCATTGCTCAGGAGATTTAATGAAGGTCTCATTTACAGCAATGTAAAAAAAAAAATGATATGATCAATAAGTCAAAACAACATATGTGTTTTTCTTTACTTTGACTCATCTAAATAATTTAACCAATTTGATCCTTGCTTGATGATGAATGAGACGGCCCAGCTGTTGAAATGTAAAAAGCTGATTTCCGCGCTTCACGGCGTGACGAGTATTACACACATGTTGTCCAGTGTTTGTGCAGACACTATAGGCACAACCTTAAGCAATGGCACTGAACGGTGGATCAATGTTAACATTGTGACAACGCTGTAACCTTCACCACACAAAGTAGTTCTAGCAAACTTTAGGCCATGTTGTTAACACGTTGTTAGAGTCCAGGACAGGTACGTTGTGTTTCTGGGTTGGGGAGGGTTTGCAGGGAAGTCCCGAAACACCCACTGAGAACAGGGACATCACTGATGATGTGCCGGTGCTTATGGTTTATAACAAAATCTGAAATCTTTGGTGAAACTGTAAAGGAGATTATTGGAGCCTTTTTTAGGAAGTCACGGTTTGTTGTCCATCTATTCTCATTGCTGTAGGAGATCATCTGAGATTTTATGATTTTTCTTCTCTACAGGATGACACACAAGACAGTCTGCTCTGCATGAGCTACACCTCAAACACACACACACACACACACACACACACACACACACACAAACATACTCACAGAACTGTCACATAAGGGTCTTAGAAACAGCTGCTACCCATGGAAACATCAGACCGTCTGGGACTCACAACACACACACACACACACACACACACACACACACACACACACAAACACACACACACACACACACACACACACACATACATTCTCTCTCTCTCTCTCTCTCTTTCTCCTTTAGTGGATAACTGATTTGCTTTCATTTAACACGTAAATGGCGAGGAGAGGAGAGAGTGAGAGGCTGCATGGGTAAGATGTGATTTGCTCTTCTGGCAAAGTGTTGCTGGATATGAAATATTATCTTGGTGCAATTAAATTGCATGCATTATGAATGAGTGAGTGAGTGTGTGAGTGTGAGTGTGTGTGTGTGTGTGTTTATATACATTTTTATTATTTTTATCAATGATAATATTAAAAGTTGTGAGTAAACTTAAAATGTCAAGTTGCCATGACTTTTGCTAACAACATTTAAAACCACCCGTTTAGATTACATAACTTCAGGAAGACTTCATTTCTGTAAATTTATTTAAGTTTATTGTTCGATATTTATATGTACCTCATGCACATTTATTAAAGGACATACATGTCACATAATTACTCATCACATGAATACTTATGGAACAATATACATGATAAAAATGATAAAATGCCACACGAACCTCAAACACATGAGGGGTAACAATCGACTCAACGAACTGATCACTTTAACAGAGGAACAAACTCATCCTAACATCACAGAACAAGTACGTAAACTCAACTACAATACTGCAAATAAAACTAGCAAACAGTCAAACAATGCAACCATGTTAGCATCCAATGGGCCTGAACCAGTTTGAAATGGTTGGATGGGGATGGTTTCTCTCTCGTTCTCTGGACTCAGTTCATTCACTGAGATCAATACACCATTGCAGGAGATCAGAGAGATTGTGATTTAGTTCTCTCTGCTTTAACAGGATGGAAGATTGTTGGTAAGAACGTCAATATAAACAGGTTGCAATCATTATAGTGTTTAATGATCCCTCAATAATCAGATGACTGTATTACATGCAATAAAAAACACATCAGCTCACCTCAATAGCAGGAATACATACTTGAAACAGTTTCATTTTTAACCCTGGGTTAATGTACTTTACTTTACTTTATTTGTCATTGTACACAAGATACAACGAAATTGCGGAGCTTCTGCATAAAGTGCATGGTACATAAAAATATGAATAAATAAATATACATAAAATACATAGTACAAAGTGATGTATTAAAATGTTTACCCATATTAGGTCAGTGCATACAAAGTGTTCAGTGCATATGTGTATTTGGTGTAATTACAGCTCTGGGAAAAAAGCTGTCCTTGAGTCTTTTTGTCCTTGACTTAATGCATGTGTACCGCCTACCAGAGGGCAACGGGTTAAACAGACGTAACCAGGATGAGAGTGATCCTTTTCAATGCTCTGGGATCTGCTAAAGGCAGCGGGAGATGTAAAGGTCCTTCAAGGAGGGAGAGGGCAACCAATGACCCTCTGCGAGGTGTTAATAGTCCGCTGTATTCCCTTCCTCTCTGCCTCAGTACAGCAACAGGACCATACTGAAATATGGCATGTCAACAGGCTCTCGACTGCAGAGCGATAGAAGGTCACCAGCAGCGTCTCCTTTAGATTGTTCCTCTGTACGATGTAGCACACAGATCGTATGCAACTACTACTTTTATATCAGTTTGGAGATAAACAACCCCTGGTTACATACTGGGAGACAAATTTAGGAATGCAGAATGTATATGCAATGAGGTAACCACATGAGGTATAACAACCCGCAATTTAAAGGGATAGTTCACCCAAAAATGAAAATTTGGTCATCATTTACTCACCCTCAAGTTCTTTCAAACCTGTATGAATTTGTTTCTTCTGCTGAACACAAAAGAAGATATTTTGAAGAATGTTAGTAACCAGACAGTTGAACTATAACATCCAGTAAAATATCTTATTTTGTGTTCAGCAGAAGAAAGAAAAAAAACATACAGGTTTGGAAGAACTTGAGGGTGAGTAAATGATGACAGGATTTTCACTTTCCCTTTAATAAATTGTTACACTCAAAAGCGTATTTGTTAAAAATAATGAAAGGAAACATCTTTGTTTAATGCTGTTTAGCATTTTAAATGAGTGCTAAACATATTGTATTATCAAGAGAGTGCATCAACCTCTTACTTCCACATTATTGTCAGACACATGAAAAAGAAAAAGACAAATGAAATTTCTTACAACACATTTTCAATGTGTAAAAAGATTTCTATTCTGAGACACAAGTAGAGAAAACAGATTCATAACAGAAAATGTGCAAATAGACTGAGAAAAGAGAGAAAAGGAACCCACTGAACTGTGATTCTCAAGGGATCAGTAAGCAACATTTGGCGCTGTACTTTAAAGCTGTCTAACTAATGCGCGCGCACACACACACACACACAGTGCATCTGCAGTGTGTGCAGTCTTCTTTGCGTAAACAGCCGATTAACGACGCCCGAGAAGCGCTGAAGAACTGTCACAAACTCTGAAGTGAATGAGGTGATTCTTCAGAGAAACTCCTGCTTTAAAGCGATCTCTGAAGACACACATCTTCTCTTATTCAACAGCTGTGTGTGAGCAAAACCAGATTAATTAAACACACGTGGGATGTTGGACTTTGTCAGCAGTTTGTAAAATGAAATAAGGAAGAAAACCTCGGAGGTCTTTGGATTTCCAGCAGTGATTTCAGATCTAAGGAGCCGGTCACGATGCGTTTTTTTTTCTTTCTTTCTTTTTTTTTTCTTTTTTTTTCTGCTGTCCACTGCTGCTTTCCATTGTTTATGTGAAACATGATGTGCTAGACGGATGTGTTTGACCGTTGCGCTCACATATTGCTTTTGCAGCTAATTCACCCAAAAATGAAAATGATCTCAATTTACTCCACCTCAAGCCATGTGTATATGACTTTCTTTCAGCAAAACACAATCAGAGTTAGGCTATTTTAAAAATATCCTGGCTCTTCCCAGCTTTGTATGCATTAAATTGTGTTTTTGAAGCTACAAAATGTGCGTCCATCCATTCCTCTGATCATAACATCATCTATTTACATATGACATAATGTATGTGCTCCTTTTCTCTTAAATCGAAATCCTCTCCTATTCCTCTGATCATGACTCTAATGATGACTACTTTAATGATTGATGGATGCGTTTTTTGGAGCTTCAGGCCACTATTCAATGCTATTATAAATCTGGGAAGAGCCAAAATATTATTTAATATAACTCCAATTGTGTTTGTCTGAAAGAAGAAAATCATATACACCTAGGGTGACCAAACGTCCTGTTTTCCCAAGACATGTCCTGTTTTCACGTCCGGTCCTGGCCGTCCTGGCTGTTTTTTATAAAGTGATGAAAATGTCCTGGTTTTCATTATTTTTCATTGGGCCATTAGACTTTCATGCTTGTTAAGCAACAAAAAACTGCTGGCAAAGATCAGCTCTACAGCAAAATATAGATGGGCAAACAAGGAGGATGAGGAAGAGAAACAGGATAAAGAGGAAGAAGAAAACTAAACATATAAATACCTTTTGTTAAGTAGTTTTTGTAAGTTTGTGAGAGCTATTTTTGTTCAATTTGGAGGTCTTTTTTCATTATTTATTTATTTATTTTTCTAATACAGAAGAGACATTATTTCTATCATTATTTCATTCATTATTTTTGAAACCTGTCATAATAAAACATGTTGAGTAACCTCTGAGAAGCCTATCTGAATTTGTGTCTTTGGTTATAGATAGTATTTTGTACTATTAATTTCAATACATGTAAAGTAGGCTATGCCTCCTCTGTATGGATAGAAAATTGTTATAAGGCATCTTTGAGTAAACTTCAGGTATCATTTGAGTATCTCATTGCCGGGCCGAGTGTCCTGGTTTTCGGTAATCAAAATATGGTCACCCTTCCCAGGATGGCTTTGAGGGTGAGTTTATTATGGGATAATTTTCAGTTTTAAGTGAACTAGAAAATACATAAAAGCAATTGCCCCTGGTTATTTTGAGCTTATTTTAATGAGCTGACTCCTGTAGCTCAAACTGAATTCAGTGTAAGTTGGTTTAGTTAAAAGCATCTGTCAAATGCATGTAAATTCAAACCTAAAACGTATTTGTTTAGAATGGCTTTTAATACGCAGCAGTGGTGCAATAATTTTCCTTTTTTTTCTGATGATTTTAAGTAATCATATATAGCTTACTGTTTTTATGCTTCATGCTTTTGTTATCTTTTATTTTCTGTTTTATTTGAATGTTGTGTTGTCTATTTGTACTTCATGTGAAGCACTTTGGACACCTGGTGGCTGCTGTAAAGTGCTATAGAAATGAAGATTGATTGATGATTGATATGGTCAGGATTCACTAATTGCTTGTGTGCAGTCCATTCTGTCACTATTTATTATTTAAACAAAACTGGACCCCTTTGACTTTCATTCAGAATATTTGGTAACACAACAAGTTGCTTATTAAAGCTGCAGTCGGCAAGTCTGGCAGATTGAGTGGACTTAGGCAAAATTTTGAATGTTTACAACTCTCTTGCCCCTCCCCCATTATCACCGAATACCCCCCCCACGAGTTCGTGCTCGTCAGTGCGTGTGCACCACGAACCTGCCCAACAAGTGCTAACGTTAGCTATCCATACCAACACATTTGGGCAAACACACTTAGATTACTAACATAACACGAAGAAATAAAGTAACTGGTTGATAAAGCACAATTACCTGTCGAGAAGAAATGTTGCAAGCTCTGCATCCAGCTTGAACCCAATTAAATCACGTAAATCTCTCCACCTTTCAAATGCCGATCCGATGTTGATCCTGGTTTTATTACGGGCACGGTCGCTTTCTTTCTTTACTTCTTTCTTTTCAGCAGGTGTTCTCTTTTCCTGTGTTGTTTTTGACCTCGTAGCTCTTTAGGTTAACTGAGGAATTTGAATCTTTTCCGCCATCACTCTTCGTTACTGCGCGAACTTCAGCCGTGTGCATGTGATTGTGACGTGCGCGAGGGGTGGCGTGTGCACGACCTGTGATTGACAGTCAGATCTCACACCCCCCTGCGCTGATTGGACACAATGAACCGGGAGCGGTGGATTTTGGCAAAACAAATAACACGCTCCAGGTGCAGTTAGAAGCTCGGGTTTTTTTCTAAAACCACTTTATTTATGTTGTTCTGTCGGATTATAGTGTCGATTTCACTGAATATGATCAAAAAAAAATTGCCGACGGCAGCTTTGACATCCATATTCTTATTAGTACTTATAAAGATATGAATTCCTTATTCTGCATGACCATATTCTACATCTCTTAATGCTACCCAACTCCTAAACTTAACAACTAATTATCAATAATCTGTAATTAGGAGTTTGAGGCAAAATTCATAGTTAATAGTTAGTTAATATTGAAAATTGGAACCTATAGCCTACTAAAGGGTGACCGAATATTTTTTCAAATATATGTTAATGCAAAAAAAATAATAGATGAGGATGCAGTGTTATTTTAGCATGCTATTGCTGATATACTATTATAGTACATGTTAATATTTAACATTACGAATGTTACAAACGTTACTCAATAGAGTTTGCAATAGAGTTCAAGTCTCTGTGCTATTAGGACTTGATTCAGGTCAAGTGGACGGAGAAATAAATGTAACTCAATGACAGTTATGAATGCATAACTGAATGCATGGTTTCAAACAGACATGATGAAGTGTTTACTTTACAGGTTATGTGTGTTATGACACGTCTGTGTTTGTTTCTAAGTCAGCATTTATCTCAGCGGTCTGTCCTTGGACTGTTATACTCATCTGTAACTCTATCATGTGCATCTATCCAGATATCCAAATATGCCTTTCCCCGCATATGAAGATTTCCCCTCATTAGTTTAAATATTAAGCAGGATGTGATATGGGATGCCACGCTCTCGTCTTAAATCATCTCGTGGGAGGGCGTTTGAGATGCTGCCTGAACTGAATCGGTGAACGTGATTTCACCAAGTACCACATGTTCCTGGATCAACATCTTTGTTGATCCTGGAACAACTTTCCAATCAACCAATCAGATTTGAGGGACAAGTTTACATTTTATGTCAAGTTTAGGCTTAGAACCAGGGTGAGGTACTTAAACATCAGTGTTATTCACCTATCATTATCCTCTGATTTTAGAGAAAGGTTATGGGTAGGGTTAGGTTTAGGGGTAGGGATTGGGTAAGGAATACATTTTGGGACAGGAATGTTGATACATGTCTTACTTGGCAAAATCACGGTGACCGAACTGAATTGCAATGAAAAGACACATGCAGCATACAGTATATGTATTATGGCCAATAAAAGGGTTAGTGATCTGAACAAACACCTAACTGTAAGTGTTACACTTCAGCTTTTAATTCATCAGAGGATTCAGGAGAAAGCATGCTCTTTTGAATTAGACAAGTAAGCAACCATATAACATCCAGAAATCACTTACCAGTGCCCTGGAAACCATCCAGAGCAAACTGGCATTATGATGGCAGGTTTTGCACAAGCAAACACAACTTTGTGCATCTTTTGGGCTGTTGGTGCCAGCATCTTTAATTCTCCCTTCAATAATGTTCAGTCAATGGAAAAAATAAAGAGCTTCTGCTGATCGGAGCGACATATTTAGTGCCGCAAGATCAGTCTCTGTGTGTGTGTGTGTGTGTGTGTGTGTGTGTGTGTGTGTGTGTGTGTGTGTGTGTGTGTGTGTGTGTGTGTCTGTGTGTGTGTGTGTGTGTGTGTGTTTCGCATTTTTTCTCTCTCACACATTTAGCAGCACACAGAATGAACTGGTCCTGCTGCAGTGTTTTTGCTGAGGTGTGTAGTTTAGACGTTAACACACACACCTCCCCCAAAACAGCAATAAAAGACGGCAATAAACCAGCGTACGCTGCTGGATCTGCTTGCGCCAAGGCCAATACACCCTGTGTGTGTGAGGCAGTAAACAACTAAATTTGATTTCCAAGCTGTGTGGAGTGCTAACACTGAATTTATTGTCCTCATAGTGTTAGTCCAATGTTAATATGAGTTGTAACACATTAGTCTTCAATTGAACTTCTGCTACATTGCACACACTGAGTGTGAGTGTTTAACTGCACAATTAACCCTGATGAACTTCATGGAAGACCTCGACGGCTTCCTGAGAAAACATTTGCTGCCATCTGGTGCTAAACAGATAACAGAGGGACTCTGTAGTTGTGTCTCAAATGATGCACTACTGTACATGTACACTAGCCTATGTACTCAACCGTGTAGCGCATGTTGAATACATGAAGTGTCCAACATTTCACACTTAATTAAGTGCATTCATTTGCACTGTTTCTGTTTGGAAACACACTACTCACAATACCAAAAGGCACAGACTAGTGCATACGTACCTGAACTGGACACACGCACCTAATGACAAATAAGGATGACATTTTTTAGAAGTAAAATATCAATATATTATTTTATTTTTTAAATAAATACTATTTTCACCAAATGGGGGGCATTGTTATTTGAGTATTATAAATATAGCCTACTATTATCATTTTAGTAATAATTTAAAATATATATTGGCCTATATATATATATATATTTTTACACATTTTCTGTTTTCATTTTAATTTTACTTATGTTTTTGTTCATTTTAAATGTCTATATAGTTTTTTATACATTATTTAAATTTTTGATTTTGTTATTTTAGGACAACTACCCCGGCCTTAACATGTCAGAAACATCTAATTTATAAATATTTGTTATTATGCTTGTGACGTCACTTTAAGTGGTTCACAATCAGTCCTCGTTTACAATAGAATAATTTGAATCCAAATTATTCCATAAAATAATAAGAGAAAGAAGAACAGAAATAGAAAAAAAAAAATCACACATTGCAGTGTTGTCAGTCGCTCTAGAATGATCTACTGAAATTAGGTCTTGAAATCATTTTCCGATGTGAATCATTAGCTCATTACTCAGCTGTTTGTTTAACACGTACAGTGGGTTAAATAGCACATGGAATTGGCAATAGAATAATCTGTTCAAATCCCAGAGACTATGATCAACATCACACCATAGTCCAGCGCTGAGAGTCCAGGTCAGAGCACACTGAACTATGAGCTCGTGTTCACACCGTGACTGTTGGACCCATGAGAAATATGAAGATGGTAAACTAGACTAGAGTAATACCAGTACTTTACTGCCATATGAGCAAATACAATGGGATTATACACATAAAAACAGACCAATGCATAAACCTTACAATGATAGTTCAATACAACACATAAAAACTTCACAGCACAACTGTATTAGAATCCACAAATATGTCTATATGCTGTAAGTGTTCTTAGTATCTATACATTACCGTTATGTATTTTAAAATAGGGCTTTGGTTTGTAGTTATGATTTGTAGTGAATAATTAGTTTATGCCCTGTGGTGGGTTAATAAACAGCATGTCTTCCTCTTACATCATCTTTGCTGAACTCTGTGTTTCATTTACAGTTTCTCAATATAAAGTTCGAGATGACATATGCATGTAACATTATATTATATCACTGTGTCATAATCTCTTATTAGTTTAAGCCTGTTTGTGAAGAGTTGATTTGTCAAGCTTTTAAAGCAACGTGATGTAAATGCTTAGGAAGACGTGGATTTATTGCATTGTACTTAAAATCACGGTCGGCAATATTTTATGTTTTTGAATGAAGTCTCTTATGCTCACCAAAACTGCATTTCTTTGATCAAAAACTGTCAGGTTTTTGCAAACAGAATCCAAACGCAGAACATCCAGTGAAACTCAATAAGATCTATATTGAAAAATGAAAGCAATACAAAAATGGGGCAAAAACATCTGGGAGATGAAAGGCCCATGGACAGATGACGCAACCCGATCACACTAGATGCGTCTCTATAGCACAGTGTGTTTATCGTGCAATTTATACTTGAAAATTAGTTTTTACTTGCACTAGGAAACGCATGGGTTGGTTAGAGTAGGTTTAGTAGTGGTGTGGGGTGCGTGTGTATTACACGCAATGAACTACGTATCAAATGCACGCGAAATCTGCGTATTATATGCATGTATGTTACATCCAGTGATTGTCTGTATTTCTGTATTTCTCTTGTTCTATGTTTTCGTGTCTTGTTATTATCCTAGGTCACTTCCTGTGCTTAATGATGGGGATGCCGGCGCGCGAGGCTTGGGTGTGGCGAGAGGACGCGGGAGAGACCGGCTTTGTTCGGTGTTTGAATTGTTGTTTGGATGCAAGTGTAAACTTTTGGAGTTAACAAATAAATCCTTAGACATTTGTTTGCCGAACTTTCTCCTGCCTTTCTTTGTTACTGTCTGAGAGCCAGTGGTAACAACGTAAAAAACGCCTCGGTTACGACTGTAACCTCGGTTCCCTGAAGAGGGAACGAGACATTGCGTCGATTGACGCTAAGGGAACGGTTTGCGTGATGATGTATTGAAGCACATGTAAAATCAGTCCAATGGTGTGACGGAACGTCAGAGGCGAGTGACGTCATGAACCAGGAAACTATAAAACCTGCCCAAAACAAAGCAGCGTCAGCTTCGTAAGGTCTGAGCAAGTAGCTTACAGGCACGTAGGAGATATGGCAGGTGACGCAACGTCTCGTTCCCTCTTCAGGGAACCGAGGTTACAGTCGTAACCGAGGCGTTCCCTTTCAAGGGAACTCGCGTTGCGTCGATTGACGCTAAGGGAACGTCTATACCAACGCCACAATAGCGAGAAGTGCCTGTCCAGTGTGAAATCAAGGCGAGCAGCACTAGGACAAGAGCACTCGGGACCCTGGTGTAGAGTCAAAGTCCAGAGAATAGAACCTGACGAATGTGTGAGGTGAGGACCAGCCTGCCGCATCACAGACGTCTTGAAGAGGTACTCCAGACAATAAGGCCTTAGAGGCCGCCATACTCCTAGTTGAGTGAGACCGCACCAACATGGGTGATGGTAGTCCGGTCGACTCATAAGCAAGTGAGATAGTCTCGACCACCCACTTACTCATTCTTTGCTTAGATGCTGGTGACCCCTTATTAGGGGGTCCAAAACAGACAAAGAGTTGTTCGGATTTACGCCACAGGGCAGCTCTGTGGACGTAAGCATCTAACGCCCTAACCGGGCACAGCAAATTGTGCTTTACCTGGTCCGCATCCTGGAAGGGAGGAGGACAGAAGGCCTGCAGCACTATAGATCGCGCCACATTAGTGGGGACCTTGGGAACATAACCCGGCCTAGGATAAAGGAATGCTTTAACCATGCCGGGCGCAAATTCCAAGCACGAGGGTGCAACCGACAGAGCCTGGAGATCTCCTATTCTCTTCAAAGATGAAATAGCGAGGAGGAACAGCGTTTTTAAAGTAAGAAACCGGGCTGGAACCTCTTCCAAGGGCTCAAAGGGAGCCTGGGAAAGACCTTGGAGGACGATGGCCAGGTCCCAGGTCGGGACCCTCGTGCATGCAGCAGGCCTCAGCCTCAACGTGCCACGCAGGAAACGAGATACTAAGGGGTCTTTACCCACAGACATTCCACCCAAAGGAATGTGGTAAGCACCTATGGCCGCCACATAAACCTTCAACGTGGATGGGGATAGACCTGCAGTGAACCGCTCCTGCAGAAACTCCAGCACTGTACCAACCGGGCAGTTAACTGGGTTTAGCTGACGGTCACTACACCATGAAGCGAAAACCTTCCACTTCAGGGCATAAAGTTTCCTCATGGAGGGAGCTCTGGATTGTAGAATGGTCTCCACAACCTCGGTTGAGAGACCTGACTCTATGAGCTGGGCCCCCTCAGAGGCCAAGCCCACAGGTTCCACAGTTCGGGACGAGGATGAAATATCGAGCCCTCTGCTTGAGACAGTAGATCTCTTCTGACGGGGAGCTCCAGAGGAGGCCCGTTGAGAAGAGACACTAGATCCGCAAACCATACTCTGCCCGGCCACCGGTTCGGTGGAGCTCCCCGTCAGAAGAGATCTACTGTCTCAAGCAGAGGGCTCGATATTTCATCCTCGTCCCGAACTGTGCTATAAGAAGCAGGCGCAGATGGTCCCTGCGAACTCTCTCCAGAACTCCCGGGAGCAGAGCAATCGGGGGAAATGCATACAGACATAGCCTCGGCCACGTCTGTACCATCGCATCCAGTCCGAGAGGAGCTGGATGCGTGAGGGAGAACCAGAGTGGACAGTGAGACGTCTCTCGAGACGCAAACAAATCCACTTGTGCTTGGCCGAACTCCCTCCATATCAACTCCACCACCTCGGGGTGGAGCCTCCATTCCCCGGGCCTCGGCCCCTGTCTCGACAGGATGTCTGCTCCTATGTTCTGGGCCCCCGGGATGTAAGCTGCTCTGAGTGATAGCAACTTGCCCTGGGACCACAAGAGGATCTGGTGCGCTAGTTTGCATAGTGGGCGTGAACGCAAACCCCCTTGATGATTTATATAGGCAACTACCGACGTATTGTCTGTGTGGACTAACACATGGTGGCCCCTGAGGTCTGGGAGGAAGTTCTTGAGAGCAAGAAACACGGCCATCATCTCCAGGCGATTGATATGCCAAGAGAGATGATGGTCCCCCCACAGACCCTGAGCCGAGCGTCCCTCCAGGATCGCTCCCCAGCCCGTGAGGGAGGCATCTGTCGTTAGCATCCTGCGACGTCAAGAAGCTCCCAACACGGGGCCCTGGGACAGGAACCAAGGTTTCTTCCACATAACCAAGGCACGTAGGCAACGCCGCGTAACCTTGATCATGCGAAAGGGGTTGCCCCTCGGGGAAAACCCTTTGGTCCTGAGCCACCACTGCAAGGGTCTCATGTACAGCAGGCCAAAAGTTATCACGTTGGACGCTGCTGCCATCAAACCCAACAGTCTCTGAAACTGTTTCACAGTGAGTGACTGGCCTAGCTTTATCCTCTTTAGGGCTGACAGAATGGACTCTATGCGTGCCGAAGACAGGCGCGCCCGCATCGACATAGAATCCCATACTACCCCTAGATAAGTGGTTCTCTGTAATGGAGAAAGCACACTCTTCTTGGCGTTTAGCCGTAACCCCAACTCTCTCATGTGGGCGAGGACGACATCTCGATGCCGAATCGCCAACTGGTGCGACTGAGCTAAAATCAACCAATCGTCGATGTAGTTCAGTATGCGAATACCCTGCAGACGCAGTGGCGCCAGAGCTGCATCTACGCATTTCGTGAAAGTGCGGGGTGATAGTGCTAGGCCAAATGGAAGAACTCGATATTGGTATGCTTTGCCCCCGAAAGCAAACCTCAGGAACTTCCTGTGATACGGAAGGATGGAAATATGGAAGTATGCGTCCTTGAGATCTATCGTGACAAACCAGTCCTCGGATCTGGTCTGTGGCACGATTTGTCTCAAAGTCAACATTTTGAATTTCAGCTGCATGACTGACTCGTTCAGAACTCTTAGATCCAAAATGGGACGCAACCCCCGTCCTTCTTCGGAACGATGAAGTATCGGCTGTAAAACCCGGTGTCCCTGCTGGAGGAAGGTACATATTCTATGGCCCCCTTGTCCAACAGGTTCTTTACTTCTTGTTCCATTACCAGAACCTGCTCGGGGCCCACCACGGTGGGAAGGAACCCCATAAACCTGGGCGGGCGAGTCCCAAACTGTATTTGATAGCCCTTTTCTATGGTCTGCAGGACCCAACGAGAAATATTTGGCAGTAGCTTCCACGCTACCAAAAATTCTACTAGAGGTACCAGCCTCTCGAGACTGGCTTCTGGATTTAGTTGTTGTTGAACAATCAGCCCGTCGCCCTGTAACGGCGAACCGGCAGGGAACGACTGAACTGACTGCTCTAGGACCCTCCTCGGAGGGGGCGGGCATCCCAGGGCCACTACGTTTCCGGGTGGCATCTGAGATATGTGCTCGCTGGAGACCGCTGCGCCCTGTAACACACGAGGTGGCAGGGTTAGCATAACGGTCCCCTGAGGGCACCGAAGAGAGACGGGCACCGTGTAATGAGGTGTTAACCGCTCTACTTCGGGGGGGGAACTGCCCTTGATGGCCTGCGCCCTCGGGCGTCAGGACCTTTTCTTTGCAGCCTTCTTTGAAATAATGACGGTCCTCAGATCCGTCTTACCCCTAGAAGGCTGCTGCTGAGCGCGCCCCCCAGTCTTTTTGTGGGGGAGCACGGGAGGCCACGCTCTGCTTTTGAGTGGCACGGTGTGAGGAGCTGGCTTTAGATGTTTGGGGCTGCTCCCGCTCAGCAGCCCCGGAGACATGAGTTCGGCGAGGGAGAAGCTTTTGAAAAACAGCCGCTTGTTTGGCTGACTCCTGGAACCTCTCGACGACCGAATTTACTGCGTCGCCGAAGAGGCCAGAAGAAGAGATGGGAGCATCCATTAAAAAATGTTTATCTTTTTCTTTAATGTTGCTTAAATTCAGCCAGAGATGCCTCTCAGTGGCCACCAGGGCTGCCATAGACCGGCCGATAGATTTAGCCGTCTCCTTAGCGGCCCTGAGAGACAAATCTGTGGCCCGACGCAGTTCGCAAACAGCGTTCGGGCCAATACCCCCGCCTTCATCTAAGTCTCCTAACACCTCCGCTTGGTAAGCCTGCAGCAAAGACATGGTATGTAAACATGCTGCAGCCTGACCAGCCGCTGAATAAGCCTTACCCACCAGATTTGATGTTAATTTAACTGGTTTGGTGGGTAACACCCGGGCCTTAAGGGAAGATGCAGATTCGGGAGAGAGATAGCTCGCGAGCGTCTCTTCAACCCTTGGCATCTCCCCATAACCGTGCTCTTTATAATGGGATATAGAAGAATAGTAAGATGTTTGTGCACTGTAAACTCTATATGATGCTGGTTTTCCCCACGATCTCGACACCTCGGTGTGCGCGAGAGGGCAGGAAGCGTTCGTCCAGTTTACTTTTTGAACGAACGTCCTGCTTATCTGACGGCCAATCTATATTTAATCTTTCGACCGCTCTCGTCACAACCTCAATAAGCTCCTCAAACGCGTGAGATTGAGGTGGCGAATCCTCAACATTACGTGAGTCAACACTAACAACATCTAGTTCCTCGGAACTAGATAGTTGTAGTGTTGGTGCTTGTATCAGGGCGGAAGAAACCGCAGCGCGTGCTTCCGAACCCTGATACAATGCACTAGATCTGTCAGGTGAAGGCAGAGATAAGGCCGGGCCCGTCTCTAACCCCGCTGACAGATCCATTTGCGAACCCCAAGTCTGAAGCCTTCGCAGTGCCTCAGCAGCTGCGGGACCTGAGCCTTGTGGAACGCGAGCCTGGGCGTCCTCGCTAAAGAACGCCAGGCGGGATCGGAGCGTCCGTAATGGAAGCACTTCACAGTGCTCACAGCCAGCGCCCTCGAGCGCTGACCGTGCATGCTCCTCTCCCAAACAATCAACACAAAGAGTGTGCGTGTCCCCATCCGTTAAATAACGTGGGCAGGGATGCACACACGTTCTGAACTGTTGCTTGCTCGCCATGCTGAATAATATATATATATATAACAGACAACACCAAATATAACAGACAGTTTCACATATAGCGCTTGTGAAGACACAGAAGCTGACGCTGCTTTGTTTTGGGCAGGTTTTATAGTTTCCTGGTTCATGACGTCACCCGCCTCTGACGTTCCGTCACACCATTGGACTGATTTTACATGTGCTTCAATACATCATCACGCAAAGCGTCAATCGACGCAACGCGAGTTCCCTTGAAAGGGAACTCATTTTCGCGTATAAATTGCACGATAAACACAATGCGTGCTATAGAGACGCATTTATCCGTGAGAATAGGCTGGGTGACACGTGACGCCTCAAACCCACAGAAGATCCACAGGCCGACCGGTGACTAGGACATAAGCGCTAATAAAAGACCAGCACAGACAACAAAGGAGAATTAATAGGGAAGTAAATCAGGAGGGTAACAAAGGAGGGCAGGTGGGGCAAATAAACCCATAATCAGGTTACATGAGGCCGGGGCCAAGACGAAGAGCACATGACACACAGAAGCAAGCAAAAGCCATGTGAAAAAGCCATATGGCAACCAGTCATGACAGAAGCCATGTGTTCACACAAACACCCGAGCGCACAGTCCAGAGAACAACCTCAACACCGTACAGTCACACGAGGACAAGACGAACAACATGAGTGCAGCGTCCTGTCAATCAACACACTAAAAATAACACCAACCTGACAGGATCCTGGCAAAAATACAGTAAAAACAGTAATATTGTGAAACAGTATTGCAATGTGAATAGTAAAGTGTAATTTATTCCTGTGATCAAAGCTGTATTTTCAGCATCATTACTCCAGTCTTCAGTGTCACATGATCCTTCAGAAATCACTCTGATATGAGGATTTGATGCTCAAGAAACATTTCTGATTATTATTAATGATGTAAACAGTTGTGCTGCTATTTGTTTTGTTTTTTTATGAATAGAAAGTTCATAAGAACAGCATTTATTTGAAAAAGAATATTTTGTAACATTGTCTTTACTGTCACTTCTGATCAATTTAATGTGTCCTTGCTGAATAAAAGTAATTCTTATTGACCTTGTTTGCTGTTGTTGTTATGTTGCATGTTTCTTTTTTTCTTCATATATATATATATATATATGTTATTGCGGTTATCATGATGGTAATTCTCATAAATGTCAGTTTAGGGCAGGTGGTCAAATTTTTACTTGGTAAAGTATGTTTACTATATTCTAACATTAGGCCTATAATAATTATTTCTGCTACACACAACAGCTTGACACATCTATATGGTACACTGTAAATTATACAATGAGTTGTTCTTTTTCACTTTCAAAAACTGTAAATTTAACGGTATTTTACAGTAAAATTATATCACAGTTATTTACCGTATATAGTACGGAAACGTTCTGTTAACCAATTAACAGTTTTGCACTGTAGCATTTTTACAGTCTTTTACTGTTAAAATCACGATTATTTTTTACAGTGTAATGTTCAGCACCACTCATTTGATTTAATGTGGCTGTATTGTTGTTGTTTATTTATTTATTTTACCTTTTTTTATGTAGCCAGTAATAAAACGTTATTAATGACAATATGTGGAATATTTTTCTGCAAAACGATTTTTAAAAAAAATTACAACATTAAACATAAAATGCAATGCAAAACAACACAATAACAACCCATTACAGCCTACAACGTGAGCACAATAACAGGGCAATAAGTGATTGAATTAACAGATGAATTATCATATTAACTGCTGGCTTCTTTCCAGCAGTTTTTGGCTCCAGAATGCATGAGGCAATATTGCGCAACGAGCGCGCATTCCTGTCTGGAGCGCGCATGGAGACGCGTCAGCACTTTTCCAGCAGAAGCCGGTGCTCGTGCACAGCTTTGATTCTTACGTTACGTTTTCAGCTTACTTTATAACAATTCCGCGTCACCGTTAGTTTTTTTCAGTCCGTGTCGCTGGCGGTGTTCGAGGAGGGGGACCCTCTCCATTTCTCCAATCAGAAAGTGTAAGGATATGGTCTCATTCAGCTATGACACCTTCCTCCATCTCCAGTGTGTGTTCATGAGTAAACGCGCATCCAGTTCGGACGTAAGGTGTACAACTGAGGTGGGGAATCCCGTTCCAACATTATCTCTCCGGATTTCATTGACATTATTATTCACGTGTAAAGCGCAGGTCTCCTCCCCTCGGCCTATAGTGGTCAGCGGGTTTATGAGTCCTGAGCCACACACTCGGACAGGACAGCGCGCATCAGTATTTGAGGCGGGCTCAACACATTATTCTGCTGTCAAAGAGTTTGATTTATATCTGTATATACAATTTTTGTAATTATATTGTATTGTATTTCACTGATCATGGACCAAGGTAAGACGAACACCCATGGAACTTTTTTCCAATGTCAATATTTTTGTCTTTTACACAAATATTGCTTGAATGAGGTGATGAAATTAAACTTACCTGATGGGGCATTTTAAACATGATCTCATCTCTGTTTTCAGACATTTCTCAGTTTAGTCTTACAGAGCAGAACTTTAAATGAATGCTTTGACCATGACATCTCTTTTGGAATTTAATTATAATTGTTATAATTATTATAATTATACATTTTGCAAACTGCTATTTCACTCTCAGAAGAAAAGAAAAGAAAAAAACGTACAAAAGCTCTTACAGGGGTGCTGCCCCTTTAAAAGGTACAAATATTAACCATTTAGGTACTGATATGTACATTTTATAGATACTAATATGCACCCTTTTAGTACCCCCATTTTTTTTGTACCATTCTAATTATATTGTAATTATATTATATAATAAGAATGAAGGGGTCGACCCATTTTTATGGCCTATGGTCTGTAAAAAAAACTTGCTGCCTCGAATTTTTAAGAACAATCAACTTCCCATTACATTACATCAACTTAAATTACAATAAAATGACTTAAAAAAATGTCTTTTGGAGAAAATGGCTTAACTTATTTTGTAGAGTTGAAGTATATGTTGTCATAGCTTATTGATCATGTCATTTTTTTTTACAGTGAGAGAGCAGAGTGGCCAGAGATTTTCTAAATTGAAATAAAATAAAAATACCTTTACATACACTCTTAAAAATAAAGGTTCTAAAATAGGGGTCATAGAAGAACCATTTTGGTTCCCAAAAAACCTTTTAGTGGATCGTTCTAAAAAAAAATATATATATATATATATTTTTTTTTTTTTAGATTATTTGGCCGCTCATTACACATAGTGTCAGTTCAAAAATCCAAAAGTCAATTTTTTATTAACTTAGAGAAAGGTTTGTGTAAGACAAATAATCATTCTGTTAAATGTAATGTAATGGTTCTTTATCTGCATCATTGACTCCATAAAGAACCATTTTGTTCCACAAAAGTTTATTTATAGTGGAAAAAGGTTCTTTAGATTAATAATATGTTCAAAAAATTGTTCTTTTTAGAACGATTCACTAAAAGTTTTTTTGGGAACCAAAATGGTTCTTCTATGACCCCTATTTTGGAACCTTTATTTTTAAGAGTGCACTCGAAAAAAAATATCCGTTTTTAAGATTGACGAATTTCAATTAATAGTAAAATTCCATCAAATTGAATTGGATAAACCTTATTCAATTATTCAATCAATATGTAAGGATTATTCAATTCAATTTGATGGAATTTTATTATTAATGGAAATGTGTAAATCGTAAAAAAAAAAATAATACATCATTTACTCAAACTTCACTACAAATATGCATTGACGATTTGCAGAATTACTATAGTCGATTTTTGTAAAGGTATAAGCATGAAGAGAAAATCAATCGAAACGTCCTCATCCCTAACCTGTTTGGCCTCCATAGAAACCGAGAGGAACACGATGATGGAGTTCTGGAAGGAACATTCGAAGTCGGCAACCGTAGAGGAGATGATGCTGGATTCGAATGCGCAGGAACTGACCCAACACGAGCTGCCGGAGATCCTCTCCATGCTCCCTGGTCTGGCTGGTTCTGATGTGCTGGAACTTGGTGCTGGCATTGGGTCAGTGATCACATTAGATTAGACCATTAGACCTCTGATATTTGTGTGAACCGTACGAACATGCACAGATCATATGTCACCCTGACATTAAAGGCATAGGAAAAAATCTTTTGCATAAAGAAAACGTATTTGTACTATTTCCATGACAAATTCTGCACAATTTATAATTACTGTGTTACTTGTTTATTTTTTTATAATACTCAGTATTCTCAATGCAACGAGAACCTTATACAATATATCAAAGATATATCACATGATCCTTCAGAAATCATTCTAATTTGCTGATTTGCTGCTCATGAAATATTTCTGATTATTATCAATGTTGAAAATAGTTGTGATGCTTCATATTTTTGTAGAAACATTATTCTCAATGCAGTGGTTGCTGCAACACGACATGAGATTCAAAAACTACAGTACAACAAAAACAACCATAATGACCGAAACATATTCATTATTATACTTAATATTTACAAGATATCAAAAATGTATTTACAAACAAGATATAATTTTTATCATAATTTATCACATAATTCCAGGAATGAGGAAAATTGTACTTTAAGGCCATTAAAAAAATCCCAATGTAATGTTTCTTAAAAAGAAATACATTTTCTTTTAACGTTGAGATGTATGAAATGTTCTTGACAGGTTTAATAATAATTTTTAATTTTAAACCAAAATAGGCTCATAAATTTCCATGTTTTTCTGCACCTGATTTCTTTGTTATTTGAGGTCATCATATGTGTGGAATTATTTATATTTAGTTATTTAATTTACAACGAGGAAATTAAAAAAAGCAATTTGTCAGAGCCAATTGTATGTACAAGTATACACTGTAATAAGTTTCGCTCAAAAAAGTAAGTCACTTCAGCAAGTAAAACATTTAATTAAACGTGAAGTTTTGATAGTAAAATACATTTTTATTTTTACAGTGTACAATTATATGCGGCAATAAAATGTAATGTGCCAGTGAATACACTGAGATTCTCGTAGTCAAATGAGAATGATGGAAATCTAATCAGATTTAAATTGTGAGGTCAAATCTTGTGGTGATCTGTTTCTTGGCCAGTACTGAGCTTTTAAGCACGGTTTATTTGCTCCATTGTTATCATGACCTTTGCTCTTTTTAGTCGGTACACACGTCACCTCATTGGCAAGGCCCGTCACGTGACCGCTGTGGACTTCATGGGGAAGTTTGTGGAAAAGAACAGAGAGGAAAACAGTCACATGGGCAACGCTGAGTTCATCCAAGCCGACGTCACAAAGCTGGACTTCCCTAAACACAGGTGAAAGAAAAACAATTCAGCAAAACATGAATATATTCAGCCTTCTAAACACTGCTTGAGAGTGAAAGAGAGAGAGAGAGAGAGAGAGAGAGAGAGTGAGAGAGAGAGGGAGAGGGAGAGAGAGAGGAGAGAGAGAGAGAAACTATATTTTTGTATATGTTTGTGTAGACGAGAACAGACAAGAATATTCATTTCGTTAACGAAAACTATGAAAAAAAACACCATTAGACGAGACAATGACGAGACGACACTGGGTAGACCAATCACAACAGACTGAGACATCTGACCAATCAGAGCAGGGTAGACTAATCACAACAGACTGAGACATCTGACCAATCAGAGCAGGGTAGACCAATCACAACAGACTGAGACATCTGACCAATCAGAGCAGGGTAGACCAATCACAACAGACTAACACATCTGACCAATCAGAGCAGGATAGACCAATCACAACAGACTAACACATCTGACCAATCAGTGCAGGATAGACCAATCACAACAGATTGAGTCATCTGACCAATCAGTGCAGGATAGACCAATCACAACAGACTGAGACATCTGACCAATCAGTGCAGGATAGACCAATCACAACAGACTAAGACATCTGACCAATCAGAGCAGAGTAGACCAATCACAACAGACTGGGTCATCTGACCAATCAGAGCAGAGTAGACCAATCACAACAGACTAAGACATCTGACCAATCAGAGCAGAGTAGACCAATCACAACAGACTGGGTCATCTGACCAATCAGAGCAGAGTAGACCAATCACAACAGACTGAGTCATCTGACCAATCAGAGCAGAGTAGACCAATCACAACAGATTGAGTCATCTGACCAATCAGAGCAGGGTAGACCAATCACAACAGATTGAGTCATCTGACCAATCAGAGCAGAGTAGACCAATCACAACAGACTAACACATCTGACCAATCAGTGCAGGATAGACCAATCACAACAGACTGAGACATCTGACCAATCAGAGCAGAGTAGACCAATCACAACAGACTGAGACATCTGACCAATCAGAGCAGGATAGACCAATCACAACAGACGAAGACATCTGACCAATCAGAGCAGGGTAGACCAATCACAACAGATTGAGTCATCTGACCAATCAGAGCAGGATAGACCAATCACAACAGACTGAGACATCTGACCAATCAGTGCAGGATAGACCAATCACAACAGACTAAGACATCTGACCAATCAGAGCAGAGTAGACCAATCACAACAGACTGGGTCATCTGACCAATCAGAGCAGGATAGACCAATCACAACAGACTAAGACATCTGACCAATCAGAGCAGAGTAGACCAATCACAACAGACTGAGACATCTGACCAATCAGAGCAGGATAGACCAATCACAACAGACGAAGACATCTGACCAATCAGAGCAGGGTAGACCAATCACAACAGATTGAGTCATCTGACCAATCAGAGCAGGATAGACCAATCACAACAGACGAAGACATCTGACCAATCAGAGCAGAGTAGACCAATCACGACAGATTGAGTCATCTGACCAATCAGAGCAGAGTAGACCAATCACGACACACTAAGACATCTGACCAATCAGAGCAGGATAGACCAATCACAACAGACTGAGACATCTGACCAATCAGAGCAGGATAGACCAATCACAACAGACGAAGACATCTGACCAATCAGAGCAGAGTAGACCAATCACGACAGATTGAGTCATCTGACCAATCAGAGCAGAGTAGACCAATCACGACACACTAAGACATCTGACCAATCAGAGCAGGATAGACCAATCACAACAGACGAAGACATCTGACCAATCAGAGCAGGATAGACCAATCACAACAGACGAAGACATCTGACCAATCAGAGCAGAGTAGACCAATCACAACAGACTAAGACATCTGACCAATCAGTGCAGGGTAGACCAATCACAACAGATTGAGTCATCTGACCAATCAGAGCAGGATAGACCAATCACAACAGACGATGACATCTGACCAATCAGAGCAGAGTAGACCAATCACAACAGACTGAGACATCTGACCAATCAGAGCAGGATAGACCAATCACAACAGACTAAGACATCTGACCAATCAGAGCAGAGTAGACCAATCACAACAGACTGAGACATCTGACCAATCAGAGCAGGATAGACCAATCACAACAGACGAAGACATCTGACCAATCAGAGCAGGGTAGACCAATCACAACAGATTGAGTCATCTGACCAATCAGAGCAGGATAGACCAATCACAACAGACGAAGACATCTGACCAATCAGAGCAGAGTAGACCAATCACGACAGATTGAGTCATCTGACCAATCAGAGCAGAGTAGACCAATCACGACACACTAAGACATCTGACCAATCAGAGCAGGATAGACCAATCACAACAGACGAAGACATCTGACCAATCAGAGCAGGATAGACCAATCACAACAGACGAAGACATCTGACCAATCAGAGCAGAGTAGACCAATCACAACAGACTAAGACATCTGACCAATCAGTGCAGGATAGACCAATCACAACAGACAAAGACATCTGACCAATCAGAGCAGAGTAGACCAATCACAACAGACTGAGACATCTGACCAATCAGTGCAGGATAGACCAATCACAACAGACGAAGACATCTGACCAATCAGAGCAGGGTAGACCAATCACAACAGACGAAGACATCTGACCAATCAGAGCAGGGTAGACCAATCACAACAGACTAAGACATCTGACCAATCAGAGCAGAGCAGGATTGTGGAAAGGAGGGGTTTAGAGAGAGTGAATCTTCGAACAAACTGTTTTCAGACTCTGAGAAATTAGGTGATGCTGCAATCTATTTTAAGAGAAAATTAAAGTGTTTTTTGACTTTGGATGCATGTAAACCTGTTGTAGGAGACTCTGAAACAACATTAGGAACCTTTAAATAGAACCTTTATAATAGGGGCACTTAAAGGACATTCTTATTCTAAAAAGTATTGAATAGACAAACATTTAAATATGCCCCTGAGGAGTCATCAGTTATTTTAGTCCATTTTCCTGAAAGAGAAAAACCGTAAATTGTAAATGTGTATATATGAGCTGTACACTATACATAGATGAGCTAAATGACATGCATTATACTGTCGGTCAATTCCACGTTTAATTTCATGGGGTCTAAAAAATGAGCTGCAGAAAAACATTCCATCGATTCTCATCTGATGTCTTCATTCATCCATCAATCACTTCATCTCTCTCTCTCTCTCACACACACACACACACACACACACACACACACACACACACACACACACACTTTCTGTTTCAGTTTTGACCTGGTGTTCTCTAATTGGCTGTTGATGTATGTGAGTGACCAGGAGCTGAAGTCATTGGTTGAGAAGTTTCTCAGGTGGCTCCGCCCAGGTGGCTACCTGTTCTTCAGAGAGTCCTGCTTCCACCAATCAGGTTAGAGAATCAATGTCCTGTAGTCTGACACTATATGGAAATTATGTGAAATTTTTCTCAAATGATATTGTCATCTTATTCTCTATTATAATGTGATCAAAAAAATTCTGAATAACGGTACAACTCTATATTCCTGAAACCTATAGTTACGCAAATAAACCATATTATTTATATAGAAATTGATATAAACACTATATTATCACTATTGGAGACTGAAACAGGGGTAAACTAATAGGGCAGGACGTGATTTTATCAATCGGGAACTGATTGTATAGTGAAAGTATCTCTGTGACAGATGGTTAAAAAAAGTTATTTTTTTATTCCTTTGGAATAGCATGCATTATTAATCACGCTTTATTGCTTTCGTTATTGGTTTTATTGGAGTATTTCTACAGGTGTAAATATTTTGCAGGTGACAGCAAGCGTGACTTTAACCCCACGCACTACAGAACTCCTGCTCACTATAACCATCTGATGACATCAGTGCAGCTGGACGAATCAGAGAAGACGGGAAAGAAATGCTACGGCTTTGACATGGTGCTCAGTAAAACAGTCCAGACCTATGTGAAGGTAATAATAATAATAATATAATAACCTTTATTTTCTATAGCGCCTTTAAATGTACATCTCAAAGCGCTGTACAAAAACAATTAAAATAGCACAGATACAACACACAAAAGAGACATAATACACAGTAAAATAAACATAAAAAACAACAAGCATAAAAGACAAATCAATTAAAAGCTAACCTAAAAAAATGAGTTTTAAGCTGAGATTTAAAGATTCCAAAAGATTTGGCTTGCCTGATCTCAATCTAATGAATCAAAGCTAATGAAGAAAAAGCCCTATCTCCCATTAGTCTCAAACGGGTTGAGGGAACAGTTAAAAGACCAGTATCTGAAGAATGAAGATCACGCTTTGGAGTATATGGAGTTAAAAGCTCTGTTTAATATTGAGGTGCCAAACCATGCAGTGCCTTGTAAGTAAGCATCAAAATTTTGAAGTCCACCCTAAACCTTATGGAAAGCCAGTGCAAAGACTCCAAAACAGGAGTAATATGGTCTCTTATGTTAGTTCTTGTAAGGATTCTGGCAGCCGAATTTTGTAAAACCTGCATTCTGTTTAAGGTTACCTCTGACACGCCAGCTAACAAGGCATTACAGTAATCAATACGCGAAAACACAAAAGTGATTATCAATCTCTCTGCAACAGTGAACGACAGCACTGGACGCAATCTGGCAATATTTCTAAGATGGAAAAATGAGATTTTAACAGTATTCAAAACATGTGGCTCAAACGTTAAATTGGCATCAAAAATTACTCCTAAATTCCTCAATTTAGTTTGAAACTCCTAAGTAGAGCCATCAAGAGCTAGAGTGACGGGCTCTACTTTGCGTAGTTGGTGGGGTGAACCAACAAGCATAATCTCAGTCTTTTCACTGTTAAGACAAAGAAAATTATCAGTCATCCATTTCTTCATCTTAGAAATACACTCAGAAAGAAAATTAACAATTGGTAAACCAGTCAGTCACCAAACTGTAATCAAAAAACAGAAATTAAACGTCATTGTTTATGTTACAGATGAAGAAGAACCAGAACCAGTTGTGCTGGCTCATGCAGAAAGCCTGTCGTGATGCGGTAGATCAGCACCAGGGCGGCTTTTCCACATTTCAGCAGTTCCTGGATAATCAGCAGTACACCAGAAGAGGAATACTGCGTTACGAGAAGATGTTCGGCTCTGGATTCGTCAGCACAGGCGGACTCAGCACCACCAAGGTCAGGGCTGCAGAATACACAGTCATACATCATCAGAAGAGTCATGGGAAGATAATAAAATCCATACATAATAATATTACAGTTCATTAATTTTGATACAATATTGCCACTTTGTTTGTTGGCTTTTGTTCTGCCAACAAAAATCGTTGCAAACGAAGCCACAGCAACACTGAGCAACATTTGTTCCTGAATGATTCATTTTCAACAAACTGTTTAATGAATGATTCAACGACTCATTCATACCATTTAATTCATGAAGAAATAGGAATGTTTTAACAAATCAGGCGATCGAATCATGCAATGACATCGAAATCGCATACTTCCTTACTATATAGTTGGCGAAACACAGTATGTGACAAAAGTGTGTCTAATAATACTCATAAAAGAGTAGGTAAAAAGCTCCCGGATGACCTACTACTTCCACTGAGATTCTGAAGTGTGTGTGCAATGGACACTTTACTATCCCATGAGGCCACGGGAGAGGACTTGTAGTAATTGACTCACACACACAATACGGTCACTTGGCGCCACCTACTGGAGCAACTGTGTAACTTTCGGAACGAGAACTGACGCTGGTTGGTCACATGATAAGAACAACAATGCAAATGTAGTAAGTCAGGACTACATTCATACAACACACATGAATCAATAATTGATTCACATTCAATATGTTAATTTGTCACCACCTATTGGAGCAAATATGTAATTTTTGGCAGTGAAACAATGTAATTGACTCCAGTCACATGGCGAATGTAGTCTGTCCAGATTACATTCATGCTACACACACTCATACTATACAGAACATACTTTTTTAGTCGTGAAGTGATAACTTATTCAAAATAAGTACCTTCTCAAGAGAGTGTATGAACTACTCGGTTGAATGAATGAGTCGTTCTTTAAAAAAAACACTTGTTTCGTTCCTGAATGAATCTTAGTTTTGAACTACTCGGTTGAATGAATGATTCAATGACTCGTTCTTTAAAACAGCCACTTGTTTCGTTCCTGAATGAATCAGCGCTTTTAAACGACTCTGTAAAATAAATGATTCAAGGACTTGTTCATACATACAGTCACCTGTTTCGACCCCGAATGAATGAGCGTTTGTGAACAAATAGTTTGAATGAATTGATAATTGACTCCCATACAATACAGTCACTTGTCGCCACCTACTGGAGCAACTATATAACTTTCGGAAAGAGTAACTGAAACTTCCACTCTAGATCAGTGATACCAACCTACATTTTTCTTTGGATATCAGTGGAGAACTACTGCTCTCTGCATTCTCAGTGTTATCTCATCATTTAGTGAATAATTAACGGTTTGTTTTCTGTTGGTCTCTTTGACATATTAATCTGTAACCCATCAGGAGTTTGTTGATATACTGAAATTGACCGCAGAACAGAAGGTTCTAGACGTCGGCTGTGGGATTGGAGGTGGAGATTTCTACATGGCCAAGGTGAGCCAAAGGTTGACATATGATGGGTTTATGTGTTGCCACAGAACGTGTTTCATGCTCTTTAAGTCCACTTTCCTCGGGACCTTTAAACTCTCTAGAAATGTAAATGTTATCAAACACAAATTCAGTTTAATCTACTGTATATTTTAACAGGTGTTACAATCTGACTACTTGCACATGGACATTCACAGCTGCTGTGTCTGATTACCGTGACACGATTAATTACTGACTCTCCGTTTTAATGACAGACCTTTGGAGTGGAGGTTCTGGGGATGGACCTTTCCTCAAACATGGTGGAGATCGCCATGGAGAGAGCCGTCACAGAGAAACTCCCATTAGTAAGTTGAGTTTTTTACCCAATACATAGCAACACTCTGGCAACCGCCCATAACACCCTAGCAACCACATTGCAAAGGCAACAAATTACTCAGAACAGCCTGCAACTGCACCCTGGCAACCACTCACAACACCCTAGCAAGCAGCTATAACAACCTAGCAAATGCATAGCAACACCCTAGCAACCACCCAGAGTATCCTAGTTACTACATAGCAAAGTGCAACAAACTACTCAGAACAACTGCATATAGTAACATCCTGGAAACCACCCATCACACCATAACACCACCTATAACAACCTGCCAACCCCCTGGAAACCACCCATAACACCATAGCAACCACTTATAACAATCTAGCAACTGCAATACAATACACTGGCAACCACAGCAAGCCTATCAAACTACTCAGAACAGTTTAGTAACTGCATAGCAACACCTTAATATTATGCCAGCGAGTTTTTCTACAGGAAATATAAAAATCTGTTTTAAAACATGTTTTTTTTAATCAATTTTAAACACATCTAGCTTTGAGAACGAACAGAGCTGCATTCTGGGACAGTTTTGGCTGTCGTTCTGCACTTCCAGATAGCAGATTAACTTTGTCCTTCTTCTGCAGGTGCAGTTTGTGGTGTCGGATGCCACAAAAAGAAGGTTTCCTGATGCCACGTTTGATGTGGTTTACAGCAGAGATACGATTCTGCACATCAGGGACAAACTTGACCTCTTCAGAAAATTTTACGTGAGTGTTTACACAGGTAAACAGGTGCTTGGGTGCATGTTTTCATGCCTGTGACTTTATATGTTATAGACGTAGCATATATTTGTTTGTTTTGCATGCATAATGCTTGCGTGTGCATGTATGTATGTATGTATGAGGACATGCAAATGATCATCTGCATGTGTGAATGTAATGTCAGTCGGTAGCAGGTGTGTGTGTTCCGGTGAATATGTGTGTGTGGGTGTGTGTGGGTGTTCCGGTGACTATGTGTGTGTGGGTGTGTGTGTGTGTTCCGGTGAATATGTGTGTGTGGGTGTTCCGGTGAATATGTGTGTGTGGGTGTGTGTGGGTGTTCCAGTGAATATGTGTGTGTGGGTGTGTGTGTGTGTTCCGGTGAATATGTGTGTGTGGGTGTGTGTGTGTGTGTTCCGGTGAATATGTGTGTGTGGGTGTGTGTGGGTGTTCCGGTGAATATTTGTGTGTGGGTGTGTGTGGGCGTTCCGGTGAATATGTGTGTGTGGGTGTACAGTGTTTGTGGTTTAAACAGTGAACATCACTTGGCCTCCTTAATTTTTTACTAAGAGAACTCAAATGAAATGACACATTACTTATGGGTAATAAAAACAAGCCTTTTTGTTTGTATTGATCTGTAGTGGATAGTATCCAAAAAGGCAAATGCAATGATAAAAGCAAATTAAGCTGACATGCAAAATAAGAGGAAAGGCAAACTGAATGTGCATGGTCTGCCCTCTAATGGACAAATCATGAATTTTCATAGGAGTCCATGATAACAGATTGAACTATTGCTTTAACGTGTGTATGCATGTGTTTTTCAGTCATGGCTGAAGCCGGGCGGTAAGCTGCTGATCAGTGACTATTGCTGTGGAGAGAAGCCCTGGACTCCAGCGTTTCAGGATTACGTCCACCAGAGGGGATATATTCTCTACACACCTCAGAGATACGGACAGGTGGGACACGGGATACACAAGTACAGACCTAATAAAATCAGAGTGTACTATTACAGCTTGCTTGTGTTGGGAATTAGTAATGCTCTATTATGTAACATTGATGATATCTGTTAGAACTGGATGTAATGAAGGCAAGCCAGTAAAAGCTTGACCTCAAGAGGCGCACTAGCCCCTTGTTAGCGTGCCCACCTCTCATGCTGGAGAGGGACGGAGCGGGTCGAGATCAACTGGAGGGGTTACATTTGGTGCCATGACCCGCATGGGAGTGAGGTTTAGGTTGGTGAGAGTAATGGAGGCAAGCTACACTCTTAAAAATAAAGGTTCTTTTTTGGCATTGATGATTCCATGAAGAACCTTTAAAAATCATGCACTCTTAAAAACAGATTCCAAAAGTTTTTGTTTCCCAAAGAATGACAAAACCCTTTTCCACTATAAAGAACCTTTTGTGGGATAGAAAGGATCCATGGATGTTAGAGGTTTTTGATGGAACCATCAATGTCAGTAAAGGACCTTTATTTTGTGTGTGGAATCTTTTCGTTGCACAAAAGGTTCTGGAAAATTATTTGGGGAAACCAAAATGGTTCTTACACCCTTAAAAATACTGTTTCTTTTTTTGGCATCAATGGTTCATCAAGAACCTCTAACATTCATGGATCCTTTCTAGTCCACAAATGCTCCTTCAAAGAAAAAGAGTTCTGCAGATTATTGAATTATTCTTCACACAAAGAAAAAATTATTAAGAACTGCTCACTGAAAAGTTGTTCTTTCACTGTTAAAAATAACGGTTCTTTGTTGGCATTTATGGTTCCAATGAAGAACCGTTAACATTCATGGAGTCTTTCCATTGCACAAAAAGTTCTTTAGATTATTAAAAGGTTCTTTCCACAAGAAAATTGTTCTTTAACTTTTAAAAATGGTTTACTGAAAGGTTCTTTGGGGAACCAAAATGGTTCCTACAAACGTAAAAATGTAGGTACTTTATTGCTATCTATGATTCCGCAAAGAACCTGTAAAACCCATGGAACCTTTCAAAACATTACAAAAGGTTTTCATTCTGGAAAAAGTTTCCTCAGATTTTTAAAAATGTTCTTCACACTAAGAAAAACTGAAAGGTGTTTCGAAGAACCCAAAATGGTTCTTCTATTGCATCTCTGCAAAAACTCCATTTTGGAACCTGTATTTTTAAGAGTGTAATAAGAGCTGTGCACGTAAACCTCACTCTACTGGCGTCATGAGGCTCACTAGACTGTGGTCTTAGCGTCCTTATTATCCTATTAGCATGTCTTCCTCCCATGAGGAAAAGATCCTGGTTTGAATCCCGCTCTAAGTGGGTTGAGTAGGACTGGTTACTTTTATTGTACGTGCCACAGGAACAAAAGGCTCGTTTATGCACCATGATGACTATGATAATATTGAGTGTATTTGTGTGTTTTTCAGTTCCTGAGCGAGGTGGGATTCAGTAATGTTCGCGCAGAGGACAGAACAGACCAATTTATTCAGGTGATAAAGACTGAACTGCAGAGAGCCGAGGAGATGAAAGAGGAGTTTATACAGGTAAACACACACACACACACACATATGCTCATGCAACGTCTGCATTGCATTTACAACCTCACATTTGCATGCACACTGTTGGAGGAAATATTTTATTTCCCCTTTTCCCTTTTATTTCACTAGTTTTTAATGACTAAATAAAAATACAATCGTTAAAAACGAGTTTAGCAAGTTTGTCTGAATATTGTTGGGAATGTCATGCACACACGCTGACAGAGCTCTTGTGATCACTGTCTCCTCCACAGGAGTTCTCTAAGGACGACTATGATGCCATTGTAAAGGGATGGACAGAAAAACTGCAGCGCTGTGAGACAGGAGACCAACGCTGGGGGCTTTTCTATGCCACCAAAGAATGAGAGAGAGGAGGAATCCAACCAATGATCAAAGCAGAATCACTATTTTTCTGATGAAACTCACTGTTAATTCTGTGAATTACACAACAGTGTTGCAAGATCAACATACTCTTATGCAGCATAAGTGAATAAAATACCACTTTTCTTTACTCTTTTTCTTTGTTGATTTGAATTTATATGCTTGTGCTTTTAAAGTGTTTGATCAAATCCTCAAAATCCCATGTGCAGTGAAAGTCTATAAAATGTCCAGCTGTTTTAACACACAATGAGCTTTAGACCTTATTATGAGCTGCACACAGAAAAAGATAGAACAAACAAACAAACAATAACATGTGCCATTATATCCCAAAAGATATCCATTTTTGTTATAGTTAATATCTCTGAAAAAAAAAATTCCCTGTTATTCTTGCTAATGTAATCATATTAATATATGATATAATAAAACATATATAATAGGATTAAAAAATATGTGCATAATTGCAAATAATTTATCTTATATTTATATTATTTTATTAAAATAATAATTATTTGACTTTCAAAATTAAAATATATTTATTTATTATTAAAATGCATTTTCTACATCTATAACAATATTAATTCTAAATACAAAATAAAAACAAATGTGATATATACATATATATGCATATCTATATCTATATATATGCATATCTATCTATATATATATATACACACACACACACACACACATATTTATATATATATATATATATATATATATATATATATATATACTGTATATATATATACTGTATATATATACACACACACAAAACACAAACACACACACACATATATTAGCATGACATTTGTATTTATGCATTTTATTAAAAAATGTAGTTTATTTTTGTCTACTTAAACACTGTTTGGTTATTACAAAAATAAATAATCACATTTGTATATATATTAAAATATAATATTAAAATATAATTACAAAACACATGGGGTTTTGAAGTAAGTCGCTTTGGATAAAAGCGTCTGCTAAATGACTAAATGTAAATAAACATCAATAAAATGTATGATTAAAAAATGTGACAAAAAAGGTGCATGTCTTAGTTTTTATAAAGATATATGGGCTAGGTCTAGGACACAGTACTCGAAAGAAAAAAGAAAAAAACTGTAGATAAAGCTTGTGCTCTATGTGTGCAGTGTCGTGTCACGTTACACACACACACACACACACACACACACACACACTGAAAGAGGAAGCGCTCTTGCTGCACGGAGGAAGAATGAACCATCTGCATCTCTACTTCTCTTCTGACGTGTGTTTTCACCCTCATGATGGCGAGACTGAGCGAACACGGGATCCGGCTGAGCTCTGTGTGTATCTTTCTTATCTTCTCTAAAGTAAAGTCTTTCTCCACATTACCATATACTTTACTTGTATTATATTGAGTAATGTTGTTTTTATAGATGAGCCCGTCGTACCTGGAGAGCAACTCCACCAGTCACACATGGCCCTTCAGTGCGGTCGCTGAACTCATCGGTGAGCAAAACACACATGCATTTATGTGATCGCAGGAACCACTCCGTTTACAAACCGGTGAACTTTCGCTTTAAACTTCCGCGAAATCTCACGGACAATAAATGCGCACCTGTTGCGCGCAAACTACCTTACATATAACGCTTTAATCATAATTAAGGGAGTGATTGTAAAACGCAACTCACATGTTGTATTTTGTATATTAATATCAAATGTAGCTGCGTGGATCTGAACATTTAAACATGCCTGAGTGTCATTGCACATGACGACAAAATAATTTCTGTTGCAAGCGAAACTAATGTGTCACAGCGAATTTATGCAAATGCATAAATATTAAAGTAAGTTGCATTAATGCAAAGAAAGATGCACAAGCACACTTTACAATAGCCGTCTTGGCTAACTATAGACCCTATATAGTCTGGGTATGAGTAACACACTTCTAGCCCAAATAAACTTGCATTTGGTTACATGTCGTTTTCGCCAAAATAACTTGCGAGATGTACTAGTCTATTCTTGGGCTATGTTTTGGACGTCTATTAAATTTTCACTGACAGCCCAAATTTTGCCTTGTTTTAGCCGAGACGTCTGGGCTGTGTTTGGACGGCTATTAGACGTCTTTTAAACGCAAAATTGCTTGCTGTTGAAAATGAAGACAAAGTAGCGTGTCACTTTGTGTTGTGAAACATGTTGACAGTTAATACTACACCTGTGGTTTCTCTGCTATGATAGATAGATGGTTTATGGTAAAGGCTGATGGAAATACGTGACACTTTTCGGATCGGATCTCAGTACCGTTAGAGACAGGAAACTGGCGCTCATAACGTGGAGACGATGGTGAAATATCTCGACATGTGCTTATCTTTCATCACTTAATAATCAAGATATGAGATTTAACAAAATCTGTCTTTAATACTTGTGCAGTTTCCCCTCTACATCCTGTAAAACGTCTATGTGTCTCGTTTTAGCTTGTAGCTTATAGGTTATATTTAGAGTTCTGCATTTTTCGCAACCACTTGCAGTTTAAGAGGAAAAAAAGGAAAATGATTTTCATGTCAGAAGTTAGGCAAACGTCGAGCATGTCAATAATGCAACCGCATTTTTTTTTTCTCAAATTATTTGAAAAATCGAAATTCTCGTTGTAGATAATGCATCTGACCCGGGCGTCACAGCCAAGAACATCTGGATAGATGTTGTGACGCTCAGAGAACAGCTGTGCCTCAGTTTTATGGACAATGGCAGTGGTATGACGCCCAACAAACTGCACAAAATGCTCAGGTGCGTGAAAACACACACACACACACACCAATGACACCTTAAATCACGTATCGTGTTGAGGAGAGACGTGCTGTTCATTCTGAAGGGTAATCTCTCTTTCTCTTTGCAGTTTTGGGTTCACAGAGAAAGGCTCTAGTAAAAGCAGCCATCAGCCCATCGGTGTGTACGGAAACGGATTTAAATCGGGCTCGATGCGTCTGGGCCGAGATGCTCTGATCTTCACGAAGAACGGAGGCTGTCAGAGCGTAGGCTTGCTGTCTCAAAGCTTCTTACAGGCTATTAAAGCTCAGGCCGTGATCGTACCCATCGCCCCCTTCAACCAACAGACCAATATCCTTCAGTTCAGCAGAAATACTCCAGAACGGATCTCTCAGCTCAAGATTCGACTAATTAAACAAATTTCTGTATGCAATTCTAAAGATAAAATCTGATGCATGTATTTGTTTAGGATGTTTTGCACTCTTTGCGTATAGACTGTTCATGTCTGTCAAAGCATGGCCCTTAACGCCCATCTCACAGACGCTGGTGGTGACGGAGGATTCGGAGGCCAGTCTGAACGCCATCCTGAAATACTCTCTCTTCCAGAGCGAGTCTGAGCTACAAGAGCAGCTGGACTCCATACAGGGAAAGAAAGGAACCAAGATACTCATCTGGAACATCCGCAGGTCTGTGCCACAGTGTACTTTATAACTACTTTGTGCCATGGTCGTAGTGAAATATGAAGATGACGTCACTGAGCAAATGCAGACAGAAGAACAATTATGTCCAGTCTCATGATTCATTTGCATGTGATTTAAATGTTGCGCACAGGAGAGTGCACTGACTCTGCCGGAACAACACACTCCTGATTTGTGTTTGTTTTGAATATAACCCTGAACATCATATTTTACAAATCAAGTTATTTTAAACACCCAAAAAGCATGCAATTCTCTCAACTCTAACAAATAGCATATTTAAGCGATCAGTACGCTTTGTTAATATTCGTAATATACAAAGCCAGGTTTATCAGAAAACTAGATTAGAAAGCAAACTAGAGAAGAGGAGACATGCATAGAAGACTAATTAGTAAGTGTTTTATTACTAAGTAATGTTTATTAAACAGCTTCCTTGCTAGATTAAATACAAACATGCAAGTATGTTTTATCTGATACTGATAAACTGATATGGTGTAATTTAAGTCGATTTAGATACAACTTTAAAAGTATTTTATAGAGAAAATGCACTTCTGTCATTTGAATGTTTTCTAATTGTCAAGCTAAAGTTGTACTACAGGGCTGCAGAATGCTTGAATTTGATTGGTTGATGAACGGTGTGCAGTTATTTTTAGAGAAACTCGTG
>CM060629.1:31869737-31884737 GCA_030578275.1 Meda fulgida
ACAAGAAGTGTATGATTGTTTTCCTCCAAAAATTTTCACACAACAGTTTTCTCATTCCTGCTTTGCTCTGTTGGTGAGAGTTTAACCATCTGTCAGTCAGATGGCTAGAATAGCACCAGCCTCTCTGAAACGTGGGTTTGTGGGTTAAAAAATGAAAGCTGGTGCCACTTGGCTCACTAAAAACTGACTATTTGTCTGTTAAACCACAAACCTTGCACATACATGCATCACAGAAAACACTCACAGAAAAGCGTCTAGTGATGACAGAGGTCGAGTTGAGCTGTTAAATGCAGGTGGGCGGCGCTGAGAAACGCGAAACCGTTAATCACACGGCTAAAGTGATAGCATGGTTTATAGCAGCAATACATCTGTGATGTCTGTGAGTAAACCAAGCAACAGCTAAAGAAATGCGACTAGCATGAGTGATCACACATTTGCATCAAGGTTTATCATTTATCGAACAATTTTTTTTAAATGTTACTTGTTTCAGAATGTTCAGAGAACATTCACATTACCATAATGTTTGCAAAATAATCATATGTAATGTTGCCTTTGCTGGTCCCAGCATGCAAAACATCAGTAATGCTGGATTTTACAGCAGGATTGACAAAGCCCAATAGGATTTTTCCATTGGCCTTTGGATTATTGCAGAAAATAAGTTCTGTGATCAACAAAAGTTGATGATTCTTAAACATTTTGTTCATCCTGATATGAATATTGAAGTATAAATACAATCGGCAGAAGTCAAAAACACTAGTGTTCACCACAGACCTTATGTAAGCCATTTAAAGGGGTGGTATAATGCCTTTTTCACAAGATGTAAAATAAGTCTCTGACGAGTGTGTTTGTGAAGTTTTAGCTCAAAACGCCACAGATCATTTTTTATAGCATGTTAAAATTGTCACATTTTGAGGGTGAGCAAAAACGCACAGTTTTTGTCTGTCCCTTTAAATGCAAATGAGCTGCTGCTCCCGGCACAGGGGTGTGTGTGTGTGTGTGTGTGTGTGTGTGTGTGTGTGTGTGTGTGTGTGTGTGTGTGTGTGTTAGCAGCTCCGATTACCTCTCACAGACACACACTGAACATATTTCACAAACGTTTAGCCTTTAATGTTCAAACCGGAGTCAGTCAAAGATGGAGAGACTCAAGATGAAGTGACAACATAGAAGCAACAAGACATTTCTGAATGGTTAGTTGATGAATTTATGTAGCTTATGTGTAGTTATCTTCTAGTCATTGATTAACATATTCTGTCATGATAATCTATAAATCGCGTTCTCGGGGGCGGGGGTGATGTCACTAACCCGTGAAAAAGCCCATTGTAGTCCCTACCAGCCGTTTGTTGTAGTCCTTAAAAAGCGATTTCTGTAAAAGAAAATATCTTCCTTTACTTTGAACTTTGAGCGTTGTAACTTTAGAGATGTTGTTTATGCTCAAACAGCGACATTACACACTAACTAAAGTGAAATCATAATCAAGGACCCTTTAACTAAAAACGCATAAGAAAAACCCCATTGACTTCAAGATGATGGAACCAGAAGTGCTAAAATGCATATTTTGGCCTATAAAGATGTGTCATCCCTGCAGAACTCTGCCTTTGACACGCAATAAATCATGGTTGAACTAATGGCTAGTGGCTATTTTTCTTAAAAAGGGACAAGCCCCAACTTTCTGTTTCAACTGGAAATACATCAACATGTGAACAAACCTGCAGCATTTCATGAAATATCTCCTCAGAACAACAACAAACTCTGAGCAGCTGCTGTATGAACGGGTTTCTTCTGTCCAAAGGGATGTGACGTGGATTCAGTGTGAGGAATGTCTGAAATGGAGAGGAATCTCTACTCACCTGTTCGCTGGAAGTGATCCCGATCCGTTCAGATGCTGCATGCACCCCATACCACGCCTACGGTCAGTCTGTGCCCATCGGATTCAATTCTCAAATTCAGAACGCAATACTAGTAACCGGCTCAACACATGCTAGATGTTCACTGTGTTTACTGTGTGCAATAAGCAAGTCCATGCACAATAAGCTATTTTTCTGTGTGCATGAAGTAGCCAGATGACCCTGCATTCATCCAGAGCACACTGTGGGAATGAAATCGTGTATCCCACAATGCAATGCGCCCGACCTGACCTGTCAATTTCCATGTGACAAAAGAACTGTGAATATTATAAACACTTTTTTAATCTCTATAATCTGATTAAACTGACAAAACCTCAAGAAGAAAGATAAAGAAAAATAATATTTGTTTCAGATATAAGTGGACTTGGCTTGCTGAATTAACATGCGACGCTATGAGATCATGTGACAAACTGAGGTCATGTGACAATATGGCACATTTATGTTTCACATACTATTTTTTGAAACACACAGTATGTAGTAAAGTAGTACATTAATGTCAAGTTCCAAACAGACTCCTTTTCTACACTTGTTTTTGATCAGACTGCCTAGAGTTAAGGTATTCTTTTTACACCAAACTGGCTTAAAAATAGAAAATAACTATATTTCCAAAAAGATAACTGGATGGCTGAAATACTAAATCGCTGAAATGTTAAACATGCATCTAAGTGACACTGTCTAATGTTTATCATTGCACACCGCACGTTTCACGGTCAAAAGGGATGACATGTTTTAAGGCTGCATTTATTTGATAAAAAATACAGTTAAAATCATTCTAATATGATGATTTGATGCTCAAGAAACATTTATGATTATTATCAAGGTTGAAAAAAACTTGTATTTTTGTGGAAATACCATTTATTTGAAACAGAAGTCTTATAAATGTCTTTACTGTCACTTATGATCACTTTGACTTATCCCTGATGAATAAAAGTTTCCATTTCTCTTTAAAAAAAAAAAAAATAAATTACCAACCCCAGATGTTGAAGAGAAGTGTTAACTGCATGGTCTTATTCATCCTTGGGCTTGTGTTGTCTAGGAGCTGTTTGTTACCAGAGGAAACAGAAGAGAATGCTGATGTCACAACACCCAGCTATGCAAAAAAACTCAAAAAACAGTTAAGACGTAACATGTCTCAATACTTTACCCTAGTGGTGTAGTGTGTGTGTGTGTGTGTGACAGTGAATGTGCACGTGTATGTGTGTGAGTATGTGTGTGTGCGTGTGTTTTAAACTGCTATGTTTTCTTCTGCGCAGGGAACATGCCTCAATCAAGAGAAGAGGAAGATCTGTGGAGGTATACACCTCTATTTCAGAGTCAGATGAGGAAGTACTTATTTATAAGGACAGGAACTTTGGTTTCTGAATTCTCACAAGCATCAGGGTGTGATCTCAGTCACTGTGGGCTTGTTGACTTAGTTGTGTGTGTGTGTTTGGTCTATATACGTAAATGTTTTCTGTAGGTCGCGTGTGGCTATCCTCTTTTGCATATGACAGATATGGCAAATAACGCGTACGAGTATGAATGTGAGAACTTTGCTTATGCAAATATAAATTGTGTGTGTATCAATGTCGGGGAAACTGCAGTACTTTGATACTGTAGTTTGCCAAGCGCCCCATCATTTATAGTTAAACTGCAGTCAGGGTGAAAAAAAAATGTTATATTGGCTGTTTTTAATAAATATTTTATAGTTAATGCATCTAGAAACCACCCTATTTTATACACACACACACACATATATACATAGACACATTAAATCACAATTAATCTCGATAAGACAGTATATATGCGCACACACAAACACACACACACACACACACATTATATATTTGCAAACTTTTATGTTAATCGCGATTAATCGATTTGACAGCTCCACTGTGTTGACAAAACAGTGTTATAGTAATTGGTTGTCATGGCTACAGTTATTTCTTTGTGGCCAAACAAGCATTTATAGAAATGATCTACATTAATGTGAAACTCCACTTCTCAGTTTGGTTTTGACACATTGCTCTCTCTTCAGACTATAATAAGTGTGTGTGTGTGTGTGTGTGTTGTAGATGACTAAAAGCCCAGTGCGAACTCTCTATAGAGGACTATCTGAACCTACATCAGTGAGCAAACAGGATGAGGTCGACGTTGCCATGACGACAGATACACAGGATACAGATGAGGATGTAGTCATAGAAGAGGAAGAGTCTTCGCCCTCCCCGAGGTCCGACAGACACACACATTTACATCACATATATATATATATATATATATATATATATATATATATATATATATATAATTTGACATTATTATTCAAGAGAAAAATTGTTAAAAAAAAAAAATGCTAAAAATAAATGAAAGATAAAATATACCAGATTTGACATTGGCATTTTATTGTACTGACACTAATAATGGTTGGCAGATAAAAGATAGTGATTAACCAATATAACTAAATACAGTTTTTAACTTATTAAAATCTATTTTGCACATATTTTTCACATTTATTACAGTATACGTGGGTCTCAATAAGCTTCTTTTATAATTTAGTGGATCCCAGAAAGGGGAATTATTGTAATTTGGCTTCCATGGCATCAGGAAATCTTGTTTTAATGAACATTTCACTCATTTTGCCAACTTATTTTTTAGAAAAAGAAGGAAAGAACCATGTTCACCCTCTGAAAGGGACAATAAATCCCCAAACCATGCTGGATCTCCAGACGTCCCGTCTGAGGGAGAGACCGAAACACCAGACAAAACGCATGACGGGTCAGAATCAGAGACGAACACCAACACAGTGGATTTGACGTCTCAGGAGGACAGTGTTCACCTCGAGGGCCCCGTGGAGCATCACGCGTCTCAGGGGCCACAGATGCCCAAAGACCAGCCCAGGATCCCGCTCCACCCGCTCTCTCCACACTCCTCCATGACCACGGCTCAGACGGTGGTGGTCACTCCTCTCAGCCGCTCGGGGTTTCAGCCCGTGTCCCCGTTACCCACCGACGGCCCGGATCGAGCCGCTCTCGCTCAGAGACTCGCTCAGCTGGAGCGGGAAGCCAAGCGCTTAAAGCGGATCCTGGGCATCCGCGAGCCGGAGGTTGCCATGGTAACGGAGGCAGAAGGGGGCGGGCCTTCTGATGTCACCACGGTCGAGGAGCGACTTGGGGCGCAAAATGCGAATTCAGTGTCATGTGAGCAAAACGCTGAAAGATTGAACGCGATGTCAAGCGAGGAACGTTCTGTTTGTCAGGTAAAATTATAATGCTTTTTAAGAGGGTTTAAGGACAAGTCACATTTATTTGTATGACGCTTTTCACAATACACATTTTTTTAAAGCAGCTTTACAAAAAATCACGATGTCAGTGTCGTAACATTTTAGAATAAGGTTCATTAGTTAACATTAGTTAATGTATTAACTAACATGAATGAGTAATACATTTGTTACAGTATTTATTAATCTTTGTTAATGTTAGGTAATACAAATATAGCTGTTCATTGTTTGTTCATGTTAGTTCACAGTGCATTAACTAATGTTAACAAATACAACCTTTGATTTTAATAATGTATTAGTAAATGTTGAAATTAATATTAACTAAGATTAATAAATGCTGAAGTAGTATTGTTCATTTTTAGTTCATGTTAACTAAGGTAGTTAATTAATGAACCTTCTTGTAAAGTGTTACCGTTAATGTTTATAGTCTCTTAATATCTTCATGCCTTGTTGCATTTAGCAGATTAGAGCTAAACTAATGTAGTTACATTTTGCAAAGATACAAGCAATTCAAGCAGTTGTGATTTATGCAACAAAACGTTAGACATACTTATATATCCAACTTTATATAAAGAGCTGGGTGAGAATATAGTTACATTTTGCAACTAAATAAAAAATCAGGCAGTTTTGATTTGCTATATAGTATATATCGCTTTACGTGTACGTATGCGGATAAAGTATAGCATTTTTATCCAACTGTATATATATAACTGCGATAATAAAGTTTAATTTTGTGGCCCTTACAATGAACATTAATGCAAATGAAATTTGCTATATAGTATATTGTATGAATGCTGGTAAAGTAAGATGTAATATATATATATATATATATAACTTTTAATAGTTTACATTTCATGGCAAAATAACAATCAGGCAGTTGAGATTTGCTATATAGTACATACCACTTAATGTGAGTGTACTGTGCGTATCCGAGCTTGATATACTTATAGCATTTGATATAATTTGTCATTAATTATTCATTCGGTCATTTTTTTGACTCATTAGTTCAATTTGGAGTAGTAACAAGCCTAATTTGGTGAATCATTGAAATCAGTTAGACACTGTGTAGTTTTTAATCAGAGTATGTTTGACGTGTTTAATTCAAAATCGTACAAACCTTGTTAAATCCCTTTAATGAGCAGAAAGCCGAGGAACAGGCGGCCAGGCCTCCAGCGCAGCGGAGCAGTTCATCCCCGATCCAGCCGGAGGCCGAGACGAGTCCCAGAGACGAGCTGTACTGGAGCAAGACCTTAGCCAAACTCCAGAGCGAGAACCAGTCTCTGAGAACTGAGACACACACACTGCTGAACCGAGTCACACAAACAGACAGAGACACACAAGAGAGGAGAGACCAGAGCACCAACACACCCAACCTCACGTACAACAGGTGTGTGTGTGTGTGTCAATCACTACTACCACACAGCTTTAAAAGTTTTAGTGGTTTCACTTCATTTGGATGGTCCCTTTAACACATTGTGTTGACTATAAGTAACGCTGCACCTACATGTCTATAACTCTCATTAGAGTGTTAGTAGAGTATTAGTAGACTGGTAGGGTTAGGGTTAGAATAAGTTGACATGTAGTTGCATAGTTACTTATAGTCAGTAGACTGTCTGTTGGAGGACTATCACAATAAAGAGTTATTAGATATTAATCAGACAGTACACTAATACTCTAATGAGAGTTAGCTGACATGTAGTTGCAAAGTTATTTATAGTCACCAGAATGTTCAAAAGGGACCATCAAAATAAAGTGTTACCGTTTTAGTTTCTTTATATTTTATGCAGATTTTTATCTGACCGTGTGCGCACATGTATATATATATATATATGTATATCATTTTATATATAATATATATATATATATATACAAAGTTATGTTAGATGTGATTTATCAACTTTACAGCACTGTTGATTTAACTAAATTAAATGAAATAAGTCAATTTAAATAGAATATACCGAACATATACATTATATATATATACACACATTATTTAGCAATGATGCATTATTTGAATAATAAAAATAAAAGAATAAAAAGATTTGTCATTCATTTAAATTCATTCTTTAGAACTTTCTATTCATCAAAGAATCCTGAAATAAAATGCATCACAGTTTTCACAAAAATATGAAGCTGAACAACTATTTTCAACACTGATAATAATCATGTAATAGTCACTCAATAATCAACGTTTATTGAGCATCAGTTATTAGATCATCATAGAGTGATTTCTGAAGGATCATGTGACACTGAAGACTGGAGTAATGATGCTTTGATCACAGGAATAAATTACACTTTAAAAATGTATTCGAATAGAAAACAGCTATTTTTTCATTTTTCACTGTATTTTTCCATCAAATAAATGCAGCATCCGTGAGCATATGAGACATTAAACATTAAAAATCGTACCAACCCCAAACTTTGAACGGCACAGTGTATTGTCCCTGTGTGTAGAGTACATGAGCATCTCTCTGTTGTTCCGCCCTGACAGCAGTGTGACTGTGGAGAGGCTGCGCTCCATCCGGAGAAACGTGGTTGCATTACTATCCTCCATCCTACCTGACCTGGATATGCAGGGAATCAGCTACGACACCATTGATGTGGACAGCATCCTTCAGCAGATCATACAGGCCAACAACCTGTGAGCCTTCAACCGGGATCAGCGAAGAACAAGCCAGACTGAAGGACAGACAGCGATATGCAGCTTTTTATGCTTGTACATATTTAAACCTGCTGTTCTTTAAGAGCTTTTAATACAAACAGTTTTTAGTATTATTTTTCTATACTTTTTATATAATTTTGTAACAACTGATGGTCTAATTTTGCAAATGGATACTACATCATTTGTACTTTAAGTCATTTCCCTTTTGTTCATCATATAATAAAAGACATCAGTGTTGTTGTTTTTTTTTTGTAAGAGGTTTCTTGGCACATTTATTTTCAATCATGACTACTATTACAAGGTTTGCCGTCCTCTCGAAGACTACGCTTTTGGACAACTCAAGTTAAAGATACACTAACTTTTTTGTTTAATTAACAAAATGTAAATAACGAGTCAACATCATCAATCCTCCTTCCAAAAGGTGTGTTTTTCACTATGGTAAGCCTATCATAAGTGTTTATATTTTAGACCTGACAGGATGGTTTTCAGGTGGAAATTGCGTATATTCGTTAATAAAGTTGCTCCGGCGTGGGACTGACAGGTTAGATGTCACAACAAGCGAGGAAGTTTGACGTGGAGGACTAAATCTAACGTCCAGGAAGTCAGCCGTTTAAAAACCGCCTAACAGAGGAGTCTGCTGACAAAGAACGAGACAGAGCTCGTAATAAAACAAGAATCAACATTAGCTTGGCTTTTCAGGGATGGCAAGAACTGAGGGATTTGAAAATGTGAAAATATTGTAAAAGCGATGCAGAGATGATGGTTTTTATTACAGGTAAGGTGTTTTATAGAACAGTTAAATTGCCATATGAATCTCTCTAACAGAATTTACTGTAAAGCATCAATTGTGAAGGCTCAATGTTGTAGCGCTGTGCTAGAATGTATTTATTAATATTATATTCTCTAAGTACCTTGTATATTAATGGGTAAAGCTACAGTGTTCCCAAAATGGCACACTTCATGTACACTTGTGGTCTTACAATGGCCATCGTGTGCGCTGTCCATCAAGCCCACGAGACCATAGGGTGTCCCAAGTGCCATTTGTGACCCTGGACCACAAAACCAGATATACCATCTGAAAGAGCTGAATAAATAAGCTTTCCATTGATGTATAGTTTAATAGGATAGGACAATAGATTCCAGATTTTCTAATAGTTGTATTTCGGCTAAATGAGGGTGCAAAAAAACATCAGAACATTGAGAAAACCCCCTTTAAAGTTGTCCATTTGTGTTAGTGATTCACAAAAATATTTTTTAATATATTTATGGTAGGAAATTTACAAAATATCTTCATGGAACATGATCTTTACTTAATGTCCGAATGATTTTTTGCATGAAAGAAAAATTGATAATTTTGACCCATATAATGTATTGTTGGCTATTGCCTCAAATAATATCCAAGTGTGACTTATGACTGGTTTTGTGATCCAGGGTCACATTGTAGGTTTCAGAGCATGCTCGTGCACGACGATATGCACCGTTGTGCACTTTTGCTGAGCCCGCGAGCATTACGTCACGAAAGTGTGGACTCGGCTAATGGCTCCATTTGGGACCGGGACAGTCCTCAGATAGTCAGCTGAGACGTTAACACAGGCACAGTGAACTATATTCATCCACAGTCACATAGAGCCGAAGCACAACCAAAACAATGTTCTTCCGCTAAAGGCATGTGGTTTTGTTTTTTAACTGCTAGTGGGCCAAAAGTTACATAGTGTAGTGTGCAGTGTGCATGAAAACACTAAATACACTTTGACTTGAACTTGATTTTTATTACATAATATTACACAATACTGGTTTAATGACAATAAGTTTTAAACAACTTTTAAATGAGTGGACATCAGGTAATAACAGCTGCAGGTCAGACAGAAAGCCTACAGAAGGAGAAACTCGCCACAAAGAGAATAAGAATTCACTCCTTTTGCAAAATGCATGATGAATGTGGAAACAGTGTTAGTTTGTGCATTAATTAACATAGTTAATTAGAAACACAGTGAAGTGAAGCCAGTTATTTTCACAGTTAGATAGAGGTCACAGGAGATTCATTCACATTCAGATTCACCGTAAATGACAAAAGTGTTTCATAGCGGAGATGGAGAAATGAGCCGAGCCGCAATTTTAAAAACATTTTTATATATTTGAATGCCTCATTGATTTAAAATCTCTCATTTCTACTGGTTCAAATGTTGTCTTCGGCCCCGTTTAAATCATGTTCATATTTTAAAGCTCTTTAAACATGTCATCTGAAAATAATACTGAAGCCTTTCATATTTTGTTCTTTACTGAGCTTAATTTATAGCTAATTTACTTAGTACAAAAGCAACTGTTAAAAATCACAAATATAGAATAGAAACGGGACAAACGAAAGCAAAGCGATACATGACTGAAAACAAACAAGAACGATCTTTGCGAACGATTTGACGTTAAAACTTCTGATATTAGAATGTGATATGCAACTATTTACAGTTTTAAGAAGCTCGACTACATCTCAGTAAATGCAAGCGTTCAAACTCTTTCTGTCATGTGATTAAAGATCAAGTCTGTTTTTAAACAACAGGTTCTAGATTCATCGAGAAAGTTCTTTTGAAGCATGAACCTTCTTTAAAGAGTTCTAGAACAATGTTATGGCTCAAGAAATCTCCAGGCCAAAGGTTACAGTTCTAAATTTGATACAAAAGAAGAAAAGCGATCAAGAAACTATATTTTCGTTTCTTGATCGCTTATTGCATTTTCCAAAATAAATGTAACAGGGCTTAATTTAAAAAATACAAGCAGAACTAATTTGTGTAAATCATTTAAAGAACGATTGTACAGAATTGTTAGGGAGAAAAAAAATCTGTCAACTTAATTTTAATTTAATGCTATGATTTATATAAAAATGGTTTAATTAAATTTAATGTATCAATTTATGTAAATATAACTTAATTATACTGATTTTTTTATTTTATTATTTCAACACGGGATGCCTAAAATTATTTGTAAAATTATTTAATACAACACATTTTAATTTTGATAAAGTGTATCAATTTACATAAATGTAGTGTTTTACAAAACTCAATGTTTTGTGCATTCAATCCAATTTACAAAGGTTCAATTCATTTCAATGTTACAATTTGCATAAAAATGCTTTTACAAGTGATTTGCACAAATTCGCTCTGCTTGGTTTTGAATGAATGAAGCCCAATGATTGTACTTGCTTTGGCCTGACAACAGAAAATAGTGGCGAATAAACAAGATTACGTGGTAAAGGCCATTATAGTGCTCAATTAATCGGCTACATTTTTACTGTACCTCTCGTTATGGTTCGGACGACTACGACAAGCCAGTGTTGTAACGTTTGTGTAGCTTCTGGCAAATACACATCTGACAATAAACGTACTGTAATGATGGTGCCATCCTCTCGACACCACAGCAAACCCGTGCAACGCTGCCTCGGCCAACGGTCTGATCATTAAAGCAAGGCAATGACTTAGTTAAAAACGGTAAAGCTAATTTTTAACACACAGAAACATGTCTTTGAACCAAAGTTGTGTGCAAAGTGAACAACAGTTTCCATCTGAGGGGTCAAAGTGAATCTGAAGAGTCTAAAGAGTTAAAGTGAGCATTATGAGGTCGACGCTTCATCACAAGGACACTTCTTACCGCCAAATACACCGATATATATCCAGCTATAGCACACGTGCAAGAAAGCATTAGTGATGTACACTTTTAGTACACATTCCTACCTGGGACTCAAGACGAGTGTGCAAATCAAATATTTAGTGTGATGTTTCATTCGTTAATCTGTATGAGTTAATATATGAAGTTCCTGTAGATATATTTAGATTTGTATGGACCATATCCCATAATCCTCCATTCCAGACCTGCTATTTGACGCGTTCAAATGATGAAACCCAGCAAAACCGGACACTAAGATGGAACGTGGTCTTTTTTAAACGTGACACAGAAGTATCAAACTCCTACAGACAGCATCCGAACATACATATCTGTATGTGTGTTTGTGTTCATGCATGTCTGTACGAGTGTAATCATTGTGTGGTCAGAGAGAAATCGAGATCGCTTGACGTACTGATCTGTCTTTCAACCGCTCTCAGCGACTTGCATGCCTTTATTTTGCTCTGGATGTCGTGTTTCTTCTCGAAGTAGTCAACCAGCGATGTCTCCGTGAGGAACGATGCTAAAACCTGCTCGAATGTGATGGACCAATCGGCATCCGGCGCGCTGCCCCGCCTCCGATCCCCCCCGTCTCCGCCCACGCAGCCAATCAGAACCGTGTCGTCGGCGATGTCCTCGCACTGCAGCGAACCAGCGCTCACCACGGAGTACGAGGAAACAGACGTGTCGTCTTTGGCCTCTTCGTCAGAACCGGACGCTGTAGGAGGAGGCGTCTCTAACTGGGCCTCCGCCAGGGCCTTTGAGACCAGGGACTGTCCTGATCCTCCCTCCCCGGACGAGTCCTCTCTCTCCGGCTGAAGAGCGTCAGCGGTGGAGGCCTCGGCTTTCTTTCCCCCGTTGTTGCTGAACTTCTTGCCCACTTCTCCGATGCGCAGCAGGAGACTCGCCACTGTGGCGATGCCGTGATAAAGCTCCTGCTCCATGGGATCTTCACTGAACATGTTGTAGAGAGTCTTACACATCTCAATGAACTGCTCCTGGAAATGTAAAAACACATGCAAATCCATTGAAGTCACTCATGTTCATGTCAATGGGCAGGGTTCCAGACTGCGACCAAATTTAACAAATCGAGTTAAAATTGTATGTGGTCGCATTTGTGCGAGTGGACGCTCGTGTAACAGAACGCTGTTGTATCAGCCGCTGCTGCAGTCTGTAACTTATGTTCAAAATGAAGGAGTACATCATGAATCCATTTTCCAAACCGTGTTTTTGACTTATCCTGAATCACTACGGTACGCCTATGATAAGTGTTTATATTCGGACTACTTTATCCCGGGCTCGGCTCAGTTGCGGAGTTGCCCAGTGCCTGCGTGACTCGCTATAGACATTAACGGAGAGAAGTAGCTCCGGCTACAATGTTCTTCCGATAGACACGTGCAGTTTATTTATTGACGAACGTACACGTCACGCGCATCACACACTAATGGTGAAACGCGGCAATTACGAATTCAGGAATTAAGGCATATAAAAATGAAAAGGTCTCACGAAACACCGAGCCTCTTCCTACGTCTTTTCAGCGGTTAGATGAGAGTAATCGCTCGACAGAGGAAAAGGAAATTATTATAAAAGGCAGAAGGTAAGGAGTGTGAGATGAGATTTCTGATTTTTGTTAGAACTATAAACTTTGATAATGAAAATCTGTATCAGCCTATTATAATAGCTACTCTAATCTTTTAAAATATAACATACATTTGAATGTTTAATGATTTTTAAAAGATAGAAAGATGATGCTGATAGATAGATAATAATTTAATAAATTAAAATGTAAATAGATAGATTGTATACACTCTAAACAATGTTGGGTTGTTTAAACTCAAATTTGGGTCAAATATGGACAAACCCAAATGTTGGGTTAAAAATGTCATTTAAAATTTTAACCCAACTTCAACTTTCACTTTCAACTGTAATTTTTTTTTAAATAAAATTAACCCAACATTTGGGTTTGTCCATATTAGACCCAAATTTGGGGTGAAACAACCCAGCATTTTTTAGAGTGTATAATTCAACTGTATAATGCTTAAAATTACAGATTAAAATTACTGTCCAAAATCCATGAAAATCCTGAAATTTGGCAATGATAATTACCATATATTACATATGTGTTTTTTATAATATATTACAGGTATTTATGCTGCAACCAAGAAAGCCTTTGCTAGCCTTGGTCCATTAAAACCACTATTCATCAGCATGCATTGATTAATCCCATGGCATGTAGCCAAAAAAATAAGGTGCGACCAAATCATATGCTGGTGCGACCAACTGAGAAAGTTGGTAGCACCAGTACAACCAGTGGAAAAGTTAGTCTGGAGCCCTGTATGGGGCCATTTGTTTTTCCATATGCTTACAGTTACCAATAGGGCTGTCAACGAGTATTCGAAATTCGAATATATATTTGAATAGTTTTAAAAAACAGAAATTCAAAAGGTGAAAATTAATATTCGAATGTGGAAAAACACGCCCGCCGTAGCAGAGGCGCGGCTGTCTGCTTTGCGAGTGGCAAAATTCTGAGGCTTAACATGTAAAACTCATATTGCAGCTGCACAGCTAGCACAGTGAGTGTCTGGCTCAATGAGCTAGCATTACATCATACACATCAGAGCCGGTGAGGGCAAGAGCGAGCGAGAGTGCGAGAGTGAGGTCTGTGCGGTCTTGGCCATTAGTTGATTTACTTGTTTTTGTGTAGGTAAGTTAATAAGTTGTCAAATATGTTTCAACTTAAATAAACTACCTATACAAGTAGTTATGTCTCTTTGTATTAATTTGTCCTGTTATTGACGTAATGCGTCATTGACAAAGTGGACAACCAGATGTTCAAATATATGTGAGGGAATATTCAAACGTCATTTTTTAGCAATTTTGACAGCCCTAGTTACCAATAAGAATAAATTCTTAAAGATAACTCATTTAGCAAGTAAAATTATTGGCATTCCTACCCCAAATTTATCGGAGAGTGTCGACAGTCACGTTGCGCAAGGCACAAAAAAATCGTAAGTGACCCAGAACACCCTCTTTATAAATATTTTATTCTTCTGCCTTCCGGCCGCAGGTGTAGGTTACCGATGTGTAGAAAGCCAAGTTTAGTATGAGTTTTATTCCTGTATCCATACGAGCTCTAAATACATAGGAAATCATAGGAAAGCTCTCTCCTTTAATGTTAGATGTTCATGTTGGTAATATGTTATGTGTGTTTGTATGATGTGCGCATCGATGATGGGAACAAATTTCCTCTCGAAGACAAATAAAGATCAGATCAAATCAAGGCTATTTTAATTGGCCAAACACTGCAGGACAAGGTTGCTTCTTTGGTAACACTTTACAATAAGGTTCATTAGTTAATGTATTAATAACAATGAGCAAAACATTTGTTACAGTATTTATTAATCTTTGTTCATTAAAAATACAGCTGTTCGTTGTTTAGTTAATGCACTGTGAACTAACATGAACAATGTTAACAAATACAACCTTTGATTTTAATAATGTATTAGTAAATGTTGAAATTAATATTA
>CM060629.1:31889737-31894737 GCA_030578275.1 Meda fulgida
CCACATGTGCTTTTTAGCCTCCCGGGTGCTTGTTTTTAACTCTGTATTCTTATGTGTGTGACATCATAGCTGAACTTTAACTTCAAGAACCCATTCACTATATATTGAGGGTATGAAGTGAAAAATATATCTTTTTATCCCAGATGACACATTTCAATGGTTAAATTAAACCCTGCGAAGAGGCTTTTGACGTCTCAGATCGAGATCTTGATGATCCGAAGTGGTTTTTCGCAAGTGCAGTATTTATAAAAAATGATTTTTATCAGTGCATATCATTATTGATTTAAATTAATGTTCCTGGTAATCTTGAATCAGAATAAGTTCCTCTCGCAGCATCTCTTCTCTGATGATGTGGGCGGGGCAACCTGTCACTCACATGAGATCAGCCAATAGCAAACCACAACCAGCCGATCAGTTCCCCACAAACTAAATCAAGCAGTTTGACTCGGATATACGCCATGATAGGGAAGAAAAGACCAGCGTAACTTCCGTTTCACCTTTAATCAAACTCTGATGTAAAAGCTCTGGAGAGAAAGCATGTACTCACTGAGTCCGGTGACAAACTCTTTAAAGTTGATGAGAGAGTCCTTGTTTTGGTCGAGCAGGCGGAAGAGTCGGCTGGAGAGTGTGTGTGTGTGAAGGCCACAGCTCCAGGGTGCCAGAGCGGGGAAGAGCTGAACGAACTGCCCGCAGTCGATGCGATACTGCTCCAGATACGGCAGACTGGGGTCGTGACGCTCCGCGGCTGTGCTGCTCGAACCCCAGTAACAGCTCATGATGTGCTTCGCCTGACACACACACACACACACACACTTTAGGGCTGGGGAACGATTAATCGCATCCAAAATAAAAGTTTGTGTTTACATAATATATGTGTGTGTGTGCGCTGTGTATGTAGTGGGTTCCCACTCTAAACCAAATGTCAAATTCCCTGACTTTTCCCTGACTTTCACTGACTAAAAAGATGAACTTCCATGACCTATAATGTCATTTACATTTTCCTGGCATGTTTAGTTGAATGCAGTCACCCGTACCTGTTAACTAAGTGATTTCCAATTGAGCGGGAAGGGAATAAATAAGCACATCAATACAGAAATGTGTGAAACAGCGCGATAAAAAAATGAAATCGGTATAGAAAAATTATATTTTGATAAATGGAAACTAAAATTTAAAGCAACAAACTAAATTCCCTGATATTCCATGACTTGGACAAAAAATATATAAAATTCCCTGACTTTCAATGTGTGGAATAGACCTTTTAAAATTCCATGACATTCCAGAAATTCCATGACCCGTGGGAACCCTGTGTATATATAAATACACACACACGCATGTATATACAGGTGAAACTCAATATTTCAGTAATATAAATTAAAAGGTAAAACTAATATATTTAGTATATAACTATATGCATGATTTGATTATACTTTTCAGGGGGCTGACATTTCTGTATTTAAAATCCTTTTTTATTGATTTCATGTAATATTCTAATTTTCTGAGATTTTGAATTTGAGGTTTTCATAAGCTGTAAGCCATAATCATCAGAATTATGCACTATATTCAAATTTGTCAAGTTTCACCTGTATTTAAGAAATATTTGCATGTATATACTGTATATATATATTATTTTCTACATAATTTCTATTAAATATAAATAACACATTTTCTTAAATATATACATGCGTGTGTGTGTGTGTGTGTGTGTGTGTGTGTGTGTATATATATACACACACACAAAATAATTATACACAGTACACACACACACACATATATATTATGTAAACACAAACTTTTATTTTGGATGCGATTAATCATTGCACAGCCTTAAGTTACACTGACAATAACTAGAGCTGGACGCTATGACACCATGTACTGTATTAATACTATATGTATGCACAAAAAATAAATCATCAAATTACATCAAGAAAAGAAGCACCTTTCATTTGGATGAATGGATTTATAAAACAAACTATATTATGTTACCTTTCCCATGATCTAAACTATAACGTACTATACTATAGCTTATATAACTACATGCGTTACTGTAACGAACAAAACTATAACGTTCACAAATACACAGACAGTAGTGGTTTCTTTAGTTCAAAATGAGCATTGTTGTGTTTGGAAGAACAGATCAGATAAAACACAAAAATAAAACACACTTATACACAAAATAAATAAAATAAACACATTAATTAATTAAAATAAATGTTTGTTTTTTATACACAGCAAGTCTATCTTCATGGCAAGAACAAACTGAATAACATAATATCATATAATCAACAAAAAAATACAAAACATTTGATTTAAGCTTAATACAAGATGGTGATAATTTTTTTAATACAAAACATATCTCTGTATGCAAATATTGTCTATATAAATTAAGTTATTATAATAATAATAAGCATACATTACTTAATTAATATCAAATAAATAAATGCAGAGTTGTATCATACCTTAAACAGAACATAGAGTTCTTCCAACTCCTCAATAGTGAAAGCAGAATCTGTCATGATGGCCCTCACCTGAACATCACAAACACACATACAGGATTATATGTGGAAATGTGGAAGATTGTGAAATACGTCCTCTCGACGCACACACACTTACCACACTCCTCTTGGCCGTGTCTTCTAGTGACTGTATGACCTTTAACCTTTGTTTGAACCTCATCTGCTCGATGACGTCGGCACGCAGGCTACCGAACTTCTGCAATTAGACAAAAACGACATACTCGGTTAAAAAGAGTCACATTGGTGATTGGTCAGGAAAACGAAGCACTAGGCCCCGCCCCCCTCACCTCATAGGACGCTTTAATGAGCTCAAAAGCGTCAATCTCAGGTGGAGGGTTGTTGCCACTGGTCAACAGAGCATGAAGGTGAGGAATAGGTGGAGAAACAGTCTGCTTATTCACAACATTATCCAAATATCTACAGGACAGAGAAACAGATATGATCACACACACATTATTAACAACATATTCACAAACCACAGATAGTACAAGAGGGCACATAAAAACAATAGTCAGACAAAGCTATTTTTTTTTTTAATTGAGCCTTTAGAGAAATTATTAAAAGAAACTAAATTGTTTTTGTTGAGTATCAAAAAAAATGTATACATGTATTTTATACATCATGCCTTTATGTCTCATAGTGAGAATATGGAGCACAAACACCTTAGTTTTATTCAGAGGCACAAACAGAGCAAAAATATGCAATTTAGTGCAGATGCTGATATTTATATGGACAAAAAGATGAAATTCTGTTGCATGTCATGTAAATCAATGAGATCTTTATAGCAGATACTTACATAAAATACATATGAATATCATTTAAATATGCTTAGTTTTATGACCAAAGCTCTGTAGTTTTAAAACATAATGCAATGCAAGACAATGATGATTGAGAGATGAACAAATAAACCTGGTGATCATATTTGAAAATTATCTTTCTAAAAATGATATATGGATAAACAAGTAAACATAAGTTGCTTCAGTCCAGAAAGTGTTCATCTTAGAATATTCTTACATTTACATAATATATGTAATCGGTAAAGATTTCACAACAGAAAGACACGTGAAGCACTGAAGGTGGACGTTTACAATTATACTAAAAGGCCCTTTTACTTGCTATAAAAGTCTAAACTATCAGTCAGAATGACAGAAGCTGGTAGTAGATTGTGTGCGACAGGTTTTTCAGCAGATGTTGATCATTTACAGGCCTTAGAAACGGCCATAAAAATATGATACTGTAGGCTTTATAAGGCTAAAATTAATTCATGGAATTTAAAAGACAAAAACAGTTGTTAAATGCTTTACGTCAGTGTCATCTGAAAGCTCACAACTATTAAAATAATTCTGCCATCACTCTTTATTCGCCTTGTACATATAATGAATATGGGTGAAACGATATCCTCATGTCACGATTCGATACATATCACGATACTGAACTCACGATACGATATTATTGCGATACTCCAAGACTTATGATAAAAGATTAACAAAAAAATTACTGTTGATTAAAATGCTAAATTTGATATATTTCATTGGGGTGTAAATGAATAGGATGGACTTGATGCTGGAAACCCAAAGCACAGGACAATAGAGACACCAGAATAAACATATGATTCTGAAGATGAAAATATAGAATTATTTTACACGAATATGCTTGATCTCCGTCACTGACTAGATATATTTAAAATTTATATTTTACTGGTAACATCAGACATTTGGCATTATCGGGACCCACAAATATCACCCCATTGCATTATTATACATTATATTCAACATTATATACAGTAGTTTGATGTAGTACTGACACTAAAACTTTGTAATCTTTGTTTTGGGTGAATTATACACAATAAATATTTTCACTATCCACAATACATAGCTGCATTTTTGTATTGCGATATATTGTGACATGATATATTGTTCCACCCCTACTAATGAATGCTATAATGTTGTATTAGCCACACTCGCCTGCCCAGAATGGTCATGGCCTCTCCTTCATCTGAACAGGACAGCAGTTGATCCATGTTGGCATGTAGCACAGCTAATGACACCTGGACAAGAGTCAGAGACACCGGCTCGTCAGACTGACACGTCAGTGCCGATGTTACTTTAAGACACTCCTACAGTCTGTAGGTTTAAACCGCTCAATTCATATGGATTAGCTTTACGATCTCTTCATGACCTTTTTGAAGCATTAATGTGGTAGTTGCGTAGCTGTCAATGGAGGGACATCAAGCTCTCAGATTTCATCAAAAAGATCTTTGTGTTTAGAAGATGAACGAAAGTCTCACGGGTTTGGAACGACATGAAGAGGTGAGTGATTAATGACAGAAATTGTTTTACATTTTAATTTTTGGGTTACCTAAGCGTTTAATTGGGGGGACAATAAAACTTAAGATCTTCCAATGATTTCATTGGTCTTTGGTAGTGCTGGGCAATGATTACTCGCAACCAAAATAAAAGTTTGTGTTACATAATGTGTGTGTGTGTA
>CM060629.1:31899737-31914737 GCA_030578275.1 Meda fulgida
GTGTGCCTATGAGTGTGTGACTGTGAGAGTGTGTGTGTGTCTGCATGCGTGCGTGTGCGTGCGTGTGTGTGTGAGTGTGCGTGCGTCCGTGCGTGTGTGTGTGTGTGTGTACCTGGCAGTATCCGATGCCGGGGTTCCTGTAAGCGTAGGCCGTCAGCACTCGTCTCAGCGCTGCGATGCCCATCTCGTTCTGGAAGGCGTGATGCTCAGGCATGGAGCGGTGCAGGTCTCGCTCGATCTCCTCCGTCGCTAGAGTGCATTTACCCATCGCCTGCTCGATCAGACTGCCGTAGTAACCCGGGTGTGTGTTCATCTCGTTCTGAGCACCTGGAAAGTCATGGATCATAATGAGATTCATGACATAATCTCCATGACAGCAGCTGACAGTCTGTTTTCCCTCTGACAGTGTGTGATATCTCACACTGATGTGGAAACATGATTATCGACGGTCACATACAAGCAGAAGTCGACACACAATACACACTTTGGCTACATTTGGACAAGCCCACTACTCACACTCGCTCAGCATGTAAACTGTGCACACACAGTATACAAATGCATACTCTAATGATGATGTACTGCAAAATGTGCATAAACTGCAATATAAACAGCGCACACAAAGCTGAATATTGTATTCCATAATGCAAAGTGCTCGATTTGATCTTCCATTTCCAACGTGGCAAATGATCCTGAATAAACTATTTCTTTCTTGACAAATTGGATTAAAAATTACAATATTTTATTCTGAATAAAAAAGCAAAGTAATCATGTTACAATGCTATAACAGTGTCGTTATTGTTAACTAAAACTATTTAAAATTTTCTTTAATTGAAATAAAGCAAAAATATTTTTCAGATAGTTGCCAAATCAATTTTTTTATTTTTGTTTACCCTTTTTAAGTGTAAGCAGAAATGACTAAATTAGAAAAAAGTCAATTAAATAGAAAATTAAAAAAAAAAAATTACAAAGCACATAAAATAAAAACAAAAATAAAAAATTCAAACTTACAATACTTAATTCACTATTTGCACTCATATTAACATAGCCTTCTTCTTTCTTATTCCATCCCTTGCATAATGTTAACTTTTTTATAACATATTTGAATATGCATATTTTGTCTGTTGTGTACATTATATATAATCATACTTTACATATTTTATTTGTGCTATACAGAGTTATTTTAGTAATATTTATATACTATTATTAATATTTAGAATTTGCTTTTATTTCCATGGTTTAATCTGGTGAACGGCGCCTCCTGGTGTCCTTGAGGATTGGTTACCTGAGAACAGCAGCCACAGCTCTCCTCTCAGACTCTCAGGGATCCCGTTCAGGACCAGCTCTCGCGTCTTCGACGTGCGGTACATACACACTCCACGGCCGTACTCAAAGAAATGGATGTTCCACGATTCCTCTTTCATCTTCTCTCTCGTCTGGATGAACAGAAAGACGAAGGTCAAAACAAAACCAGGAAAACACCAGGCAAATGATGTCTATCTTCTCACATTTAAAAAAAAAAAAAGACATTGAACTCAAATCAATATTTTATGTCTAATTCCACATCTGTTCAAAAGTTGTTGTTTTTTTTAGAGAGAAAAATTAAGCCTTTCATTCACCAAGGAAGCATTTATCAAAAATGACAGTTAAGCATTTATAATGTTACAAAATATTTGTATTTTAAATAAATGCTGTTCTTATGAACTTATAAGAATCCTGAAAAACAGGTATTACAGTTTCCACAAAAATATTAACTGTTTTCAACATTGATAATAATCATAAATGTTTCCTGAGCATTTAATCATCATATTAGAATGATTTCTGAAGGATCATGTGACTGGAGTAATGATGCTGAAAATTCAGCTTAAATTACATTTTACTGTATATTTACATATATTTACAGTTATTTTAAATTGTAATATGTAACCGTTTTAACTGTATTTTTGATCACATAAATGATAACTGTGCACTAATCCTTACATATTACTACCCTCCTATCTATGTATTCCTCTATTATCTATAATAAAGACTTGAAAGAAAGAGACTTGACTTTAAAAGATTTGTATGTATGATTGTTTGAACCACTTCACATGAGGGGTGTGTCTCACCACTTTGGGGCCCAGCTCCTCCGGGACGTCCTGCTGGTAGATTCGCAGAAGGCCTTGCTTGGCAGTGGGCAGACTGGGGCTGTAGTGTTGGTTTTGGGGCATCTCTCCGAGCCCCAGCACAGGAGACGGGGGCGTACTCGGGCTGGGGTTCTCCTGGAGACGCAGGTCACATGACATGTTTACAACAGACCAGTCAAGAATAAGGTAGAAATGAGTTAAACGGCTCGTTTCGCTAGATGAGACCCTTATTCATCGTCTGGTGTCGTTTAAAGCCCTTAGAAGCTGCACTGAAACGCTCATTTGGACCTTGAACCGTTTGGGTCCCATTGAAGTCCATTATATGGAGAAAAATCCTGGAATGTTTTCATCAAAAACCTTCATTTCTTTTCGACTGAAGAAAGAAAGACATGGACATCTTGGATGACATGGGGGTGAGTAAATTATCAGCAAAAGTTTTTTTTACAAGTGAACTACTCCTTTAAGGTTCTTGCACACTGAATCCGAAATACGTGTCTGAAATTTTCACATGTTAAAAAATAAATACGACCTAATATTTTGTCAATCACGCTTGCACATTGCCTCCGAAACTTTCGTCCATCATAAAACAATTTTTTTTTTTTAAATTAAAAAAAAAAAAAAAAAAAAAAAAAAAAAAAAAAAAAAAAAAAAAAAAAAAAAAAAAAAAACGGATCGGGTTCGATTTTCTGCGTTTTGGCATCCGTAGCAAGCATTTTGAATGGTGTTTTGACAATTCAGAGCCACCGAATCACAAATACAAAAAAATATATACGAAAATCTCGGACTCAGTGTGCAAGGGCCTTCATGCTTCAATGGGGTAAAACGTCTTCAACTAAATAAATGTTTGAGGTCAGTAAGATGTTTTTCTTTTCTTTCTTTAAAAATGTTTTTTTTTTTCTTTTATTCAGCAAGGATGCATTCAATATATCAAAATTGACAGTAAAGATAATTATAATGTTACAAAAGATTACATTTCAAATAAATGCTGTTCTTCTGAACTTTATTTTTAATCAAAGAATCCTTAAATATGTATCACAGTTTCCTCAAAATGATGAAGAATCACAAATATTTTCAACATTGATAATAATCATAAATGTTTCTTGAGCATCAAATCCTCATAATATACTGATTTCTGAAGGATCATGTGACACTGAAGACTGGAGTAATGATGCTGAAAATTCAGCTTTGATCACAGGAATAAATTATATTTTAACATATATTCACATAGAAAAAAGCCATTTTAATAAATAATATTCACACTATATTCCTGTTTTTACTTTATATTTATCATCAAATATATGCGGCCGTGTTGAGCTGAAAAAAATTATCTAACCGACCTAAACCTTTTGAAAGAAACTGTTTTTCTGCAGAAACAAGCAAATTCCTTACATCACCTTTAATGGGTGTGAATATAAACCTGGTAAAAAGATCATCAATCTGATGACTTTGACTCACGGATTGAGCATTTAGGCCACACGGCCTGTCAGGCGTGCGCTGCAGGAAGTCAGAGATTCGCTGTACCAGGAAGTCACGGTCTTTGAGGTTAGCAAACAGGAAGGTCATCTTGTTTTTAGTGCTGATTGACAGTGGACTCGGCAAAACACTGCTGCTGTCTGCTTTTTCCACTATGGTCACCTACAGGGAGAGAATGAGAGAGTGACTGTCCTGCTGTTGTGTGGGTGTGTGTGTGTGTGTGTGTGTGTGTGTGTACCTCTCTCAGTGGAATGATAAGTTGACACAGATCCTCCTCTCTACTGGCAAAGCAGATGTAGTTGTTAGAAACAAACATTTGACCGACGACATGCATCTTAGTGAACGGCGTCCAGAGCGTACAGTCGGTGTGTCCATCCAAACGCTCGTCCTGCGTGAGCCGGAAAAGAGCCCTGTACCGCTCGTTCTTCGCACGTGCATCCAAGTCCCTGAAACATGTGAGAACAGGATCTATTTAAAGTTGTTAAACCAACATCCATTTATTTACACTGACTCTTTAAAATGCTTCAATTATATTATCATCAAATTAGGTTATTTACTTTTTAAAATCACATTTGTTTGGCGCATCTCTCTCTCTCTCGCGCTCTATATATATATATATATATATATATATAAAAGTGTATATATACTGTATATATACATACATATGGGCTGTCAAGTGATTACAATTATGAATCTAATTAATTGCACATCAAATTTGGCTGAGAAATTACCCCCAAACGATTATTTAAAGTCATTATTGTGTTAAATGAGAAAAGCCTCAAATAAACATTACAAAAAGTAGCTTTCAATTTTTTTTTTTATTTGATTCATCATAGAATTCATTACACAAACTTTTAGGCGGCAACGGCCATGAGAGTGAATGAATGATGACAGAATTGTTTTTTTATTAATATGTAAATATGAAATAATTTTTAATGAAATTATACTCTAAATAAGAAACTAAAACTGCCAGTAGATGGCTTAAATGTCTAAATAAGTGAGTCAAAATTGAGCAAAAGCTGATAATATTGTGTCTAAAATATCACACAGTATCTTCTTATTTATTGAACTGTTGTATAACATCAGCGTTACATTTGCACTCGTGCCATTCGGGACAAAAACAACACTTGTGTGATATTGCGCTCGTAACTAGTGTGATATTGTTTAACATATCATATGACATAAATATGAGACAAAACCTGCCCTGATATCTTGAATTTTAGGGGGTTGTAAAGAGTGGGGATGCGTGCGACAGGTCTGAAGTGAAGTCAAAAGAAAAAGAGAAAATCACTCACTGCTCTTAACTGAATAAGTTTTATAGCTTTAATAAGGATTCATCTCTATATAATTTATAATGTATGCAGTAAAGCCTGAAGTGTTTAATACATTTTCTATAAATTCTGTATATATCCTACCTGTTAGACTGACCTGACAATCTTAAAGCAGTTTACAAGGGACAAAAACAACAACTTTTTGTGCATTTTGACAGGGCAAGTATATCTCTCAACTGGTCTGACTGGGCCAATAGAAAAAATTGAGCCCTGATGTAAAAGAGAGTAGTAAGAAAAAATAAAATAAAATAAATAAATAAAAAAAGGCCTAATAAATGTTACAATTGTTTAATTTTACTGTAATCTTGAATGGCTATACTTAATGGGAAGAAAAAAAAATGAATTCACAGAGACATCAGTAGCAGTATTGGTATCATACTGGCCTTCTTAAAAAGACGCCATTAAACAAACATTTAAAATGTAGGCAACTGTCTTTGTTGTTTCTACATTAATTTGGAGATTAAATGTGAAATTACTACAATATAAAAAGGATTTCTAAACAACTTCAATATTAGGTGCGAATAATCATGAATAATTACAGAAAAATGTGCGTTTAAATTTTTTTTTAATTGATTGACAGCACTAATATATAGTAATATACTAACATATACATATATCTATCTATTTAATATATATATATATATATATATATATATATATATATATATATATTAGGGGTATATATTAGGTTCAATACGTGTATTAGATATACACGTATTGAACCGTTCGGTACGAGGCTAACGGTTCGTTGGACCATTTTTCCTGCCGACCAAAATTGTGTTACTTCAAATGTTGGGGCGTGGCAGGCGCGCTTGCGCGACCACAACATTACCCAACATCAAATGGCAAACGTAATGAAAGCAGAACGAAACTGCGCTGCTTATTTAGTGTTTCACAGGCATTTTATCAGTTTGGACCAATACAGCGCATCTGAGCGCGAGCTGATCTTGATCAAGAGACACTGTTACACAGCGCTAAGACATGCAGTAAAGAAAGCATTTTAATTCGCCACTGAAGTGATAACATCGCTGCGAGATCTACTGAGAAGCATTCACATTTCTCCGTTATTAAAGGATCAAACAGCGCTGACGTGGAAACCAGGAAGAAACATTGTGCCATGAATGAACTATCCAGTGTCCTCAGATCAGCAACATCACCATGGGTTTACTGTAATAACACTCACTGTCACCATGGGTTTACTGTAGTAACACTCACTGTCACCATGGGTTTACTGTAGTAACACTCACTGTAATCATGGGTTTACTGTAGTAACACTCACTGTCTCACTGTCACCATGGGTTTACTGTAGTAACACTCACTGTCACCATGGGTTTACTGTAGTAACACTCACTGTAATCATGGGTTTACTGTAGTAACACTCACTGTCTCACTGACACCATGGGTTTAGTGTAGTAACACTCACTGTCACCATGGGGTTTACTGTAGTAACACTCACTGTAACCATGGGTTTACTGTAGTAACACTCACTGTAATCATGGGTTTACTGTAGTAACACTCACTGTCTCACTGTCACCATGGGTTTACTGTAGTAACACTCACTGTAACCATGGGGTTTACTGTAGTAACACTCACTGTCACCATGGGGTTTACTGTAGTAACACTCACTGTCACCATGGGGTTTACTGTAGTAACACTCACTGTCACCATGGGGTTTACTGTAGCAACACTCACTGTAACCATGGGGTTTACTGTAGCAACACTCACTGTCACCATGGGCTTTACTGTAGTAACACTCACTGTCACCATGGGCTTTACTGTAGTAACACTCACTGTCACCATGGGCTTTACTGTAGTAACACTCACTGTCACCATGGGGTTTACTGTAGTAACACTCACTGTCTCACTGTCACCATGGGTTTACTGTAGTAACACTCACTGTAACCATGGGGTTTACTGTAGTAACACTCACTGTCACCATGGGGTTTACTGTAGTAACACTCACTGTCACCATGGGGTTTACTGTAGTAACACTCACTGTCACCATGGGGTTTACTGTAGTAACACTCACTGTCAAAATGGGGTTTACTGTAGTAACACACACTGTAACCATGGGGTTTACTGTAGTAACACTCACTGTAACCATGGGTTTACTGTAGTAACACTCACTGTAACCGTGGGGTTCACTGTAGAAACACTCACTGTAACCGTGGGGTTTACTGTAGTAACACACACTGTCACCATGGGGTTTACTGTAGTAACACACACTGTAACCAGTGGGTTTACTGTAGTAACACTCACTGTCACCATGGGGTTTACTGTAGTAACACTCACTGTCACCATGGGCTTTACTGTAGTAACACTCACTGTCACCATGGGCTTTACTGTAGTAACACTCACTGTAACCATAGGGTTTACTGTAGTAACACTCACTGTAACCATAGGGTTTACTGTAGTAACACTCACTGTAACCATAGGGTTTACTGTAGTAACACTCACTGACACCATGGGGTTTACTGTAGTAACACTCACTGACACCATGGGTTTAGTGTAGTAACACTCACTGTCACCATGGGGTTTACTGTAGTAACACTCACTGACACCATGGGTTTAGTGTAGTAACACTCACTGTCACCATGGGTTTACTGTAGTAATACTCAGTCACCATGGGGTTTACTGTAGTAACACTCACTGACAACATGGGTTTACTGTAGTAACACTCACTGTCACCATGGGGTTTACTGTAGTAACACTCACTGTCACCATGGGGTTTACTGTAGTAACACTCACTGACACCATGGGGTTTACTGTAGTAAGACTCACTGTAACCATGGGTTTACTTTAGTAACACTCACTGTAACCAAAGGGTTTACTGTAGTAACACTCACTGTAACCATAGGGTTTACTGTAGTAAGACACAATGTAACCGTGGGGTTTACTGTAGTAACACTCACTGTAACCATAGGGTTTACTGTAGTAACACTCACTGTCACCGTGGGCTTTACTGTAGTAACACTCACTGTCACCGTGGGCTTTACTGTAGTAACACTCACTGTCACCGTGGGCTTTACTGTAGTAACACTCACTGTCACCATGGGCTTTACTGTAGTAACACTCACTGTCACCGTGGGCTTTACTGTAGTAACACTCACTGTCACCATGGGCTTTACTGTAGTAACACTCACTGTAACCATAGGGTTTACTGTAGTAACACTCACTGTAACCATAGGGTTTACTGTAGTAACACCCACTGTAACCATAGGGTTCACTGTAGTAACACTCACTGACACCATGGGGTTTACTGTAGTAACACTCACTGACACCATGGGTTTACTGTAGTAACACTCACTGTAACCATGGGGTGTACTGTAGTAACACTCACTGACACCATGGGGTTTACTGTAGAAACACTCACTGTAACCATGGGGTTTACTGTAGTAACACTCACTGTCACCATGGGCTTTACTGTAGTAACACTCACTGTCACCATGGGTTTACTGTAGTAACACTCACTGACACCATGGGGTTTATTGTAGTAACACTCACTGACACCATGGGTTTACTGTAGTAACGCTCACTGTCACCATGGGGTTTACTGTAGTAACACCCACTGACACCATGGGTTTACTGTAGAAACACTCACTGACACCATGGGTTTACTGTAGTAACACTCACTGACACCATGGGTTTACTGTAGTAACACTCACTGTAACCATAGGGTTTACTGTAGTAACACTCACTGACACCATGGGTTTACTGTAGTAACACTCACTGACACCATGGGTTTACTGTAGAAACACTCACTGAACACTCACTGTAACCATGGGGTTTACTGTAGTAACACTCACTGTCACCATGGGCTTTACTGTAGTAACACTCACTGTCACCATGGGCTTTACTGTAGTAACACTCACTGTAACCATGGGGTTTACTGTAGAAACACTCACTGTAACCATGGGGTTTACTGTAGAAACACTCACTGTCACCATGGGCTTTACTGTAGTAACACTCACTGTCACCATGGGTTTACTGTAGTAACACTCACTGACACCATGGGGTTTACTGTAGTAACACTCACTGTCACCATGGGCTTTACTGTAGTAACACTCACTGTAACCATGGGGTTTACTGTAGTAACACTCACTGACACCATGGGTTTACTGTAGTAACACTCACTGTCACCATGGGGTTTACTGTAGTAACACTCACTGACACCATGGGTTTACTGTAGAAACACTCACTGACACCATGGGTTTACTGTAGAAACACTCACTGACACCATGGGTTTACTGTAGAAACACTCACTGTAACCATGGGTTTACTGTAGAAACACTCACTGACACCATGGGTTTACTGTAGAAACACTCACTGACACCATGGGTTTACTGTAGTAACACTCACTGACACCATGGGTTTACTGTAGTAACACTCACTGACACCATGGGTTTACTGTAGTAACACTCACTGACACCATGGGTTTACTGTAGTAACACTCACTGACACCATGGGTTTACTGTAGTAACACTCACTGTAACCATAGGGTTTACTGTAGTAACACTCACTGACACCATGGGTTTACTGTAGTAACACTCACTGACACCATGGGTTTACTGTAGTAACACTCACTGACACCATGGGTTTACTGTAGTAACACTCACTGACACCATGGGTTTACTGTAGTAACACTCACTGTAACCATGGGTTTACAGTAGTAACACTCATTGTAACCATGGGTTTACAGTAGTAACACTCACTGTAACCATGGGTTTACAGTAGTAACACTCACTGTAACCATAGGGTTTACTGTAGTAACACTCACTGTAACCATGGGTTTACAGTAGTAACACTCACTGTAACCATGGGTTTACAGTAGTAACACTCACTGTAACCATGGGTTTACAGTAGTAACACTCAGTCACCATGGGGTTTACTGTAGTAACACTCACTGTCACCATGGGGTTTACTGTAGTAACACTCACTGTCACCATGGGGTTTACTGTAGTAACACTCACTGTCACCATGGGGTTTACTGTAGTAACACTCACTGTCACCATGGGTTTACTGTAGTAACACTCACTGTCACCATGGAAGTTTGGCAGAAATATTAAGCTACAATGCCTTTCAAGTTACGTTGGTTTTATTTCTACATTATGAATAAAATTGCTGCCCTCAAATGTTAATCTGAAATAAAAATAAACCTTTGTTTATAACAACACCAATATTACATTTATTTATTTTTTCCAAGGAGCAGTTGTTTTATATGCTCCTAAGAAGAGTCAAGTATAGCTCATCATTGCTCAAAGTAAAAAATGATCATACTTTATGATGTTAGTTTTAATTAAAAAAAATAAATTAATTAAATCAAGGAAATTTCTCTGGAATTTTTCTTTTTGCTGTATCGAAAACGTACCGAACCGTGACACCAGTGTATTGGACCGAACCGTGCATTTTGTGAACCGTAACACCCCTAATATATATATTATATATTGCGGTTTGCTCACCTCTTTAGTGCGGAGACGTTTTTCAGGGTCTTGCAGGGTTTGGGGAGGAAGCGATCGGCGGAGAAGCTCTCGTTGTCCAGTAACTGTCTCATGGCGATGGTGGCCAGCTGCTCCATCAGTTTGAAGGTCTCGTTGATGTTCAGGAACATGGAGAAGAAGTGTTCGGTGCCGCGAGTGCTCACGCGGATGCTCTCCGGGAAAACCAGCGTTGCGTTCTTGTCCAACTGCGTGACGTCCGTCCACTGCACCACCAGTGACACTACAGTGAGAGGAGGAAGAATGGAGATGACAAAGATGTTCAAATTAAAAACAAGAGTTTATTAAAGGAGTAGTTCACCCAAAAATGAAAATTAGCCGATGATTTACTCACCCTAAACTCATCCTAGGTGTATATGACATTCTTCTTTCAGACGAATACATTCAGAGTTATATTAAAAAATGTCCTGGCTCTTCCATGCTTTATAATGCCAGTGAATGGCTGTTTCTGTTTTGAAGTTCATAAAAGTGCATCTGTCCATCATAAAAGTGCATCTATCCATCATAAAGTAAAATAACTAGCTGGCCAGAAGCTAGAATTTTACTTTGTGTAAAAAAATTCGTACACAAATGCATGGCTTCGCTTCAGAAGGCCTTTATTAACCCCCCGGAGCAGTGTGGAGCACTTTTATGATGGATAGATGCACTTTTATGATGGACAGATGCACTCTTATGATGGACAGATGCACTTTTATGATGGACAGATGCACTCTTATGATGGACAGATGCACTCTTATGATGGACAGATGCACTCTTATGATGGACAGATGCACTTTTATGGACTTCAAAACAGAAACAGCCATCCACTGCCATTTAAAGCTTGGAAGAGCCAGGACATTTAATATAACTGATTGTATTCGTCTGAAAGAATAATGTCATATACACCTAGGATGACTTGAGGGTGAGTAAATCATGGGCTAATTTTCATTTTTAGGTGCACTACGCCTTTAAGCATGGTAGAAGAAAAGCAGCATGCACTAACACAATTTCACACTAAATAAAGAACACTTAATTCAGTGTGAATCAGCTCTTTTCACAAAGTGTTCAAAAGACTCAAATGACATCACTAAATGACCCTCCAGAACACTGACGTCTGGTTGTTCAGTCTTGGTATTTCTGTGGTCGAATACTTTTGTATAATGACCACTAACAGCAAGATCTCATGTGCTACTATAATATCTCTTGAATCCCTGCACACTCTCTTTCTTTGCACAGAATAAAAATATTGAAAGTCATGAAAATCAATGAAATCAAGCCATGAAATCAAAATTGGCAACAACACAGTTGTTGAAAACAGTTGTGCTGCTTAATAATTTTGTGGAAACTGTGATGTCTTCTCTTCTCTGATGATGTGGGCGGGGCAACCTGTCACTCACATGAGATCCACCAATAGCAAACCACAACCATCCGATCAGTTCCCCACAGACTAAATCAAGCCCCGCTTGTTCTTCGTTTCACTCAGATATACGACACAATAGGGAAGAAAAGAAGAGCGCAACTTCCATGCCGACTCAAACCATATTTCCTGCTCATTTATTTAATTATTGAGGGTACGTTTACACAACAACGATATGCGTAAAACTGAGAAGTCGACACCAGTCAAAACAGTCCCCATTCAGACGGATCTGTGAAAACGATTAAAAACCCTGTATTCTGCTTCCATTAGATGGCGATTAAACACTATAGACTGAACATGTAATACGCGTGTGCATGACGTCATCGTCTTCACAGATTCACGTTCTTCTCGTTTACACGGAGACCAAAGTTTGTGTTTTTTCAAAACGCTGTTGTTGCGTAAACGAAAAGCCAAAACGCATACATTTTTAGGTACGGTGTCGAGTGCAGAACAGTAATTAGTCACAACTGTTAAATCATCCCAACTAGAATACATTATATATCTCGGTTTGCTTCTGTAAAATCATGTTTGTTTCACTGTACATTTCGAGGCATGCTCTCGTCTCACCCTCTTTTCCCAGCAGGAATGAGTAGAAGCAGAGGTGGTTGACGGAGAGGTAGATCCAGCCCTGTCGTGGGACTCTGCCCTTCCAGTAACTGCAGGGGTAATAGTTCACCAGCTTCTCTTCCTCCGGCATGCCGAACAACTTCCGCATCTTCAGCTCGGCTTCCCGGAACTTCCCAGGATCCTCGTCTTCCTGAAGTTTGCCGCTTTTATTCTCTTCAGCGATGATGCCCTACAAAGAAGAACAATCTTCACATGACTTGTGTTTTAAAGGATAATTCCGGTATTTAGCACTTTGAGTCTATTTTCTAGTTAGTTTTGGATGAGTTAGAGTGGTGGACACAGAAATGTTGACGATGGGTCCTGTCTCGACTTTTTGACTCTTTTAGAATCGCCTCTGAGCGCTTCAGAGTGGCTGTCTACCGCCACGCACAAACATGTCCTCCCATGTCCACTCCCGACCACTTGATGGCGACAACCACTTTGCCGTACAAGGACGCTATACGGAACACAGGGTCTAGCCATAGACAGTAAAAGAAATGGACACAGCGACCCCATTGATTTCAACGGAGAAGACTGAAGCCCGATTATTGCACTTCCTGTCTGATGGCTGAGCGACTGCAGGCTCAAACTGAGCGTGACGACAGTCTGACAGTAAATCTTCTAGTAGCTGTGGCAAAAAGACAAATCTGAATCACAATCTTGAAAAATTCATCAAAATATTGTTGAAATATTTAGTCCCGTTGCTTTTATGGACTCTATCTATGGGCTTCTCCCAGGACTTTATGCCTCAATTTCCCCCCGATTGCCTCAGACAGTAACAGATTGCCTTGAGCTTCTCCTCCTGTCTATACGGTAATGTCTCTATTGTGCGACAGAAAGTCGCGTGGTTATGACGCAATCGTTAGCCTATTTTTTACAAAAACGGCTTCTTCAGGCCATAACGTAAGATACAAAGTAATGCAGCCTTTTATACATTGTCGTGTTTCTTTAGAAATAAATAATGGACAAATGAAGTCTTCGGACGCCTCAGATGTAAAGTTATTCGCTGTCAAAGTGACGCTAAAATGAATGGGAGTCAATGGAACGCTAACAGCAGGAGTTCTGCTACAATGGCGGCGCCCGCGAGGCTTCAGCTTCCGGCTGGTGGATTCCCCCCTTGTGTCTAGCGCATAGACAGTAAAAAAAGGTCTCGAAAAGAGCGAAAAGACTACAACCAAATGTAAACAGCCCCTTTTCCGTTTCCGGTAGCGCGGTAATATCATCGAGCAATGAGTCCTCCAACAGAAATCAATGCGCTTTTACAAAATGCCAAATAAAACACGACAGAAACTTTATTTCGCTACACTACTTGTTTTGGAAGATCAACGAACACCACAAACCACTCAATGAGTGTCACAGTTTTGAAAACGAACTTTAAGGGTTGTGTTAAGGACATGTTTGTGCGTGCCGGTAGAAAGCCACTCTGAAGCGGTCAAAGGCGATCCTAAAAGAGTCAAAAAGTCGAGACAGGACCCATCGTCAACATTTCTGTGTCCACCAATCTGAGTCTATTTTGTAGTTGGTTTTGGATGAGCTAAAGTGCTAAATACCGGAATTATCCATTAAAAATAGTTTCGCATTCGGATAGACCTGTTCAAAAGTTTTTGAAAAGAAGTCTCGTCTGCTCACCAAAGCGCACTTATTTGATAAAAAAATAAATCAAGGTTCCCACACCTTGGTTAACTTCAAATTCAAGGACTTTCCAGGTCCAATATCCTCAAATTCAAGGACTTAACGTGGGGACACATTTGTTGTGTCCAACAGCAAACGTTGAGATGCCGTCGTAGTAGTTTCGTGCGCGCGTGAACGTCATGGCAACGTACAACACAATGTACCTCACGCGGGAAACACTTAATGTAACGCGTAAATGCGCGTAACTAACGTAAATCAAGCAAGCTTGTATGCATAAGCCATAAAGTGTAATATATACGAAATAACACATTAGCGGAAGGGAATAATATGGAGTTATTTCCAGACAACTTCTTGAACAAAATAAATTCAAGCACTTTCAAGGACCTGTTTATGTATGTTTATTTTGAAAAACTTTTCAGGGCCTTGAATATTTTTTTCCCAGATTCACACACTTTTAAGGATTTCAAGGACCCGTGGCAACCCTGAAAAATACAGTAAAAATAGTAATATTCTGAAATATTTTTACGCCATTTAAGATCTGTTTTCTATGCAAATTTATAGCTACATTTTCAGCATCCAGTCTTCAGTGTCACATGATCCTTCAGAAATCATTCTAATATGATTATTTGCTGCTCAAGAAACATTTATGATTATTATCAACATTGAAAACAGTTTACAGTAAACAAACCATTTTTTTTTCAGGATTCTTTGCTGAAAAGAAAATTCCTGTCACTTTTATGTTTAAAAAAGATGAAATATATATACTGTATATATGAATTTGAATAAAAATATATAGAATTTATTTTTAACAAAAAGTGCAAGTGAGTTTTAGCATGTATTCATTAAGACTTTAATATTTGAGAATCTAGTTGACCAGAATCTGTGAGGAAAATAAACGTAGTCAATCTAACAGCCCCAATATATTTCTTAACTTTGACCATTTA
>CM060629.1:31919737-32079737 GCA_030578275.1 Meda fulgida
AAACGGTGCTTTTAACGCCTTCAATAACCAGGACGCTTGAACAGCGATCTTTGAGTTTCACATCAACCACGCCGTGTACGAGCACAACACCTACGCTGAACTCATGCAGGATTTTCAATGCATTCTCAATCCAACGCTCTTCCAGACTCACGCTTGACACGCAGTCTGTGATGTGCGTGATGTTTGCAGGCCTGTTGAAGCCCACGTGACGATATTTCTCACACAAGTCGCCGCTCACTAAAGCGATGTTTAACCTCTGACCCTGAAGGCTCTGAACCACTGAGGCCTGTTGGACTGAGAGCAGCGTGACGTACCCGTGTAACACGCATGAACGCTCCTCGGATGGGCCCGGGATGGAGCACGTGACCAGTTTTTTAATATCCAAAAAACTTTTCTGTGCATCTTCCGTGGATTGCAACTTGCAAGCTTTTAAAACTAAATGCATTGAGGTTTTGCATCCATGGCTGACGGCTTCCGCTATGCTGGTTATGTCATTCACAGCTGTTTTTGTGTTTTCAGTTTGTGCATCATGTGAACTAAAGTGTCTGCTGTGTTTGAGCGTCCGCCTGAGATTATGAGGGTGTTCAACATCCATGCATTGCACCTCTGTGTCCCGAAGCTCAGATTTAAGAGCTGGACTGGGTTTGTGCTCCTTTAGTCTCCTGCAGGAAACTTCTCGCACACTTACAGACGATTGTTTGCACACCTCCAGACTCACCTCCAGTGCTTTCCTCATGGCTGTTTTGATGCCCAACACACTTATTCCTCTGTTGAGACACTCCAGAGCAACTCTACTCCAGACTCCAGCCAGAAACACCAGCGCGCCCGTCCCGGTGTGGAAGAGCTTCTGCTGGGCCTGTACCGTCTCATGCAGAAGCTGTCCGACCTGAGCCGTTCAACTCGAGGCGCTGAAGCAGACGAGGACAGGTGCTGACCAACACCGAACCCCCAGCGTCTTCATCCCGGATGAACTTCAGGAGTTTGTTAGGGCCGAGGAAGGTGTGTGTGGAGGCTGACACGGCCTCTAACTGCTGGAGTCCAATGTGGCGGCGCTGAGCGACACTGGCACTTCCAGACATCTGTGGAAGAGGAATAATGACATGCTGGTTATTATAATATTGCTAGTAATTTAATCATTTATCTGTGTTCTGATAGGGTTGTGAGAAGAAGGATAAAACAATGCTAAATGTAAATAATAAAATGCAACTAACCAAAAACTATACTATACATAAGTAAAAAATTATCCAAAGTCGAATAATTTAGTACTTCACTCCTTTTTGTAATCCTTTATTAGACTTAATAATTTGTGCATTTATAATTTGCATGTATTTTTTGTATAAAAAAAAAACATCAAATAAACAATTAATAAAACAATAAAATTTTCTGTAAACTTCAACATTTTCATTCTTTTTAAACAGTCCAGGGTATGAAATATAACATAATTATTTATAACAGCATGCAACTAACAATATACATAAATAAAAATTAACCAAAGTTGAATAATTTAGTCTTTCACTTCTTTTTGAGGGATTTTTGTAACCCTTTATTAGACTTAATCATTAATAAATGTATAATTTGCACATATTTTTTTGTTTACAAAAACATCAAATTAAAACAATAAAATCTTCAATGTTCTATTCTACATAACCTTCAACATTTTCTATCTTTTTTCATCATTTCAGGTCATAAAATATAACGTAAATATTCATATCAGCACACATAATGTTATTATTATAGCCCATTTTTACCAAACGCTTGCAGGTTTTTGGGCTAATTGTCTTTTTAGATAATTAAATTGTGTGTAGATAAGGCTGTGGGTAGAAGGAAAAAACAATGCTTAATACAAATAATAAAATGTAGCTGAACATATAATTAAATGCATATATTTAGCTAAATACATTTCAACTTTTAAATGGAAGCAAACAATTCTTGCAATATCTTCCAATCAAATTCATCTGTCACTTGGAATAAACAGTTTCTGTTGTGATGAAATATTGGCTGCTGAAAGCATGAAACCTTAAAATTACATTTTCTATTACAACTTTACAGTTTTGAGTCTGTCAATTTTATGTCCAATGTAAAATATGGGCCCCAAAGCAAATCCTGTTGAAAAACACTGATTTTTTTTACACTTTTATGACAGTGACATTAACACTTTACATCTGAATACAGAACATTATGTCATTATAAAACTCAGTTCATTTTTATATTCTCGTCCGATAGTGTAAGTAAGTACAGTCGTATAGATAATATTATATGAATATTAATTATTCTTTAAGACCACATTTTATATTTAATAAAGCAAAGTTATGTGGATGTTGCGCAAACTTTTCCCAAAGATGACTGCAATTAGATAAAGTATGCATAAAATATGTTGATAAAGACAGCAAATGCTGTTATATATTAGGTAAAATGAGTCAATAGACTCGGTCTGTACGACATAGTCGAGGTTATGTATCCCGAAATGTCTTAGGTAATTAGCTTCTGTCCTTTATTATGCAAGCAAAACAAAGCATTTAAACTATATGGAGATCAAATTCGAGTCATATAAACTAATTCTATCGTATAAAATGCTCTAATCAAACCAAAACTACAAACCTTCAACGCAGAGCTGTATTGTTGACAACCGCGTCCATATTCTGAAATGCGCATGCGCACTGCACTACAACGCTTGCAATAAAACTCGTTGCTAAGAGACGAACGCCAAACGAACTAAAGTGTCCATTACATCTAACATACCCCGCCTGCTCAAGTTTGATTGGTGGAATACGTAATTCAAAGAGTGGCTAACACATTCTATTGGATTAATCTGCTGTCACTTACTCAGACGCCACGCCCATCCAAAGTGCTCAAGGAAACCAACGACAGCATTTCCTTCTCTTGTTTACTAACAGATCACTCAAGTTGTAAAGCTGTGGTTTGGTTTTGCTGTTACTTTCGAGATGGTAAGTATAGTTCGGGTTACTTTTAAAACTTTGTGAATGAATTCACATCAGCATAAACTAGTTAAAAGGTTAATGCGCTGTGTGTTAGCCTAAGCTGTTAGCGTTCTTATGGAAACCAACAGAGACTGTTGTTCACTTCATTTGTTGAGATGAATGGCGAAAACAATGCGATTTATTTAATATAATGATTTATACACATTTATTGATACACATATTCCAAACTGTACAGTAAATGTGTTTGCCTGAATCTGGTTAATTAAATGTGTGATTATGAAATCTAAGAACCTAATACAGTTCTTACAGCCTCCACCAAATACAGATTACCAAGTAACTGTTAATAGAATTTATGTAAACGTGATTTAATTAATTAACCTTTATTTATCCCTGCAAGAAATACAAATATATATACACACACACACACACACACATATACATTAAATATATGCTTTATTGCTATAAACATATATATATATAAAATATCTGCTTTAATATACATGTATGCGTGTGTGTGTGTGTCATGTATGTATGTATGTATGTATATATATATATATATATATATATATATATATATACATATAATATATATAAATATATATACATGCATTACACACACACACACACACATAGATAGATAGATAGATAGATAGATAGATAGATAGATAGATAGATAGATAGATAGATAGATAGATAGATAGATAGATAGATAGATGCAGAACAGGTCTTTGAGTATCCAAAAATTGCTTAGAATAATTGCAGATAATTATAAAACATGCTGAAATACAGTACATCCAATATACAAAAAGAAACACAGGATAGGGTTTCAGGATAATACACAGGATAATATTTAGGATGTGGTCAGTCATATCTGTTATTCCTCCTCTATTGCAACCGGGCCAGTATTTTTAGTTCATTTTATAGTCTTGATTCTATGATTATTTTATGATCATTTCATTTTATGATAACGCCCTCTGGTGGAAGCATGGCTGAATCTCTCTCTTTCTTCATTTTTTTTACAAGGCTTCCAGCTTCAGGAAACCCAGTGCCACAGCGAACCAGCGGAAGAGAGCCGGTCCCAAACCAGAGCTAACAGAGGAACAAAAGCAGGAGATCAAAGAGGCGTTCGATCTGTTCGACACAGACGGGTCTGGAACCATAGATGTGAAGGAACTCAAGGTAGAAAGGGTTTGAGACCTGCATCACTCATGTTAGCTAGAGATAAAGAGCACGAGACAGCATCTGAACTGAAGAAGTGGGTGAATCTTGAAATGAGCTAATCGTGAAATGCCATCTGAGTGACTAATCTTACTCTGGCTAATAAATTTACCATGAGGCTACCTGCATAATCCCTAATAATTATCAGTAATAGGAATTTTAATAGACTTTTATTGCTTTTATCTTTAATAGACTATTATTACTTTTTAACAGAAATTTCAATTATTTATTGACACAAAATGTCAAATATTTAAAGACTATTCTACAGTTTTGTAAGCAGATTTATTTACAGGCATAATTTATTTTTGTCTTCAAATTTAATTTCAAGCATGTAAAGGGATAGATGTTTCATTTCATGCCTTTAAATTAAAAAAAACAAACCAATTTTTGGGGGAAATAGGCTCATTTTCCAACTCCCCTAGAGTTAAACAGTTGAGTTTTACCGTTTTCTAATCCATTCAGCCGATCTCCGGGTCTGGCGGTAGCACTTTTAGCATGAAAAAATGACCAAAGAGTTTCAATATTTTTCCTATCGACATTTTTTTGAGAGAGATGCTAACGGTCTAATCAGATTCAATGATCTATGCTAAGCTATGCTAAAAGTGCTACCACCAGACCCGGAGATCGGCTGAATGGATTCGAAAACTGTTAAACTCAACTGTTTAACTCTAGGGGAGCTGGAAAATTAGCCTATTTCCAAAAAAAAGTGGAGTATTCCTTTAAGTCATCGTTTACTCACCCTGCTTTTGTTTGTATGCCCATTATGACCACAAAAGGAGAAATTTAACAAATAAAGTCCCATTCACGCTCGTCCATTTAATGGCAGTGAATAGAGACCAGCATCACAAAAGTATCACAGAATGATCTGATGTCAAATGGGTCGTATATTCCAAGTGTTCTGGAGGCATACGATAGGGTTTAGTGAAAACCAAACTGAAATGTAATGTATAATTTTACGAAGGTCCTGAGCTTGTCTGTTGATCTTCTGTGCTCGACTGCGTGTTCATGAGACTCTATTAGCAGTCACTCCAACTCACACAGAAAAACACTCAAGCTGTGAGAAATCATGGTTAATAAATACACGACATGAAATACAATCCATTCACCTTCTCTGAGGTGAATATATCCGTTGTGTTCATCGTAACAAGAAGTTACCTGTCATTCTGACTGACATCAGTTCTGGTCTGGAGATATTAAACTCGGTGAAGAAAGTGAACAGATACTTTTTATTTCGTGTCGTGTTATTATTATTATTAATCTTGATTTCTAATAACTAGTGTGTTTTTCTGTGCGAGTCGGCGTGAGCACAGAAGATCAATGGACAAGCTCAGGATCTTCGTTAAATTATACATTCAATTACGGTTTGTTTTCCCCAAAACCCTATCGTATAACTCCAGAACACTTGGAATATATATGTGTAACATCAGATCATTCTGTGATACTTTTGCGTCTTTAAAAAAAACAAACAAAAAAAACCTTGATACCGGTTGCTATCCATTATATGGACGAGACTTTTCTTTTTAAAGTCTCCTTTTGAGGCTTGAAAAAGAAAGAACAGCATATGGCCTTAAAACAACAGCAGGGTGAGTAAAACAATATTAATTTCAGGGTGAACTGTCCCTTTAAGACACTACAGGTTATTACGTAAAACAAGTGACTAATACATATCACAATTCTTTCCCAGGTGATTGATGACATTAGGAATTACACATTTTTTTGCATTACAAGTTTTCTGAAATGTTATGTTTAAATATGCAAATGAGAGATTGTGTAATTAAATGTGCACAATTTGCATAAATCATAATTCCAAGATAAACGTTAGGTTTAAACGTACGTTTGAACGTAAAGGTTCAAAATTCTTGTTTAATTTTGTTGACATTAGTTGTGGATTTTGGATTTTTATTTTTATCCCTCCATAAATCAGAAAATACTGCCAACACCCAGAAAAGAAAAAAAAAAACATTTCAACATGTTTTTAGGAATAAAATGTTATATAAAATCAGGCGAATGATAAATGTTTTTGCCTATATTGTCTTTCCTTAAAGGGGTGGTTGATTATGATTTCACTTTTGTAACTTTAGTTAGTGTGTAATGTCGCTGTTTGAGCATAAACAACATCTGCAAAGTTACAATGCTCAAAGTTCAAAGCAAAGGAAGATATTTGTTTTTAAAGAAATCTTTTTAAGGACTACAACAAACGGCTGGTAGGGACTACAATGAGCTTTTTCACGGGTTAGTGACATCACCAACCCTATCATTTACATAAACCCCGCCCCCGAGAACACATTTATAGATTATCATGACAGAATATGCTAATCAATGACTAGACATAACTACACATAAGCTACATAAATTCATCAACTAACCATTCAGAAATGTCCTGTTGCTTCTATGTTGTCACTTCTTCTTGAGTCTCTCCATCTTTGACTCCGTTGACATCATCTGACTCCGGTTTGAACATAAAAGGCTAAACGTTTTTTTTTATTTTCAGTGCATGTCTGTGTGAGGTAAAAGGACACAAGCTGTTGAAGCTCCACCCCCTGTGCCGGGAGCAGCAGCTCATTTGCATTTAAAGGAGCAGACTCACAAAAAGTGACAACTTTAATATGCTCCATAAAAAGTCTGTGGGGTGTTTTGAGCAAAAACTTCACATACACACTCTGGGGACATTAAAGACATATTTTACATCTTGTGAAAAGAGCATTATACCAGCCCTTTAAGCAGAATTCTTCAGAGCAAAAGGTTTAAAAATGAGGCGAAACATAAATCAGTTTAAATGTATGTCCTTCTCAGTAACATGCTGGTTTTCACAGACACTGTACTGTATATACTACTAACAGACTACTGGACTTGTTGCCATAGGTTGCTATGAGAGCTCTGGGGTTTGAGCCAAAGAAAGAAGAGATAAAAAAGATGATCGCTGATATTGATAAAGAAGGATCGGGCATTATCGACTTCAATGATTTCCTTTCTATGATGACACAGAAAATGGTAAGTCTGAGAGCTAACCACTGTTGTACACCTCAGATGATGACGTCAATAATTTCTCATTAATGTGATGTGAACCCATCAGACTTTCCATTCTGGAATTTGTGTTATATCTCTGTAGAATATATGTAATATTTCAGTGAGAGCAGGGAAGAAACGAGTCCCAAACAAGCCGATGAAGAGCTAGTTTACGGCTGTTTTTACAGAAGCTCAGAAGTGGCTCCTCCAAGTGGACTGAACTGAATTGAATTGAAAGTATACATTTTATAATGTTAGTTTCACTGTTTCAATCTTTTTTTGAAGCTGACTTACTGAATAATTTGATATTTTGGTTTGTGTACATCAATTTGGTAACTAAAATTAAATTAGTAAAGTATTTCATTTAATAGATTATCCAAAAATAGACGTTAACATGCTTATGTAATTTGTATTATTTCAGTGTTATTTTAGTTCAACTATAATTTTATACATTTTTAGTTTTTTTAGGGGTTTTTTTGTATTTTCAAATTTTTTTGTCATTTCGTTATGTGCTTTATCATTATTTATTTTTTTATTTAAATATTGCTATTTAGGTTTAATTTATTTTTAAGTTTGTTTTTTCTGTATTTTCAGTTAATAATTTTAGTGCTTCAACTTTCCACATTTCTATTTTCATTTAGTTTTTAAACTAATATTTATTTAGGGGTGTAACGAAACCCTCATGTCACGATACTGAACTCACGATACGATATTATTGCGATACTCCAAGACATATGATAAAAGATGAACAAAAAATGGACTGTTGATTAAAATGCTAAATTTGATATATTACATTGGGGTGTAAATGAATAGGATGGACTTGATGCTGGAAACCCAAAGCACAGGACAATAGAGACACCAGAATAAACATATGATTCTGAAGATGAAAATACAGAATTATTTTACACGAATATGCTTGATCTCTGTCAGTGACTAGATATATTTAAAATTTATATTTTACTGGTAACATCAGACATTTGGCATTATCAAGAGCCACAAATATTCCCCCATTGCATTATTATACATTATATTCAACATTACATATAGTAGTTTGATGTAGTACTGACACTAAAACTCTGTAAACTTAAAAAAAAAATCTCACACAGAAATTTTCATTTTGGGTGAACTATACAATATATATACCGGTACACACAATATATATAATATTTATTAATACTACAGTTTATTTCAATGAACAGAAATGTTTTTAATAGTTTTAGTTTACAATAATAACCCTGTATTATATAAAAAACGTTTATCACAGTGAAAACCATGTTTTGGAAGAAGGAATGATGATGTATTGACTCATTATTTAAATGTTGTTAATTTTGAACAAAAAAATGTCTACAGTGTACCTTTAAATTCCCAGCAAAAATAAAAATCTTGACGCTGTATGCCTTTACTGTGATATATAATTACTCATTCTGTGATTTTGGTCATACTACCTACACTAAATTGATCTGTGTGACATTTATCTTTCACAACAGAGTGAGAAGGACTCAAAAGAGGAAATCCTCAAGGCTTTCAGGCTTTTCGACGACGACTGCACAGGCAAAATCTCTTTCAAAAACCTGAAGCGAGTGGCCAAAGAGCTCGGGGAGAACCTCACAGACGAGGAGTTACAGGTGTGTGTCGCTTTAGATGTGGGAAACACACTGTGTGTAAACCTCAGACAGGTCGATGTCTCTCCTAAGAAACTGGCGGGTGGGTTGTAAATGACATAAGATCAGATAAGATCCCTCATCATGGAGGAACAGCTGACATCTTTAGGAAACAACATGTTATTGAAGATTGTTTTTTTTTAACATGTTTTTTTTTTTTTTAAACAGGAAATGATCGACGAGGCCGACAGAGACGGTGACGGAGAGATTAATGAGCAGGAGTTTCTACGGATCATGAAAAAGACCAGTCTGTACTGAATCTCTCCATCCCTCGCAACCGTCACTAATTATATCCGCTTCTTAAGGGAATTAAAGTGTTGTTTTGTGTCGCTTTCTTTCATTTTTTACAAGGTTGTAAAAATATTTTAATACATATTTTGTAAACTATTAAATAAAAATGTATTTTCATCTGTCCTGTCAGTGTCTGCACAGTGTCTATGTAATGACCAAGCCCAAAAGTGAAAAATGCATGAGAATAAAAAGTATATATGTTTTATATGTATATATATATATATATATTGACACAGCATTTTGTCCACTGTTTACAGTTTTAAATATTGGTGCATCTTGGAGTGGAAATCCTTTTCATAACCAAATGTTGGGGATTTGGCATAAAAACTTTCTCTACTTTGTCTTAGACACAATATATATAGTCCTCCTGTAGTGAAAATCCAGCTTTTAAAGTAACACTATGTAGTTTTTCAACCTTCATAATATATTTCCAAGACCCTTGTGATGGTATGTCGACTTACAATAGGTTAAATGACACGTCTGCCATAGCCTGACGTGGTCTGTATCGCTTTTACTGGGACTATGTAACTTCGGGATTCGGGTAGTAACCCGAGAACAAAAAGAACTACAAAATTCGACTGCGTTACGGCATACGTCACTTCCCCCACCACTTCCTCAAATTCGGACGTGAGAGGCCAACCAGCGTCTGTTTTCCGGCTTTTCAAGCTTATGTTTTTGTCATGGCCGAAGCAGTAACAAAAACTAAGAAGAAAATGGTTTTGTCGGAGGAGACTCGGAAGAGGAAAAGGGCGAGTGATCAAGTAAAAGGCAGGACAAGGATCAATATTGGGCCAGTGTTTGCTCGTTTTTACTTTTTATCCTTGTGTAAACCTATCTTGCTGTTATACCGTTTCAAGTTTACTGTTGCACAAAATAAAAACTATATATAAAAAAGCAAGCAATGTCATTATTTAGTTTTTCTTCGTTTGTGATGTCTTTTATAAAATCATGCATCATGCTCTACCTTGTCCGTGGCCATTGTTGATTCCAAAGCCGGTGCGTAAACAGCGAGCGTGCGCGTGCGACAGTAGGATGCGGTAGGCGTAGGCTAAATTATTTACGACAGCGGTAATGGACAATTCCGCTTCCAACCTGTAGGGCGACAGCAGAGGAAAAGTTCCTTGGTGTTGCTTTAATGTTGTTTATATATATCTATGTGGTGTTTTTAATTAATCAACACCATTGCTTAGTATTTTCTCCTTAAAACTGCAGTGAACCAAAGAAAGTCTCAAAAACACGGTTTGAAATCGCTGGTGTTTATAACGTCACAAACTACATTGTAACCAATCAGATCAATGTGCCGGCGGGTTTTAGCATCTCATCAGAGGTGGAATGTAACAACTTACATTTACTGGCGTTAAGGCCCTTGCACACTGAGTCCGAAATTCGCCTCCGAAATTTTCTCACGTTAAAAAAAAAATCGGATCGGCTTCAAATTTTCTGCGTTTTTCACATCCGTAGCAAACAGTTTGAATGGTGTTTGAATGATGTTTTGACAATTCAGAGCCACCGAATCAGGAATATGAAAAAACATATCTGGAAAAAAAAAAAACAATTTCGGACTCCGTGTTTAAGGGCCTTTACTGTAATTGAGTCGTTTTTTTGTGTACTTCTACTTTTTTAAGTTGCCTAGTTTTTAAAATCTTTAATTTTACTTTTACTTAAGTATGTTTTGTTTTAAGTATTGTAATTCGCTACATTTTAAATCATACTCATTACTGAGTAAAAAAAATTATATTACTTTTTTTTTGGGGTGAAAACCAAAACATCGCGCTCCGGAAACTACAGCATTGATTGGTTGAAGGGCGGGAAAACAGACGCGCTAAAATCACAAAAAAATATGGAGAAGGTGATGGACAAGACAGACGCCATGCAGAGTGCAGACCCAGGTGAAAGCGAAAGGCTGTCAAATTCTTCGCACACACACACACACACACACACACGTGAAGCCCTGGCCAGTATGGGAATACTTTGGATATAAAATGGAATTTACATGCAGATGTCACGTAAAACACGCAAACTGGTTGATGGATGGATGAATAAATCGAAAGTAAAGCTGTACAATAAATCAATTCGCGACATGGTCTGTGAATATTAAAGCACAAAATACTGCTATGTAAATATATAATCTGCTTGCTGTGTGAATGAGCTGTTCTGTGCTGTTTCGTCTACTACATCTCAAGTACGAGACGCGCTCATGGTGTTTTCAGCGTCTCACAAACGAGGACACGCATACATGAATATTTCCAGAGCTGCTCTGAGAGAACGCCTAATGAGCATTTTCATCATCGTATTTGAGAAAAAACATTGTCAAAACAGGACTTCACTACAACCCGTCAAAATAAAAGTTTGGTTTAACTAGAAGAAATTATGACAAATATATTACTATTGTAGCCTACAATAGAATGTAGGCTACTTCTCATAATAATATTAACAACAACAATAATAATACTACAATTTATTTAAACATTATTTAAGGAATATTATTGGCCCTGGTTTAATTGAGTAAATCTGTTTTGCAGCACTTTGCTAAAAAATAAAAATAATAAAACGTGCATATATTTCTATTAAATCATAAAAAGAAAAGAATTCTAAATAAAAAACATTTCATAGAACTCAATTATTTTAAAACATTTCAATAAGTTATTAATGATAAAAAAAAGTTGTTAATCTAATTCATAATCAATTATTGAAATTAGTTTATTAGATATGTTTTATTGAACAAATGTTTCATTTATTGAACTTACATTTTAACAGATGATGATTATAATAATAATAACCATAATTTAATAATACAGTTTATATATTTAATAATTGTTTAATATCATAAACCGTGATTTTTTTTAGACTGTTATCATACTGTGAAACTCTAATACCGTTAAAACCTTTTTTACAGTCAATGGTTAAAACCCTACATGGGAGAGTCCCCCACCCCACCGCACCCCACCCCCGCTGTTAAACAACTCAGTAACTTTTACTCTTGAGTACATATTTTAAATGAGCTACTTTATACTTTTACTTGAGTAGATTTTTAGACCGGTACTTTTACTTGTACTTAAGTAAAATTTTATTGAAGTAGGCTAGTAGCCTACCAGTACTTTACTTGAGTAGAATATTTTATTACTCTTTCCACCTCTGCATATCGTTATCGCGGTATATTTTTCTGTAGATATCAAATATCGGGTAGATTTAGCAATAAGCGGGTGTATGATGTATATTATGATGTTATGATGAACTATATGCCTTTCTCCACTGACGTTCTGAGTTGTTTAAAGTGTGTCTGATGATTGTTAGACTGCAGCTGTCTGACTCTGAGATGTGAACGGGAACATGGTTTTGTAACATTAGCAACACATTATTAGCTTTTTGATAATATAGTAGAACAAAAGGCTAATCATATTTATTACGTTATGTGTCCGACGTCGTAAAGAGCGAGACCATTGTGCAGAGTTTACCTCAGTAAGTTTAGCGAGTGGATCTCTGAGCTGCTGGAGTGAGTGGAGGCGGGGCTTATTAGCATATTCATGGATCCGCGTAGGCTATATTAAAAGGCATGACATTTTTTTCACAGGAAAAAAACTTTTAAATATGTCATTTTGGTGATCAGAGATGAGTTTTAAGCGATACCATTTTTGACTACAGGGGGACTTTAAAGGATTAAACAAACACAGCCCGAACATTAGATCATTTCTGAAACTGGACAGACTCAGCTCAGGAAAACTGTTGGTATCTATGATACTGCTGATATTAATCATGAAAACGGAAAATTTCACTTCAAGTCACATTTATTTGCCTTCTTCTTCTTCTTATAGTCTTGAGCAAGACGAAACTGAAAAAAGTTCCTCCAGAACCACATGTTGTGGGATTTTTCAGCCTGCAATGGACAACATTCAATAACAACAAATCACAACATTCATTAAACACCAAATACAACACAAGTTGATGATTGCCATTTTAAGTCCAGGATGAAGAGAGCGAGTCTTGAACTGAGAATCTCCAGATTGCATGTGTTTTATTTTTTAACTGTCCCACAAACCTACGAAGTCGATCGAATAATGTCAAATAATGTTTCAATTAAAATCTAAAAATGTCAGGAGTCAGTAAGTTATACAGAGTAAAAAACTAAAAAACATATATATATATATATATTTATAGCTTAATTTATAAACATAAAAATCAATCAGAAAATGCAAAAATCAACCTGAAAAGTTTGCTGAAAAGTTTATGGTTTCAATGTTGTTCTGATACCTAGAATTAAGGGTGGACACTTTTTCCCCGAGACACAAAAAAGTACCGTCCACAAATTTTGCTTTAATATGCTTTAATATTTAGGGTAAAATCCCTAACCCTAAAAATGAGCAATGTTAAAAGTGTTGCAAATACCACTACACTGTAGCCTATGCTGCCTTACATGTTTAAGTCTACTTGGATGTTTAAGTCACTTCAACTTAAATTGCATTAAACTGACTTAATAAAATTTATCTTGTATAACTTACAAAAAAAAGTTGGAAACAATGTAAAAGTTAAAGCAATGTAAAAACATATGTTGTCATAACTTTGTTGTCATAATAAACTCTTTTTTTTACAATGATTCAAACACTATGATTTGTATACACTGAAAGATGGATCAAAGTTATGAAAAATTGGTGGGGTGCAATTTGTTAGACTGATAAAACACTTTATAACAAGGTCCCATTAATTAACATGAACTAATAATAAACGATACATTTGTTATAGGATCATTGTTAACATAAATAAAATAAAAACATAACTCTTCATCATCAGTTTATGTTAGCTCAGATCCATTAAATAATATTAACAGAAACAACTTTTGATTTTAATTATGTATTAGTAAACATTAAAATTAACATAAATTATGATTAGTAAATGATTAAGAAGTATTTTTTATTATTATTTCAGGTTAACTAACTAATGTTAACAAATGGAACCTCATTGTAAAGCGTTTTGTTGGATAAAAGGAGTTTAAAGGGCTTCATGAAGTTGAATTGCATTAAACTGACTTTAAAAAACGAGTAAATCTTGTATAACTTATTAAAAAAGTTGAAAATTGCTTGTTTTGATGAGTTAAAGCATTTAAAAAACATGTTATAACTTATTGATCATTTAACTCTGACAGTGTAATAATGTTATTTTTGGTCTAAAAATGCAAATTCTAGTTCCATATGCAGTATTATATAATAATATATTATAAGCATGACTGTATTTAACACCAGAGTGCATCTATGATATGTTTAGATGAGTAAACATGTGTCTGAAGGCCTGTGAGACCAGAAACAGCGAGACCATCGTGAACACCAGTATGACTCAATCAATGTGAGAGAAATGAATGATGCATGAAATGACTGAACGCGAACCCTATGACTAAGGCATCAGTAAAAGTGATTTTGCTCTTTATGTCTAAAAATGAAGCCGCAAACACACCAGGTTAATACAGGCCTCTGAATCCTCACAGCGAGCATCTAAAGAGACATTTCCACTAATCAAATAGTGCAAAAATACCTGTGTGATAAACAGGATTTTAGTCACTGCTATTTTTCCAAGCCCTCTGCGAACTACAGAGGCGTTGGCGGATCCGCTTGCATCAAGGTGAAAGTTTGTTTACAAGTTTCAGACACTGTCAATCAAATCTAAATGGAAAGTAGGAAATGGTAAAGCGATGTGCGTCAAGGTCGAAATTTCATCGCCGGCTCCGTATCTGAAGCTGGGATCGCTCGACGGACGGATGGGGTTTTCATAACAGGCCTGAATGTGTCCATCTCGATAACATCCCTCTTATTTGTTTTTAGTGTCTATAAAACTGCTTATTGGCGGCGTAAACGTTTTATCTCCGAGCCGTATTGAGCAGCTCCAGACTGATGTACTTTCTCTGAAACCAGAACTAAACCGGCGTCGTGTTTTTTCCCAAAATTGTGAGACAGTCTCGCCGTCTGTTATTGTCTGCATGAGACGAATCGTCTGAATGAATCATCATAACTTTCAAACAAAACCTAGATATCTATTCATACATTTACAGAAAGTACCAAACGTTCAGGATATTTATACAGTAGTGGCTTGTTTGAATAATATTTTTTGATGTAGATGGCCCAGAATAGAATATATGGCCCAAAAATGATATGATCAATAAGTTATGACAACATATGTTTTTAAATTGTTTTAACTCATCAAAATATGTATAGCCATTTTAAACTTTTTTTATATATAAGCTACAAGATTTTTTTTAAGCCAGTTTAATGTAATTTAAGTTGAAGTGACTCAAACATCAAAGTTGACTGTACTTAAAATTTAAGGAAGCAATTTTATTTACAGCGTATATTAGTTATAAGTGTCTATTTATAAATGTTATAAATTATAAATGACTTTTAGTATTTGATTTGGGGAATGCTTAAATGCATTTACTAATAATGTTTATTTTAACCTTAACTACGTGATTAAAATCAAAAGTTATTGAATGCATCGGCATGCGCTAACATGAACTGACAATGAACAGTTATATTTTTATTAACTAATGTTAACAGATACAATAACAAATGTATAGTTCATTATAAGTTAATGTTAATTAATGGGACCTTATTGTAAAGTGTTTTATTGGGCTAACAAATTGCTCCCCACCAATTTTTCATAACTTTTATCCATCTTTCAGTGTACAGTGTTTGAATCACTGTAAAAAAAAAAAAAAGTTTATTATGACAACAGTTATGACAACGTGTTTTTGCATTAACATTTTCAACTTTTTTTTATAAGTTATACAAGATTCAACTAATTTTTTTAAGTCAGTTTAATGTAGCTAATTTAAGTTGAAGTGCCTCAAACATCCAAGTTGATTGTACGTAAAAATTGAAGGCCAACACATTTTCTACAGTGTACCCTCATAAAAGTGTTGTTTTTATTGCAGTATAATGGAATATGAACAGTAATATGGAGTACCATGGTAAAATGACGCGAGTATTCATAAACAAAGCTATTTACATGGTACTCCTAGATATATATAGTGCTTTTTTGTACTCATTTAGCCCCATGGTAAGGCCGTAGTACTTTATAAGTGCACTGACCCATGTTCCTTTCCCGTCACACACACACTTAACTAACAAATAACCTTTAAAAACACAAAGCGAAGGCCGGCTCTTCTCAGAAATTTCCCATGTAACCGTGCAGCGCGGTGCAAGCGTACCCTGCGTGATCTTATGCCCCGCTCTTGTAGGAAAATTAACTTTTGAAGTCACAAATAATACTCCCACATATGGGCTTCTGGACAGAAACTTATGTCTAGTTTCCTCTAAATCTCTGCGTTTCCATAACAACATTGCTTTCAGAAGAGGCGATCTGTTAACCCCTAAATGCCAAGGAAATGTCACTGTTTAAGATATGATAATGAAGTGTTACTTGAGTGCGAGACCCCTTTAGTTTTCAGTCAGAGAGCAAAGCGCTCACACTGTAGAGCTGAGGCTGACAGCATTACCTGGTACGTACATCTGATATTTTTTTGTTTTGGCATGTTGATTGTTGTGTAGAAATAGCATTTACTGTGTACTGTAGTGTCATGTAGTGTATGTGTGTACAGCAAGTGTTAGTGCATTAGTATTCTCCTGCTTTAAAGTGTTTGCAGTGGATATTGATGTGCCTGTGTGCACTGAAAGGGCGTGACTGACTCAGTATTTGAGACTGAAAGTGGAATTACCTGAGAGAAGCAACATCTACGTCACCTGTAGACATACAACACTTTTACAAATCAGTGACAAAAAAGCTGGCACGTTACTGCTTATCTTAAACAACATCTTTCTTTTCATTGATTTAAATGCATGATATTAAGGCAAATTTTGGTTGTAATGTTTTTTTAAACCTCATATTTAAGGCTTCTTACATAAAGCTCCATATAGATTTAGCATATTTATTCACATGTTATTGTAACGCAAATGCTTAATTGTTTGCATCATGATTCATTAAATTGTTTATATTCATTTCATAGTTCACATCCAAGCCCTTTTATTGTTATTTAGGCTTTAAATATAATATTAAATACAAGCAATGGCTGTATTTTGGTTTGTAAAATCTTTTATTATTATTATTATTATTATTATTATACTATTATTATTATTTAAGGCATAGATGTATATTTTTACATATATAAATAAATAAAAACACATACATGCATATTAATTTTATATGTATATATTAATAAATGTATGGATTTATTTTATTTTTAATTAATATATACATACAGTACAATATAATAAATAATATATTTTAATATATAAACGTGTATATATATAAATCTATGCACAATATACATTTTTAATACATATTAAAAAATTATGTATATTTTAATGTTAATTTTTTAAATATAGATTTATTTTTTATTAATATATACAAATAACATACTGCAAAATATATATGTAGATTTTATAAACCCATATACATTAATTTTAAATGTATATATTATTAAATTAAATGTATATATTTATTTTCTTTTTAATTAATATAAACATATAATAGAAATATTTTCATCATACATTTATATGTATATTTTTAATATATAAATGTGTGTGTATATATATATATATATATATATATATACACACACACATTTATATTTATACATTTTTATAATAGATTTATTTAATTTATTTTTAATTAATGTAGATTTTTATAAACCCACACAAACACACACACACACACACACACACACACACACACACATATATATATATATAGGCCTATATATATATATATATATATATATATAAACAAATATATATATATATATATATATATATATATATATATATATACATATATATATATATATATATATATATCATTTTTTGTAGTACTAGGATGGCCTTTAGTGTATGTGATATTTTAGTATTCAGAGAGTTAATCCTTCAAAAAGACCAATACTGCTTTAAATATCATCACAAACATTAATCATCATGGCATCTAATTCTCCAGACTGAGAAGTAGGACAGAAGGAGCCAGTGTCTCCGTAGCCGTGCGCACACACACAGTGTCTCTCTTCCCAGGGCACACACACGCACACACACACACACACACACACAGCCCGGTCGGCCGTCCCCCGCCCACATCACCCCATCTTCCTGTGCTCTTACCGTAATATCCGCAAAATCCACGTCTCGCTCTCAGTCTGAATCAGCCGAAAAACTGATTCACCTGTGTCCTCGCTCATGCCCCCAATATCAGGCGCTTCAGTCTGATGATGCCCTCAGCTGGCTTCAGTCCGGATACATGTTGTGTCTGTGTGTCTGATGCTCCAGAGAGAAAGTGAAAAAGAGAAATACAGTCAACTCTCAACTTAAACTCAAATGCAACTCTCTGCGCACAGCGAGCTTCATGCTAATGTACAGAAAACAGGCCCACGGATAGAGCTAACAACAGAATATGGCTCACGTGATCAGTAAACTCTCAAGCAAGAAGCATATGCTCTGAAATACCAACACAAACACCAGAACACAGGGTTAACACCTTCGCATTTTATCTCTCTCTATAGGCCATATAGTGAGACAGGTTTAAAATTGCTACAAATATGCTAAATGATTTTGTTTTGGATGCATTTTGGTCTTGTTTTTTTTTCAGTCTCTTTTTAACAGTGAATTTGATTGGAAAATTTCTGTTAATAAACATTAACTAAACATGACGAGGGACTTTAAGTTGAATAATTACATAAGTGCTTGATAAATAAGGTTGATCGAAAGCATCTTCCTAGGTGCTGATCTATGGGACATTTTAGTCTGTAGACCATGACTTTAAATAAAGCATATGTTATGTTTTTCCAGTTGTATTTAGTATAAATTGTTTGCTATTTGATGCTGTTATTGTGGTGATTCTGATTCTATGCCATAAAAACTTTACGCTTGAGTCTCATGCTAAACAATAACCAATTTTTTTTTGTGTGTGTAATAGATCAGAAATTGATTAGAATAATAAAATACAACTGTGAATATGTACCTTTAATGACACAGTGGGGAATGAACAATGCATTAACAAATGACTGATGTAAAAGTTTCACCAACTTATAGAGTAGGTACTTATTTTGAATGAGTACTTACACTGCAAGCGCTAAACAAGTATGTTCTGTATAGTATGAGAGTAGAATGAATGTAATCTAGATGTTGTTATTATCATGTGACCTACACTGTCGTTCATAAAGCCTCTCCCGTGGCCTCATGGGATAGTAAAGTGTCCATCATACACACACTTCAGAATCCCACCGGAAGTAATAGGTTATTTACTCTTTTATGAGTATGTGAATTCAGACATACTTTTTCTGTCATACTTCGCCTATACATTAGGGAAGTATGTGGTTTTGAATGCAGGCCTGGTGTGTGTTTCAACTATGGGTGTAGCAGCCATTTTAAATTCCCCATGACATTGTTGTTTTTCTGGAATATTGCATTATAAATGATTTATCCGTGTACATCATTTATTTTTAATTCATGTTCCTGGTAATCTTGCGTCAGAATAAGTTCCTCTCGCAGCATCTCTTCTCTTCTCTGATGATGTGGGCGGGGCAACCTGTCACTCACATGAGATCAGCCAATAGCAAACCACAACCAGCCAATCAGTTCCCCACAGACGAAATCAAGCCCCGCCCACATTTGTTCTCGTTCCAGAAGCGTTTCACTCAGATATACGACACAATAGAGAAGAAAACACTAGTGTAACTTCAGTTTCATGTCGACTTCAAGAACATAGAAATAATAAACTAAAAGCTGGTTTTAAAATATAGTATTCAGTGCAAAACTAGTTGTTTTCTTTAATGGGGAAAGATAATTACTAGCGTTATTTCAAATCATAACAGAAATTCAATTATTAAATACATTAAAAATACACAACGTTTGCAAGACATATTGCCCTCTGTTTTCTAGAAAGTAGCCAGCCTGCCAAATAAAAATGACAACGGATGGACAGTTCACTTGAACTAAAACTAACTAAAGTAACTAAAAGTCTTTAAGTCGGCATGAAACAGAAGTTGAGCTGGTCTTTTCTTCCCTTTACGCTGATTTCACGCAGCCGTTATTTTGAACTCGAAAGCGAGGCTCCGGTGGGAAGAAAACCGGAAGTGTGTCTGTGTCGCCTTTAATCACAGGAGAGTCGCGAATGCGATGGCGTATTGTTGTGTTTAATGTAGAAATGCGTTATTCTAAAACTGTACATACATTTCTTTCATACTTTAGCCTATATACAGGGAAATTCATTTATTAAAAAAAATATTTATTAAAAAATGGCGGCTGCGTGAAATCAGCGTATTGTTCTGTATATCTGAGTGAAACGCTTCTGGAACAAGAACAAAAGTGGGCGGGGCTTGATTTCGTCTGTGGGGAATTGATTGGCTGGTTGTGGTTTGCTATTGGCTGATCTCATGTGAGTGACAGGTGGCCCCGCCCACATCATCAGAGAAGAGAAGAGATGCTGCGAGAGGAACTTATTCTGATTCAAGATTACCAGGAACATTAATTGAAAACAATTATGATGTGCACGGATTAATTATTTATAATAAATAGTGCAATATCCCATTAAAAAAAAATAAGAATGGTAAATTTTGATTGTATAGTGACTGCTATGACCCTGGTTCTACCAGAGATGTGCAACACTGGATGAAAACATTAAAATGAAGGGCCTGTTGTCTTAAAGTATTCAATGATAAAATACTTTTGTGAAATATACAATTTACATACACTGTGAATCTGTAATGCATGTTTAGGCCATTGATGATTAGATTTTCTCATAGATGTATTCTTCTTTCATGTGATCATGAGCTTTTGATTGTGTGTTTGTGTTTGTGCAAGTGTGTGTGTGTGTGTGTGTGTGTTAAAAGAGAGGAATATCTTGTGTATTTTGTTTCTTTTTATAAACCATTATGATCATTAATATCTCAGAGGTTCTCAGCTTAAGTTATGTTAATTTAACTAAGGAATACAAAAAGACAAATGAGTCAATATTGTCATGCAAAAGAGCAAATTGCACACACACACAAAAAAAAAAAAGTTCCCCTGCTCTGAATAACCATCTATACCCACTAGTAAATATGCATATATGGTATTGTGTATGTCAGCTATGTATTGTAGTTTTTGTTCCTGTTCCTCACTGATGTGTGCGATGCACAAAAACACGAAGTTCCTGATTTATAGCAGCTTCTAAAACCATAACATGACTCAGTCAAGAACTGTTTGGACGAGACTCCATTTAAGCGTGAGTCAATTTGTTTGATTTGTTTTGTGGGCTGAATGGCATTTTAATGAACTGTAACCACCTCAGTATTAGCATGTGATCCTCCTCCACAAAACAAACAACTCTCAAATATTACAAAAGAGCTGCAGATTTAAGGAACTTTGCTCTGCTTAAAGACTAGTGTCCCCTGTTTTAATGCCGGCTCTGGTATTCAAACGATGTGGTTCATGGCCTTGTTTTAACAGAAAAACAGTGAGTAAGAATTCTGTTCAGAATTTTGCTTGGTTTCATCTTTTGATGGAAATATGGCAACAGAAACTGACTCATAACTTGAAATATTCTCTCTATTTTAGCTATAGGTTATCTTTGATCAACGTTAGGGTCTTTCCCACATTTAAGCAAAGATTCTTGATTTATTTTTTATCACACCTTTTTTTTTGAGTTTTAGAAATGCAACTTTTTAATGTGAAACTACTGTGGGAACTAATAAAAAGGTCATTTTGCAATTTGCCTGCATGTCAAGTTTGTGTCAGATTTTGTGTTGCTGTCGATTAACTGTCAAAATACATAAAGGCACATTTTCCTTCGATGGAAATATTGAGCATTACCTTTTAAGGTAAACAAAATTGTCCTCTCAATCTCTTTCTGTCATCTTGCCTCAGACACTTTTCCACTGCATCACATTATTTTTTTATGCTATATTGCATATGAATTTGGGACTTTTGGGACGTTAGTCATCACAAATGAGTAGTAAAAGAAAAAAAAGTTTGAACATTGAAAAAATGTAACATTGGTTTTTGCTAAAAACAACAAGACTTTGAAGTTAACCAAACAAAATTGAAAGAGAAACAAGAAACAGAATGAAAATAAAAATCTGTCCATCCATCATCTATCATCTATCTATCTTTCTATCTATCTATCTATCTATCTATCTATCTATCTATCTATCTATCTATCTATCTATCTATCTAGCATATATATTTATATTTCATCTGTCTGTCTATCATATATATATATATATATATATATATATAAATGTAATCTGTCTGTCTATCTATCATATATCTATCTATCTATATATATTTGTTTATATATAATCTATCTATCTATCTATCTATCTATCTATCTATCTATCTATCTATCTATCTATCATCTATCTATCTATCTATCTATCTATCTATCTATCTATCTATCTATCTATCTTTATATATATATCATCTGTCTGCCTGTCTATCACCAGTTAACATGAAATAATTTTGAAATACAGTGTCATGAGTGTCATCATCAATGAAAATTAATTTGATAGCATTTTTCTGGTTATTGTAGATTTGCATGCATGCAGTTTTTTTAATGCATGCATATTTTAACCTCATATTAATCAATATATATAGTTATATTATTGAGATATTATTGATTAATATACTGTATGTATGTATGTATGTATATATAAAAAACGGACAAACGTGATTGAAAATTATATATAGGAAAAATCTATATATGCATATATTTGTAAAATTAGCAGGTTCTAAAGGTCTTGCAGGTTAATAAAAATCATTCCAGACTCTTATAATATAATATCTAAAAGTGTAATTTTTTAGTGTGAATCATTGAATCATTGTGAATCATTTTCTTGTGTTTTACACCATCAGCCACAGATGACACTGATCTTTATCTCAACATCTGTAAAGTCAACATGAAACAGACAACATTCATAAGCTCTTCTGGAAAGTGGCATGGTGCCAAGACAAATAATATTCAACAAGGGGGGTGATCGTATCTGATGGATGATCGTATCTGAGAAATGGATTGAATGGAGACGGGTTAAAAATCACCGGTGACATAAACTGATAATGAAAAAGAGCATTTATTAAAGACGTAAACTGGGTCGGTTTTGATTTTATGTTCATTTCCAGGCCTAAACAGAATCTGTGTGGTGGTGTTTTATTATGCTGTAAGACAAACCATGGCAAACAAGAAAATGGTTTGTGTAACATTAGCAACACATTTTTTTATAACGTAGTCAAACAAAAGGCTTATCATATTAATTACTAAACTATCTTGTAACCAATCAGATCAACGTGTGATCGTCAACCAGTGGATCTCTGAGCTGTGTGAGTGAGTGGAGGCGAGCTCATTAGCATATTCATAGAACCGTGGATACTAAATGAGGCAAGGGTGTCGAGTTACATTCAAGTTTTAAGACATGAAGACATTATTTTCAAGCAAAAAACATTTAAATATGTAATTTTGGTGATCAAAGAAGTTTTAAGGGATACAATTATTGACACACTTTAATACACTTTACCATGTTTAACTTTATAAAGCCTACTGTTTCATATTTGATACACACATTTCTTTAAATGATCAACATGATCAAAGCTTTGCTGATAAACCTGTTGCACACGATCTACAGTCCTTCTGTCTTCTGATGGAGACTGTTTTTAGCAAGTAAGACTTTTAGTATAATTGTACAAACGTCCAACTTCAGCTCGTGCTTCAAATCGTCTTTTTGCTGTGAAATCGTTACTGGTTTTATTAAGTAAATATAAGCATAAATTAATAATATTTCAAGATGAACACTTTCTGGACTGAAGCAACTTAGTTTTACGAGTTTTATCTCTTCTTCTTTTTTTAAATCATGTTCAAACATGAGTATCAAATATGATAATCAGGTTTATTTTGTTAATCTCTCAATCATCATTGTATTGCAAAACATAAAACTACAGAACTTTGATCATAAAACTAAGCATTTAAATATCATCTTACTTAGACATTATTGAGAGATATAGAGACAAGATATGCATTTTATGTACGTTTCTGCTATACTGTTATAAATATCTTATTGATTTACATTACAATCAGAATTTCATCTTACAACTTTTTGTCTTTATAAATATCAGCAGATCCACCAAAGTGCATATTTTTGCTCAGTTTGTGTATCTGAGGTGTTTTCCCCCTCCTCACTGTCTCATACTATACGAGCCTGATGTGTCAAAAACATATTTCATACACTAGATTTTATTATATCTTATGGAACCAATTCAACCGATATAGATATTTTACCGCAAAGTGATGATGTCACTGATCATTACATGGTAACTTGCATTGTACTGCTGAAATACTCGTGTTGCGCCAGGTTATTGACCAGGCAGAACAATCCTTCCAACCATAGCTTACCTGATCTATCTCAGCTACTCAGTGAACCCAAACAAACAGATGAACTAACTAGCAAACCTAACACTGAAAGTCACTAAATGAAATGAGTTCATTTAACTTATTTTTAAAAAAAAAGTTCATTTCACTCAATAAAAAATGTGATATTAACTCAAAAACTCAGAACTTACCTCAGAACTTAAACTGAATAAGTTATGAATAACCTATTTGTTATTTTAGCTCTAAAGAATTAAGTTGAATTTAATTAATTTAATCTAGTTTATGTTAATGGTTGAAAATAAAAATAATATGAAAAGTAAATTAGAAACCAGCAGGTGGGTTTTACTTGTTCCTAATTTTAAATAATATTTTTCAAGAAACTACTTTTGTATAAGGCCTATACTTTTATACTTTTCATAGCTAATGAAAAACACGTAAATAAATACATTCAAAGCTTACATTTAGCTCCTTGTGATGTCTTTGATTTTACACATCACTGCGTTCTCTCTCAGAAAAACCCGCGCATTTATTTCAACAGTCGTAATCTGCCCATCCCCCACAGCTTCACGGAACTCACTCAGTCACACAAAATCAAAATAACGGATAACGGACATGAAGAGAATTAACAGGTAAGCACGGAAAACTGCTTCATCCTTGCTATAACACTCTTAAACGTGTTAATGTTGTATTGTAGTGACTCTTCATTTTAAGAAGACCGAATAGCTAAGTTAGGGTAATTTGTGTCACGTCATATTTACGACTAGGCAACGCGACATTGCAGAGATTATTATTTTTTCGATCAGCGGCAGTAGTTAATGTGCTGTGAGTACACGACAGTTTTGTCAGTGAAAAAATAATTTATATTTTTGTGTGTTTTCTCATATTTTGTCCCGCGCAATTTGGGATATTTTTCAGCGGGGACTGAAAAAATCCACCGACCGTTAAGATTCGCACTGCAAAAACTAAATGAATAACGTTAGTTAGACAATACAAGTTGACCGATTCTTTTATTTATTATACTGTGAGTAAACCACAGATTTGTCAGTGGAAAAATAATATTTTTGTATTTTCTCACATTTTGCATTTAGACAAACGTGTTCCTCGGCATCGATATCTGTGAGGACACAACCACAGGCCGTTTTTCACGCGGCAAAAACTAAAGGAAAAGGTACTTTAAGTTGACCTATTCCATTGTTTATTATGCTATGAGTAAACTACAGTTTTATCAGGGGAAAATGAATCACTAATGTTGTGGGGGTTTTTTTCTTCACAGTACGGCATAGACAATCCATAGACATAGTACACTTTGCATATTTGACAAAGGAGACTGACGTTCATTTAAGTTACACGGTACGAACCTATAAGCTATATAGAAAGAGAAAGAGAAAGCTATAAATATGCCTTCCTAAGCTTGAATTCAAAACTTGTGATTTATATCAATTCCGGTGCTCAGGAAAACACGTAATTACCGTTAATGAGGTTAAAATGACTGATTGGTTTGCTAGTGTTAGTTAAAATGACTGACAATATGTGCTTGTCACGTTTTCTAATTTGAATTTCGCAATAACAGATCACTGTCATGATCTTGAAATGCAAGCTATGCCCATTTGTCTGCTCTGTCAGACTAAGTCTGTTAAAACATTACAGACTTTACCATTTTGTACATTCAACCGTATGTCCGATACCATGTCTGTACGAAGACTGTATGTGTACATTCAAATCATACAATCCCCTTAAGATACACTTGACAGAAACTTAGATTTATTCCACATTAAATTTGATTTCTAAATAAAAAAATAAGGCTGTGATAGATGTTAATTTTAAAGTAGTTCACTTTCAAATGAAAATTAGCTCATGATCTACTCACCCTCAAGCCATCCTAGGTGTATATGACTTTCTTCTCTCAGACAAATACAATCGGAGTTAAATTACAAAATGTCCTGGCTCTTCCAAGTTTTATAATGGCAGTGGATTGCAACCAACAGATTGAAGCTCAAAAACGTGGATCCAACCGTCATAAACGAAGTTCACGCTGCTCCGGGGTGCAGTGGCGGTTCTAGACAAATTTTACTAGGGGGGCCAAGGAGGGGCCAGTGTTTAACCAGAGGGGCACATAAAAATGGCAACAAATTATATTTAAAGATTATAAACTTTTATTTTACTTTAAAATCATATAAACATTTATTTTGTACAAGAGTGAGTGGAGGTGCAAAAGAGGTGAACAAAACTCCAGGATACAACAAAGGGTACAACAATGTGCCATTTCCTTTTTATGGAAGCCCCACTACTGTGCTACACTTAAGTATTTGAATTGGCACAACAATTCTGGATCAATTGAATTTTAATTAAATATAGATATACACTACATTACAGCAACAGGATACGGCGGTTGTGCTGTCTGGAAAAACGGTCCACAAACACATCAGGATCCAGAGCCTTGGCCCTTCTGGACTCTATGCTCAGGACACCAAGATCACTGAGTCTCTCATCAGTAGTGGTGGACCGCAGGAAGGTTTTTATCAATTTTAGTGTGGAGAAACTGGGTTCGCAAGAGGCTGAGCTTACAGGAAGGGTTACAGCAATCTTGCACAGTCTAAAGAGCTCAAAGAAAACTTCCCTGTATGGCTCAATAAAACAAACCAGCTCAACTGTACTGCATGGCTTTTTAACTTCACCACTCTGTATTTTTCTGTCCAAAACTCTCTTAAATTGATGGAGCTCATGCCCTAAATCATCAGTGTCTGCATTATACAAACGGCCAAATGAAAAAACATTGCTCTCCTTTAAAAAGGCATCACTCTGGGGGCTGAGAGACTGTATGTTTCTCATGAGCTCACAGTTGGTATTGGAGAAACGTCTGTTCAACTCATTGAGCATGCTGTCAATTACAGGATAGAAAAATGACGTGCGAAACATATCTTTGTCACGTTCTACCTCCCTCTGACCAACAGTGCTTAGTGTGCAGTAGCCACTGAGTTTAGAGCTCAGCATTTCTGACGTTTCGCCACTGACGTTGTTGCAGAATCACACTGCTCACAAATATCCAATGCTTCATCCCACAACTTATCAAAGAAAGACTCCTGTCTGTGGTCTTTCAATGTCTGGACTAAAGCATTTACTAAGTCAACAGCTCTTGACAGATCAACAGTTTCTGACTGTAACATGTCAGACAGTAGCTTTGTCTCCCCAAACAACTTACGCAGAGTAACAAGATGCACAACAAATTCTAGGTCAATTTGAGCCAGAAGACGTCGGGCCTCAAAAGTTTTTTCACCATGACGTTCTTGAGCAATCTCTTGCAGTAGTCGTTTAAGGGCAGGTCCATAATATTACGTAGGGCTAGAAATTGGCATGCCCAACGTGTGTCGCTTAAACGTTGCAGCTCTCTTGTTCTGCCATACATTTCTCTTTGGAGAGACAGCCATTTTGGGTGCACATATGAGGCAGAGGTAAAAATATAAAGGCTCTGTAACAAAGAAAAAAAAACCCTCTGCTTCTGGGACACTTTTGACTACATCAACTAAGACTAAATTGAGACAATGTGCACTACAGTGGATGTAGAAGGCAAATTTAGCCTGTTCTTTGATCCTTGCCTGAACCCCTGAATGCTTGCCGCTCATAACGGCAGCCCCATCGTACGCTTGGCCTACGAGGTTATTTTTGTAGTTCAGGCCATAACGTTCCAGTAAGTGCACTATTTTTCCAGTAAGCCCTGCTGCATCTAACCTCTCTGCAGATTCAAAATGGAGAAAACTCTCCTTAATGGCCCCCTTGTAATAGTACCTGAGTGTGAAAGAAATCGGTTCCCTTTTTGAAATATCCTTTGTTTCATCTGCCATGATACTAAAAACCTCACTGTTCTTCACTTCTTCTATGATTTCAGACCGAACCATCTCTGCCAAACAACCCAAAACCTCATTCTCGATGATCTTGCTTGTGTACTTTGCGTTGTGAATGGAAGTTAATCTTCTCTTAACAAGTGGGTCGTGGTTAGCAACTGTTTTAAGAATTTCCCTAAAATTTCCTTTGTTACTGGACCCTTCAGATTCATCATGTCCTCTTTGTGCTATATTTTGTGTAGCTGTAAGTAACAGCACTTCCCCAACTGTTTTAATGTATGCCCGATTTTCTTGTACTTGTTTAGTATGTTCTTTGTCAAGAAGATCTGCTAGTGTTGCATCAGTTTTAAGAGCTCTTTGATAATCCCTCCATGCTACCATTGCACACTTGTGTCGTTCAGACTTTGCATGTACTGAAAACCCTGCATCTCTCATAGTTGCTTTTTTCCAGTTTCTAAAACCAGGTGTTGAAACAAAAACAGTGTCAGGGGAAATTGGTGTGCTAAAATGTCTACAAGCATAGCAATATGTAGAGTCCATCATGACAGAATACTCAAGCCATGAATGAAGATTATACCAGTTTGGCCTGAAGCTCCGTCTTCTGTCCCCCATCAAAGTGGTTGGGAATATATTCAAGTTGGGCTGTACTGGTACATCATTCTTGGACTTGCTGATATCTGTAGAAAGATGTACAATAAACATAGGGCACAACTACAACATTTATTTACATATGCATGTACAGGTGAAACTCGAAAAATTAGAATATCCTGCCAAAGTTATAATTTTAATGATTATGGCTTACAGCTTATGAAAACCCCAAATTCAAAATCTCAGAAAATTAGAATATTACATAAAATCAATGAAAAAAAGGATTTTAAATACAGAAATATTGGCTCTCTGAAAAGTATAAACATGCATATGTATATAGTTATATATACTTAAAATATTAGTTTCACCTTTTAATTTGAAATACATTAACTGTTGCACGATATTCACATTTTTCGAGTTTCACCTGTATATCTGTTTTACAGATATTTATTTACTTTAAAAAATAAACATTAGAGACATATTGACACAAAAAATAATTTACAGCAGAAAGCACCATTTTAAGGACACATGTAGGATGAAATTATAATTGCACTGCTTTGCAAATAGTAAGAACCTTCTTCATCACAAACCTGATGGTGCAGTACTTGATCCACATGGATCAACTTTCTGTACCTCTGGCTGTTCCTCTCTCTGTCCCTGTATGTTTTCTTCATCCTCTCCCTCATCTTCAAGCTCATCACCCTCTTCTTCATGCTCATCACCCTCTTCTTCATGCTCATCACCCTCTGGAATTTCCCCCAGCCCTCACTTTCATCACATGCACTCTCTCCAACCTCCACTGACTCCTCTAGCACTCCCTCTTCCTGCTCCTCAACTCTCTCAATACCTTAATTCGTTTCTCTTACTTTTTTGTTTACTGGGGCAAAAAAGGACGCTATGTCCCTTCCTCGTTTCATGATAACTATTAGAAGGGGAAAAAAACGTAGGGGCATGCATTACACTTACAAGAAACTTACATCACTTACGAGATTAAATCGTTTTGCTTACCTTCAACTCTTGCAACAGGAAAAATTGTAGCTCCTCTCTCCAAGAGTAGTTGCTGAGCTCTCTTTAGTGTTTGGGTGCGCCACTCTAATTTACCCGTGTAGAACGTTGCGTCACATTAGTTCCGCTTTTGAAGCTCGCGAGTCGCGTGTAAAATCAAATTCTTTTTTTTTTCTTTCTTTTTTTTGGTCAGCACGGGTGGGGGGGCCACAGGGGTGGCCAGGTGCATGTCTACAGTGGCACGGGCCTCCCTAGGCCTCCGTGTAAAACCGCCACTGCCGGGGTGGTAATAAAGGCCTTCTGAAACACAATGAGTTTGTGTAAGTAAAATATTAATATGTAAACTTTATAAAGTAAAATAACTAGCTTCCAGCCAAACGAACATACGGATTCCACTTAAGTCTAAAGCGCAACTTGCAAAAAATGCGACGTAATGCTGATATTTCCGCTACGCCATTATACACTACGCTACTTCTGAAGTCACAAGTTGTGCTTTAGGGGAAAGTAGACTGCGTTTGGCTGGAAGCTAGAAATTTCCTTTGTAACGTGTTAAATATTAATATTTTTCTTACACAAACTCATCGTTTTGCTTCAGAAGGCCTTTATTAACCACCCCGGAGCAGCGTGAAGTTCGTTTATGGCGGATGGATGCACTTTTTTGAGCTTCAATCTGTTGGTTGCAATCCTTTGCCATTATAAAACTTGGAAGAGCCAGGACATTTTGTAATATAACTCCGATTGTATTTGTCTGAGAGAAGAAAGTCATATACACCTAGGATAGCTTGAGGGTGAGTAGATCATGGGCTAATTTTCATTTGAAAGTGAACTACTCCTTTCATAGCCTGTTCTATAGGTTGTATATCTTTTTTACTTTCCTTACTAGTATTTTCCACATAAAATCTTGCTAATTGACAATTTTGTTAAATGTATTGTTAAAATTAGAAGCATTACATTTTTGTAAATATTAGTCAATTGAACAGCCTGCATGTCCATTTTTCAAGGCTTTGTTGTCATTCATGAATATTTAGTCATGGTGTCTGCCCTGACTATGGCCTGTTTTGTAGATTTGTAAAGACATGCACTAACAAGATTTATTTCAATCCATTTAGAGAGAGGATCTTGACCAGGCGCAAAAGGCAGCAGTTGCCATCATTGCTGTCGAAGAAGAGTTTGAAAAGTTGCCTTTCAACCCACAGGATTTTCTAATTGTCCTTGAAGATGAGGTGGTAATGTCTGCAAAGTCCTGGGTTAGTGCACTGGTGCTGATTTTTGGGCTACTCTAAGCCCTTCACATAAGCTACCCAAAGAAGCTGACCGTTTTTTTTTTAGTTCATACAGAAAGTGCTGCTAAATCTCGAAGATGGGAAGGCCAGGCCGAAGTTGCTTGCACTTAAAAATGAACTTCTGATTGACTAATATGAAATCCATGCTGTTTCTGGTACCATTAGGCAATTGAGTTTGCAGTTTTTAGAATTTTAAACAGCAGTTTTCGAATTTCTTTTTAAAAGTTCCCAATTTGTGCTATCTGTAAAAGTTTTAATAGTTGATCTTAAATATTTCAAGGGGAAATGTGTGATGACATTGTTTTAATGTTATTTGGACTGATTTTGCACACTGATTTAGTTTTAAAATGTCCCTGTTTGGGCAGTCTGTTATAGTCTTAAAGGAATAGTTGATTTAAAGGGTTAGTTCACCCAAAAATGAAAATTCTGTCAGTAATTACAAAAGTCTTACGGGGTTGGAACAACATGAGAGAGTAATTACTGACAGAATTTTCATTTTTGGGTGAACTAAACCCTTTAATGGTTAACGTGTATATTTGATGAAATTGTTTTAATGTTATTTGGACTGAACAGCACACTTGTTTTATGCCTGATGAGCTTTTGTGAAAATATTTTTTCAATAAATACTGGCATTGCATCATTTTCTTTCATCATTTCTTTATACTAATATTTTCCCCTTGTCTTAATTTAACTTTATTAATTTGAGTTTAATTAACTTAAATCATTCACGGCAATCGGTTTCCTCAAACCATTTTAGTAGCTATATAGTTGTTTAAACTTGATTAAATTTATTAAATGAACTCAAACCAGTTAGTTTAAATTAATGGAATGAACTTAAAATATTTAAGTTACCTATACTCAAAATGATTGACTAGACCAACACTAAATTATGAGTGAATTTGACTCAATATATATAAGTTCCCAATACTCATACGTATTTGTTTTTAAACTTAAACTAAACGTTTGTAGCAATCAGTTTCCTCAATCAGTTTGAGTTAACTTATTGGGTTTTACAGTGTACGAGCACCATTTTCTGTAGTACATTAGAAATTGTTGCACCAATTAGATTAAAAAAGGTTAGAGAGAAAACTAAAGTGCCATGGTACAACAGTGCTACGCATGCTATCAAGAGAGAAACTCGTAACTTAGAGCGTAAATGGAAACAAACTAACTTAAGAGGTCTTTAGAATCGCGTGGAAAGACAAAATGTCACGTTATAAAAAGGCTCTAAAAGCAGCCAGGGCTGAGCATCTCCGCGAACTAATAGAAAATAACCAAAATATTCCAAGGTTTTTATTTAACACCATGGCCAGACTAACAAATAAACAGACATCACCTGAGCAAAATATTCCGTCACAGTGTAGTAGTAATGATTTTATGAATTTCTTCACTGAGAAAATAGAAAGCATCCGAAACACAATTGTAAATGTACAATCTTTTATGGTGTCTTATGATTCAGCCTCAATTATTCGCCCCTCAAGAACAAATACACCGCTTTACAACTATAGGACAGGAAGAGCTAAATAAACATCATTGCATCTAAACCAACAACATGTTTATTAGATCCAATACCCACTAAACTACTGAAAGAAGTGTTACCTGTAGTGGAAGAGCCTCTTCTCAATATTATTAACTCATCTTTATTTTTAGGTCATGTTCCAAGAATATTCAAGCTGGCAGTTATAAAACCTCTCATTAAGAAACCGCAATTAGATCCAAATAACCTAGCTAATTACAGACCCATTTCAAATCTTCCATTTATGTCTAAAATACTAGAAAAAGTTGTGTCCGCTCAATTGTGCTCTTTCTTGCAAGAAAATGATATCTATGAAAAATTTCAGTCGGGATTCAGACCGCATCATAGCACAGAAACTGCACTAGTCAAAATTACAAATGATTTACTTTTAGCTTCAGACCAAGGCTGTATCTCAAGTTCTACTCGATCTTAGTACTGCGTTCGACACTATAGATCATAAAATACTCTTGGATCGACTACAAAACTACACTGGTGTTCAGGGACAGGCATTAAGCTGGATTAGATCGTACTTATCAGACCGTCACCATTTTGTCTGTTTAAATGGGGAAAAATCGAAGATAACGTCAGTAGACTATGGAGTGCCGCAAGGATCGGTGTTAGGCCCTCTGCTATTCTCAATAAATATGCTGCCACTTGGTAATATTATAAGAAAACATGGAATTAATTTCCACTGTTATGCTGATGACACTCAATTATACATTTCATCACGACCAGATGAAAACACTAACTCATCTAAATTGACAGTGTCTTAAAGATGCTGGATGACGTGTAATTTCCTGCTATTAAATTCAGATAAAACGGAGGTATTACTTATTGGTCCAAAAAACTACCAACAAAACCTCTTACAATACAAATTTAATCTAGAAGGATGTCCTGTTACTTTATCCACTACAGTAAAAGACCTGGGTGTTATACTAGACCGCAACTTATCTTTTGAAAATCATATTTCATATGTTACAAGAACAGCCTTTTTCCACCTTAGAAACATTGGACAGCACCCGCTAGAGTTTTTACTAGGTCAAGAAAATATGATCATATAACACCAATTTTATCATCTCTACACTGGTTACCTATTAAGTTCCGTATCAATTACAAAGTATTCCTACTGACCTATAAAGCCCTAAATGGTCTAGCTCCTGTGTATTTAATGGACCTTCTATCGCCCTATAATCCATCACGCTCTTTAAGATCACTAAATTCAAGGCTGGTCATTCCTAGGATATCTACTAATGGAGGGAGGGCGTTCTCACATTTAGCTCCTAAACTCTGGAATAGCCTCCCTGATATTGTTAGAGGATCAGACTCGCTGTCCCAGTTTAAAACTAGCTTAAAGACGCATCTCTTTAGCCAAGCATTCGCATAATGCTTACCTTTTATACTACTGTTGAATCAGATCGAATGCATTAATATTATGAACAGCAGCTATGCTAATTATTTCCCATCTGATTTTCTGCTGTTATCGCTGGTAAATGGCGTTCGTAGCTCCAGACTGGATCCAGCGATGAGATGACTCAACGCCTGTGAAGAGACGACTCAACGCCGGCGATATGTTATGCCCTAAATTAATACATGACCAACTAAATGTATTTTTTCCATGTACATTTCTAGTATGCACTTTCTGTAAAGCTGCTTTGAAATAATATGTATTGTGAAAAGCGCTATACAAATAAATTTGAATTGAATATATATATATATATATATATATATATATTGGGGTTTAATAAACTGTTCCAATCAAACAATAAGTGAAAATATTTCAGCATATTCCATCAGTGTATCTGTATCAGTGAACTTTTGCATGTTTTATGTATGTCATGATATGGATGCCACCACTAGACCCCCTCCCACACACTCACACATAAACCCACACTTATTCATTGTGCTTTCCAGGTTGAGGGAAACCATTCAGATCTCGACATGACTGACGGAGGAAAGTTTCGAATCATGTCGTTTTCATCTCGAGCACAAATTACTTCCATGATCCTGGTGCAGGGAGGAATCCCCGTGAACCTGTTCTGTCCGGGGGTCACGAGGGCCTTCCCCTATCGCGGTGACACTATGGTACGACACACACCACTTCCTGTTGAGCAAGGCCTGTGATTGGCTGGCGGAGGGGTTCTTTCAGAGGCCCACTGTGAGCTCATTTCCTGTTCTGTGATGTTGAGTGATCGTGTCTCTCAAAGTGTGTCGTGACACTGTGGAACTGAAGCCACAAGCCGAGTTGCTTTAGTATCATTGAGATTCTATTACCAGTGGTAAAGAAGTAATACACTGAATTCAACATAAATGAAACAGTATTCGGTCACATTTTAGTTTAGGGTCCAATTTTCACTATTAACTAACTATTAACTGTGACTTTCTCCTCAGTAAACTCCTAATTACTGCTTTTTAATAGTTAGTACGGTAGTTAAGTTTAGGTATTGGGTGGATTTAGGGATGTAGAATATGGTCATGCAGAATAAGGCATTAATATGTGCTTTATAAGTACTAATAAACAGTCAATATCCTAGTAATATGCATGCTAATAAGCAACTAGTTAATGAGAATTGGACCCTAAACTACCCAGCAGTCTCTTGCAAAACATTTTTAAAGTGTTTATATATATCGGTATATATGTTTATTTTTTATTGTCATATTGTATACATTTTTTTATTTTAGTTAAAGTGTGAGTTTTTGTAATTTTTAGTCGTTTTTGTTTTTTTCATAGCGTTTATGCCTATAGGCTACTGTAGTTTTCATTATTTTTACTAATTATTACTGATTAACTAATTATTTTAGAACATTGAGTTAAACTAAATGAAACTGAGAAATGATTAGCAATGTTTTTTTTTATATATATATATATATAATTTATTTTATTTCAAGTAGCGAAAATGTTTTTTTATTTTTACGGTTTTATTTTTAGTTACCAATCTGGCCGGTAACTTAACCCCTTCAGGGGCAAATATTTCATTTCCAGGGTTATTCTTATCTCATAAGATGAAAAATACATTAAACTTCCTGTTTTTGTCTATAATCAATATGGTTTGTGTGGGAAGCCGCAAAGTAAAAAGCACCTTTGTCATATCCATTTGTGCTTGATGATGCCGCACCTAAAGCCGCTCGCACACACACACACACACACACACACACACACACACACACACACACACAGACATGTTTCTGATGCTGATTCAAAATGAGAAGAGGAACTGACAGCATTTTGTAGTTTCCTGCCAAGTGTGCAGAAAGTATGGGTCAGGTTCACACACACACTGCAAACGTACACCCCCGCGCACGCGCCTCTCGATTACATCTTTGTCAACTGACAGAAGGCCAATGGAAAGAAAAACTAAATTACTCATTGTAAAAATTGAATTTCCTATCTCCACAGAGAAGCGGTTTTCCTGCGTCCTCAAGGATTCTTATATAAAGGTGATTTTGTACCTGTTGACAGTATGAAGGACATCAATCCAACTAGCTTTAGAGAAGAAACTTTGCAGCTTAGACATGAAGGCGTCTGTGTGTGTTGTGTTTGCAGTGGCGTGTTGGTTCGTTTCGCAGGCTGACGAGTCGCCGATGATACTCACGCTCAGCAAAGTTATGAATGATCTCGAGAAGATTCAGAAAGGAATGGTAAGTTGAAGATCTACGGCTGGGATTGGCGGCGTTAATGTTACACGTTTTTAAATCTGATTTTTTTTTCTTCTTTTCTCTAAAAAAGGGCAAAAGCACAAATTTGATCAACTCACCCATCACCAATGATTTGAAGGTAAGAAAATAATTGTCTTCTCTTCTGCTCCATTAAGTCGTTTTTATGCCTGGACGAGTATCCTACATAATTAGGGTTCTGGTTTTAGTGATTTCTGCATGACTCAGTGATTCGACTTGCTGTGATATAAAGAGCTTCTGTCATTATACAGCCCACCTTACACACAGCGGTTTCACTTCAAGTGATACAGACTAATTGCTCTTCAAATGCGTTCAGAACGTGTGGGTTGATGAACAACATTTCAATGAATCCAGTTTGCTGAGCTGAAATCAAGACAGAAATAACTACTTTTAGTCATGCTTTTCTTGGCAAACACCCTCTCGATTTGTAATCACTTTTTTAGATAAGAGTCGGGAGAAAGTTTGCTTCATTTAGGAGAAATCGGATGAGTAATATATGACAGTGAGAGTAGAGCTGACATGCTAAAACAGATTTGGGTTATACTTTATTTTACAGTGTCCTTGTTACATACTTACCATAGTAAATTATGCATAATTACATGCAACTAACCCTCAACCAAATCCTAATCCTAACCGTATATAGTAGGCCTAAGTACACGTATTTGCTTAATATTACTCAGTACTTAAATATATAATTACACTGTATCAATGACACCTTAAAATAAAGTATAACCCAGATTTGTCCTGTTTCACAGTGAAACCTGCAGTTCTATATAGAACTCTAAAGAACTGCATTTAATGATTGCATAATACTTTCATGTTTAACAGCTTATTTCATTTTTTTCCCTAGGGATTTAGTATGTTTACGAGCTGCTTAGTTTATGAAATGTAATTAAAATCAAACAAAATTATTTAATTAGGTGTAAATCCATGAAATGATCCCACAAAAAGCTTCTATAAATGTAGTGCCTGACGGAACTCTTGAAGGTTCCATTTAGAACCTTTTCTTCTAAAACGCAGTCTTTTCTTCTTCTGCTGCTGCTTATTAGTATTATTGTACGTATTTTTTTACAGTAACATTTGTTTTGTAATGACTTCTTAATGAGAGTGGCAGTTTCTGTACACTCTCAAGCAGAAAACGTTCTGGGTTCAGTGTGGAAAGAAAGAGTTTCCTCATAGTTTCTGTGAAAACTGCTTAATGAGCAGAAGGGAAATTTGAAGTCGAGATGTATAGATGTCTGCATGCAATACCGACAGGAAGAGAGAGAGAGAGAGAGAGAGAGAGAGAGAGAGAGAGAGAGAGAGAGATATCATTGATGGGTAGTTTCAGAAAACAGATTTGATTCCTTGACCCAAGTAGCGAGAGGCTTTCATACAGGGGTTTGCCTAAAAATCCATTCCATCTGAACTCATTAAGGAAGAAGAAAAAAAAAAAGTGCATTAGTTTACCAGTTGTCTTTGTTTCTTTTGACAGGACTGCTGCATCGCATCTGCACTGGAATTTTTTAGGCACAACATGACCCGCGTGCCGGTCACCGATGCTAAACTCATAAAGATTCAGGGCAAAATCTCCAGGGAGCTTGGCAAAAAAATCATCGTGAGTGTGTGTTTATTACGCCTTCTGCTCATTGTTCTTGCTTTACACAGACATACACCTCAGAAATGAGAAATGCTGATTTATTTATTCATTCATTGTTCTTTATTCTCACAGTTGAATGGGTTGCCAAGTTGCAAACCGGAAGAGACACAGGTGAGGAACAAAGAAACACATAACATCTGCTGGAAATGAACATTAACACTCTTAAAAATAAAGGTCCTTATTGGCGTCGATGGTTGCATGAAGAACCGTTAACATCCATGGAAACTTTCCATTCCACTAAAGCTTATTTATAGTGGAAAAATGTTCTTAACACTAAGAAAAAATGGTTTCCTATAAGAACTGCTCACTGAAATGTTCTTTGGAGAGCCAAAGATGGTGCAAAACACCCTTTTGGAAGCTTTATTTTTAAGAGTTTACATGGTAAATATAAAATATGATTGCATGCAGTTCTGACGTGATAATGTTCTGTTTCAGAAAGCTCAGTGTGAATCATCGTACAGAAAGGTGAACAGCCAAGCGTTTTTGAAGAACTTTCAAACTCTTCTACAAAAGGTGAGCTCAAAACTATCACATTTTCTTATAGACTGACAAGAATTGGTTCAAAATAAGGTTCATTAGTTAACATGAACTAAGAATAAACAGTACTTCTACAGCATTTATAAGTCTTAGTTAATATATTAATTTCCACATTTGCTAATACATTATTCAAATCTCAGGTTGAATTTGTTAACATTAGTCAATGCACTGTGAACTAACATGAATAAACAGCTGGATTTTTATTAACTAACATTAACAAAGATTAGTAACAAATGTATTACTCATTGTTCGTTCATGTTAGTTAATACTAATGAACCTTATTGTAAAGTGTTACCAAGTTAATATTATTTAATATCGCTGAATCAAGCCAAAAACATTCATTTATACCCACGAAAGGAAGGAAACGTTTGCAGGTTTCTGTGATATTGTGTCCACTGGCTTTTCTTTAACTGTTGGTTGGAATGGATAAGATCCTCAGAAAGCACAGAGATAACAAGCACTGTGTAACGACCTACTTTCCTTTTTCTAGATCTATGCCAGTCAAGCGTAGAGACGAGAAGAGTGAAGAGCCCATGACACTACCCACGGCAGAGAAGAGTCTGCTCCTGCTATATTTATTGATTATTTATTGAGCATATTATTGTTTATTTGAGCTGGGAGATCTGTGAAAGGATTGTTCGTGTCATTGACGTGTGTTTTAGGAACAGGGCGGCTCAACTTTAACTCTTTTACAATGTAAAATGTTCTTTGTTTTACCGCCACCTTGTGGTGAGATGTCAGCACTGCTGTCCTGTTCCTTGAAAGAACCCGTTGGGTGTTTCCCTGCTGAAGATTAAGCCTTACGAAACAATACAAGAGCTTACCTTTAGATCTTACACTTTATTAAGCGTGCTTCTTAATCTTTATCAGGAAAACCACTCATTTAGATCATATGTTACCAATTTATCTTTAAAAAAGCTGATAAAAAGCATGATGCACACTTCTTATGTCTCACAATGAGATGCATATATTTTTTGGATGATATTTATTTGACATTAAAATATTTCTTTGTTTACATCATGGCTGTGATCGATATTTTGGGGGTGGACATTGAATTCTCTCTATTTCAAAAGTGTTTAGTACCTAAAGACTAGGTAATGAGTTCAAGCTAAACCTAAAGCTCCTGGATTATTTCAAGCAACATTTCATTTTGTGCGGACATAATGGACATACACTACCAGCTAAAGTTTCAAACAAGCAGAAGTCTTTATCAAAATGTTTCATAAGCACCACATATAGTCTCTCATAATTCAAGTTGCACCCTTGATTTAGTACAAACTGCATTTAAAAGGCATTTATCTTGTAAACCTTGGTGTAAATCATTCAGATTATTTATTTATATTCAGGATATTACAGTTGTATTTTAAACAATGTTTTGTTTGTGTAGCCGATGTAGCAAGAAACGAAATATATACACACACAAACACACACACACACACACACACACACACACACACACACACACACACACACACACACACACACACACACACACACACACACACACACACACACACACTAATATTAACTAAAAAAGTAAAGGATGGATGGATGGATGGATGTTTTTAATGTTGCATTAGATGAACAATTGACAGCATAGTATAAAAACATTCAATTCTATCCTCATCTTCATTCAGTAAAATGTAAGTGATTTAGGAGCTTCACTACAGAAGAGCGCCCTCTATTGGAGAAACCTGACCAACATCTGACGCTGAGAAGAGCTCGTGGTTTCTTTTTGTTAGGGTAGGGTTTATTGTTTATGGTCTCACTGTAAGACCTAAACCAAACAATAAACTCGGTTAAGGTATTTATCTGACAAAATCATTTGACAAAAAAGGCACAAAAAAAACAGCTATGCAAAAAAAATAAAAAAAGCATTAAAAATGCATAGGAAAAACAAACAGGAAAAAAGCATACATTCATTGACTACAACATGATCAGTTATTATCATTTCATTGGTTATCTTTTGTATGACAGCCTGGACAAAAATGATGTCCACACAATTGGGCATGTTCCATGGCTTTATCACTAATAAAACTCCTGTCACAAATATCGACTCCTGTGATGGATTTTTATTAGATAAGATAGTAAATTGTACTTTAAACTGTGTTTTAGTCTAAACCTGCCTTAGGCCTAACATTCTAACACAACAACAAAATATACTCTGAATATTGTTGGCATCCATGGGATATTCTGAGATGCATCAAAAATATACTGTCTAGAATAGTCTCATGACATATTGAGAATTTCTAACCTTTTTACATTTTTTTTGCTCATGCCAGCAACAGAGGGTTAAGTGGAGACTTGTTTTTGCACAGACTAAACCAATCATATTGAAAGAAGGTGATATGAGTTTAGTCACGTTGATCTTACTGTTATGTCTGTCTTTATCCTATAAAACCTGATGAAAAAAGGCGCGCTAGAGTATAAATATTATAGAACGGGGACGTCGATTGTAGACGAGACCCAGGTAGACTTAAGACAGGTGCGAAAGAAGAAAAAAAGTCTACCACACTCCATAGACACATTTTTAGAAATATTTAGATAAAGGGTAAGCATCAATTTTCCAAGGCCGGTCAACACTATTGGCCACTATACTTGATAACTGATCTTCAAACCATGCAGCAAAAGCAAGTCGCTTGTCTTATACAGAGTTTGAGGACAGACATTATTGTAGTCCTTAGTTCACAACACTTCAGTGGCACCTCAGTCTAAGAGTCTCACTGCGTGCGAAATACAATACTTCCCTACTATATAGAAGGCCAAAAACAGTAGGCCAACAAAGTAGGGTGTCCGAATGCATAGTATGTGAGAAACAGTAGGCCAAAAAGTCCCCGGATGACCTACTACTTCTGCTGAGATTCAGAAGTGTGTATACGATGGACACTTTTCTATCCCATGAGGCCACGCGACAGGATTTATGGAAACAGACGCTGGTAGGTCACATGATAACGACAACATGGTGGATGAAGTACATCTGGATTTCAATTAAACTACTTATATTCATACTATAGAACATACTTTTCACAAAGTAAATTTAAATGCATATTCTCAGACACATGTTTTCGAACACAGCGTCTCTCTTTGCTTTTAGCTTCTTTATAAATAGCTCGTACTCTTAAAAAAGTCCAACTTTTTACTAGGCATTTTTGACACTTTTGCAAGTACACATTTTCTCATAGACTGACAAAAATGGTGATTACATCTAAATATGATTTAATATTGCTGAATAAAGCCAAATACATTCATTTATAACAAAAAAAAGTCTCTTTAAGGTAATAGTTCAGTCAAAGCTTTTTTAAATCATTTAAGTCAAAGCTTAAGCCTATTTTTAAGAGCTTTTTTTAGATGTTTTATACACACGGCCCTGGTCTTTCTGGTCATAGCTGGCTTGGCTGGACGGTTTTAGAGGGGGTTTCGCCACATCTTTAGATGATAAGGCTGGAAAACCAGCTTAAACCAGATCCAGCTTAAACCAGCCTACCAACTTACTTGAATGTCAGAAATGGAGTTTCAGTTCAGTCAGTGTCTCAGGGATTACAGTAGGTCATCCTCATGTTGTGTACTTACTATATTATAATACTGTATTTTAAATATCAAACTGATTTGAGAGGGTTTATGGAAGGAACTGAGCGTATGGCAGACGTGAGGTGATGCTGTCATCTGGTGGTTAGACACAGTACTGTCATTCTGACCGACTCTGAGATTAAGCTTTTAATCAATTATTATTGTCATGACATTAGTCAGATTACAAACAAGTGTTACATAAATATGGTAAAACACTACATTTATGGACTCTTAAGTAAACCTAAATATTTATGCACTTCATTACAAAACTGCCCAGAAGGATAATAAATGGCCTGTTTTGAAAATCACAAAACCAGCTCTTAAAACGGATGAATAAACCACACTTTTACACACGGTTACTCCTAGAAACTGCACAAACCAAAGTAAAACAACCCTAAAATAATATTCAAATGTTTTCAAGATTTTTCCAAACATCAGAGTCTGCTGAACATAAAAGGTCCATGTGTATGTGGATAAATCTGTCGTTAATGCTTCTTATGGGGCCAAATTCTTCATATTTGGAGTTACTTGAATTGAAATATTGTCGATCTAAAAGTGGATCTGAACTGGTGTTCTGCTCTTCAAAGCTGATGATGAAACTAAACAACCACATCTAGAGGTTGTGTTGGTGTTTCTTCCTTTCTATTCCGGTGATGTTTGAATGAAGTCCAGTACAAGCTGATGGACAGCAGAGAGTTTACACAGTACTGATGGCATGAGTTACATTGATTTGCATGAGATACTTCTCAGTGACTGAACATTCATGTTTATGGTCACAATTATTTATTTGTGTTTGTGTATAAAAGACACAAAATGAGTAACTATATTAAAAAGTTATCCTGAAAATTATGTTTTACTCACACCACGACATTTGAAACAGAACTTGTTATATTTCCATCAGACACAAAGGAGGATTTTTGCAGAATATTTAGAGTTTTTAAATAAGTTCAAGCTCCAAGCTTAAACAGCATAAATGTGGTCAATATTCAGAAGTCTTCTCAAGTCATAGGAGAACTCTGTATGAGAAAAGAACACCACAAAACTTATCATGCCAGTTCACAACGAGAATATATGCAGCAAACGACGTGTTTGATTCCTCACATGACTTCAGAAGTCACCTTTTAATGTCCTTTTATGAAGTTTGAGAGCCACAGTCAGTATAAAGAGTTATTGTAAGAGCTGCGTGAAGATTTCTTCAAGCTTTCTTAGTTATAATTCACTTAAAGCCTTTATGTATATAATGTATAATATAATGGTATTCATCATGTCAAGTCAAGTCAAGTGTATTTATATAGCGCTTTTCACAATATAAATTGCATCAAAGCAGCTTCACAATATCAATCAAATAACATAATGTTTGTTTCTTAGTGAAAAAACATCCACGTTTGGTAGGGCTGATCAATGGTATTAATGCTTGGTTAATTATTTTGAATATCCCCAACTGAGCAAGCCAAAGGCAAAGGCAACAGTGGCAAGGAACCGAAAAACTCCAAGTGACCTACTGGTGTCCTAAAACTCCATCAGGTGACCTACTGGTGTCCTAAAACTCCATCAGGTGACCTACTGGTGTCCTAAAACTCCATCAAGTGACCTACTGGTGTCCTAAAACTCCATCAGGTGACCTACTGGTGTCCTAAAACTCCATCAGGTGACCTACTGGAGAAAAAAAAACCTTGGGAGAACCCAGGCTCAGTCGGGGGCCAGTTCTCCTCTGGCGTTTATGAACTAGAGGCCGGATTTATAGTAACTGAAATTTGATACAGAATTTTGTTTTATTTTATCACTTCGGGGTGGGTACGCGAACCGGAATCACAACGTTTTATCTCAACGTTTTATCATGTATGTTATTGAAACTTACTGCTCCGAGACAAGAAGGTTGAGGATCCAAATGCAGCGTTTTAATGAAAGGGTAATCCACAATCGTAGTCGAAAACAGGCAAGAGGTCACAGTAAATCAGCGTAGAGGCTGCCATCTTGTCCATAGACAGGCATAAAGGCTGCCATCTTGTCAGAAGATGCAGGCGTGGAGGCGGCCATCTTGTCAGAAGACGCAGGCGTGGAGGCAGCCAGCTTGTCAGAAGACGCAGGCGTGGAGGCGGCCAGCTTGTCAGAAGACGCAGGCGTGGAGGCAGCCAGCTTGTCAGAAAACGCAGGCGTGGAGGCGGTCAGCTTGTCAGAAGACGCAGGCGTGGAGGCGGCCAGCTTGTCAGAAGACGCAGGCGTGGAGGCGGCCATCTTGTCCGAAGACGCATGCGTGGAGGCGGCCATCTTGTCCGAAGACGCATGCGTGGAGGCGGCCATCTTGTCCGAAGACGCATGCGTGGAGGCGGCCATCTTGTCCGAAGACACAGGCGTGGAGGCGGCCATCTTGTCCGAAGACACAGGCGTGGAGGTGGCAGTCTTGTCCGAAGACACAGGCGTGGAGGCGGCCATCTTGTCCGAAGACACAGCCGTGGAGGCGGCCATCTTGTCCGAAGACACAGCCGTGGAGGCGGCCATCTTGTCCGAAGACACAGCCGTGGAGGCGGCCATCTTGTCCGAAAACACAGGCGTGGAGGCGGCCATCTTGTCCGAAGACACAGGCGTGGAGGCGGCCATCTTGTCCGAAGACACAGGCTTGTCCGAAGACTCAGGCGTGGGAACGGCCATCTTGTCCGAAGACACAGGCGTGGAGGCGGCCATCTTGTCAGAAGACACAGGCTTGTCCAAAGACGCAGGCGAGGGGACGGCCATCTTGTCCGAAGACACAGGCTTGTCCGAAGATGCAGGCGTGGGAACGGCCATCTCGTCCGAAGACACAGGCGTGGAGTCGGCCATCTTGTCAGAAGACACAGGCGTGGAGGCGGCCATCTTGTCAGAAGACACAGGCGTGGAGGCGGCCATCTTGTCAGAAGACACAGCCACTGGATCTTTGTGTGTGGTGCCCCTCCCCAAAAAAACGTTTAGGGGACACGTCCTCCTCAACTTCCCCAATTAACAGCATCGCATAGTCAATGTATTGTTCTAAATCAGTTCGTTCTGTCGTCTAGGCATAAGCGATCTTATGGGCTCAGCTAAACCATGACAATACAAGTCCTTAAAAACAGTATCTTTCCAGTTCAACTGGTTGGCGAGAGCACAGAACTGTTCAGTGTAGACCTCGATAGTACAGGTACCTTGAATTTCCTCTGGTGGATCCATGTATGGTGAAGTCTTCTGTCACGTACTGCTCTGAGATACAAAGGTTGAGGATCCAAACGCAGTATTTATTGAACAGGGTAATCCAAAAACGTAATCCAAATCCAGGCAAGGGTCATACACAAACAAGCAATCCAAACAATAACAGAAAAGGCCTGAGGCAAGGAGATAAATCCAAGGGAACAGGCAGAGAATCAAGGTAACCAGGACACAGGAGAAACAGGACACAAACAAGCTCATACCCCTTTTCCACCAGCAAGAACCGGGTGCTAGTTCAGAGCTATTGACAGTTCGGAGTTGGTTCGACTGATGAGCCTTTCCACATGCCAGAGCCACCACAGCCAGATCTTACGTCACTGTAAGCTAGCTAACGTGGCAGCGCCAAACACACCAAGCTTGTTCGAGATGGTTCGGCTTCTCGCAGACCTTCCATCAACAATGGCGGTCGTTGCGTTACTATTGATGCTTATGGCTTTGAGAACCTACATCGGCATCGAAACACGGCGAATCCAAGGCGGTCGTGCAGCTCGCCGTAACTTGCATAGACGGAGATTACAATGGAGCTGCAATTAGCTCAATTAGCTGCTATTTAAAAAATGGCAGTCACAAGTTTCTGTCCGTCTTGTTGGTCACGGTAACCCCGCGCCCAGCCCCTGACGCAAGCGGTTCTAACTTCTAGACCAGCAATGTTTTGGTGCTACTTAAGAACCACTTTTGCTGGTTCAGAGCTGGTGCTTTGGGTGTCGAAAAACAAAGAACCTATTTGAAACTAGGCTCTGACTCCGAACAAGCACTGCCTTGGTGAAAAAGGCGTATCAGAGTTGCAGTACAAACACTCAACAAGACTTCACAGGGAATGAATGTGAAAACCAGGCTATTATAGGGTGAGTTAAACAAGGTAATGAGATACAGGTGAATGTGGTAATGGATGATGGTCTGGGCAAAGGATTATGGGAAATGTAGTTTGTGGATGTGTGGTGATTGTCCGGGTTGGAGTGGCCTCTGATGGTTATCCCGGGCACTCTCACTGGTGATCGTTACAGTTATAATGCATTATATATTTTCATAATTGAAAACAAATGAATGTCAAATACATTATTTGCATATATCTTGTTACAAAACTTATTTCTTGTTTTTTTGTCATGTTTTAATGCATTATACTTTTTAAAGGTGTAACAATGAATAGATAAGTATTGTAAATGTGATTACAATTACTCATCATGAGACCATACAATGCATTATAAGATGCATTACAATGCATTATCAATGCATAAAAATACTTTTATAATGCATTATATATAAAGGCTTTAAGTGAAGTGCGAATTTCTCCAGTATTTGTGTTCACAGGTATGTAAGACTGATTAATAATGACTGAATTTTCCATCTGTGAGAATGCATTAGACAGTTTTGGCAAGCAAAGATCAAAGGTCATTATAAAAGGTCCCACAGGCATGTTGTGTTTGGTTTCTCACACAGTGCTATCATATGACTTCAGAAGACTTATAGTGCATGCGTGGACAGTATTTAAGGTGCTTTTATAATGTTTTTATTCCTTTTGGAGTCTGTTATTATAAGAGCTGCATGAAGATTTCTTCAGTATTTGTGTTTAGACGTATGTAAGACTGATTAATGATGACAGAAATGTCAAATCCATTCCATAGGCAGGTTAACGTGATTTCAGCAAGTACAACATGTTCCTGGATCAACAGTCCAATCAACCAATCAGATTCGAGGGACAAGTTAAAGGAGCATTTCACCCATGGGAACATTAATCTTTATTGAAAGTGAGTCATACATGTAATCGAAATGTAACATAAATTTCGAATTTGGTGCCTTCTTGACCGAGGAAAGACAGAAAGTAACTTTAGGGCGAATTTCTATGGATGACAACAACTCCCACAATGCACCACATTGCACAGCTCCGCAAGCCACTCCCACTAATCCAGAACATCGCCTATGAAGGATCGGCCTACCAGAGAAATCCCTCTTCCGTCTACAAGGCTAGCTAACACCAGAGCTTGAAATTAATTTCACAGAAAATTTCTAGTTAGTTGCCGAACTCAGTGCATTACTCCTCGTTTGTATTTCTAAACTAACCTAATGTTGTGGCTAATTCAGGATCTTTGGTTCGGGCCTCAAAGTCTGGTTCAGGTCTCAGAAGAAATCTTTCAGAGTCGAAGTTTCAGGTCTCAGAAGAATTAACTTTATTGAGCAGTTCAACAAAGTGAGATGCCAGCTGTTCATCTGATTCTACAAGGGCCAATGCTCTAGTCTTATACCTTTTTCTTATTGTTTGGTGTACAATTAGCATTCGTACAGTTATCTTTTTCTTCTTGCTCCTCCTTGTCACTTCGCCACAATTAGAAACACCTGCATCAATGTCTTCATTTTATTGGTGGCAAAACTTCACGCACGCGCATTTAAAAAAAATTGGGCTTCATACATGATTCTTGGGTACTTTTCCATACCCTTTGGCCTAGTTTCTTTCCTGTCCTTACCTACCCTACCCTTTGGTCTAGTTTTCTCTAATATTACAGAATTTAGACCAATGTATGAGACAGAAGAATTAATATCACAGCATTTAGACCCATGTATGAGACAGATGAAATTCTCCAACACTAACAAGCGCTGTGGAGCCAGATGTGAAGTTACGATAGGGTGACCAGACATCCTCTTTTGCCCAGACATGTCCACTTTTTACGTACTGTCCGTTTAAAAAAAAAAAATTCATGAAAATGTATGGTTTTCATTAAGCGTGTACTTTAAATTGACATACGTGTCAGTGTCAAATAAAGGTGCTAGCGACCTAGGAGCCCACATAAGGAAAGTATAGGCTACAAGAGAACATCAGGAAGATTGGAATTGTTTTTTACTGAAATAGTGTAGTAGATTTTATATTTTATTTTAACTTATGGCCATGAAAAGAAATAGTGTCATGTAAAAGGTGTTAAAAGCTAAACTATTTAAAAAAAAATTATATTATTCTATTGTTGCGGGCCAAACGTTGAATGGAAAGGATGTTTTACTTTATGTATTAAAGTACAATAGTTGCAAGGTTGTGAATGCATTTGTCAAGTATTTTTTTATGCATTCACCCCCCAACCACGCCCCCACCCCTTAACCACGCCCCCGTCCTCTTTTCTGAAAACTAAAATATGGTCGCCCTAATATGGTCGCCCTAAGTTACGACAATGGCGGAAGGAACACAATATGATATGGAAGAAGAGGATTTTGAAAGTCTGATGCTCGAATCAGGAGTCCGGAAGAGGAGCCCGGACAAGGAGCCCGGACTGGTGGTGTCTGGGCTCTCACTGTGCGCCTACGGACACAGTAATTTCGTCCAGGAGAAATTGGCATTGTTGAAATTCTTTGCAGCAGACGGACTCTCTCTCTGTGCATCTATCAGGTGTCCCTTGTCTTGTCATTAGTCTTGTCTGTATTTAAGCCCTCATGTGTGCCACATGTCCTTGTCAAGGATTGTTTACCCGTTACCACTGTTGGGAAGTTTATGTCCATGTTTATGTTCATGTTTAAGTCTTGAGTTTCATGCCAGGCCATGCTTTTGTTTGATGTTTAATCTTCTTTGTGTATATATATTAAACTGCACTTGGGTTCTGCAAGCTCGCCTTCAATGGACTCTTTACACTTTATCAGTCTATTCATCCATCCATCCATCTGTCGATCCGTCGATCCATCCATCCATCTATCTATCTATCCGTCCATCTATCCATATGTTGAATATCTATCTACTGGTCGATCCATCCATTTATTTATCCATCCATCTATCGATCTACACTGTATTACACAATATTCAGACAGACAAAGCTCAGACATTGGCAAATGTAATTTTAAAAAAGTCCCACAGACTGATGTTTTCTGCTGACAATATAAGATATTCCCCCGTACCAGCTGCAATACTGAGCATCTGGAGATCACAGCAGGGTAAAATCTTTTTGTGGTCACAAACACCTGAAAGGTGTACATTTGAAGTTTCTTTTGCAAAAACATACAAATCAATGTAAAATAACCTGTCCCTCTCTAAGTGCACACTCATGAAGTGTGGTTAGCCACACCACAAGCTGCAAACAGCTTCTCTCAGCAGGTGTACGAGTGTTTGGCTGATTTGAACAACAGCCGTGTGTGATTTCCAGCCGGGGAATTTCAGATGGACGGCCACAAAAAAACTTCTTCAATATACTGACAACACACAGAATGTAAACAACCACCGAACAGCATAATCAGATCAAAGTCTGACCAATGAGAGATGAGATGTTTTAATGGGATATGCCCATCCTCACAAACACACTCTCATTTTTGCAGATACTGAGACAATACCAGAGTACAGATATGAGACAATCGGGGTCACATCAAACCACCCGAGTCCTTGTAAAGTCTTTAAATTCATAAAGATCCTCTACATGCTCAGGACAGTTTCAGGTGCTGCCAGGACATGTACAGACACATTACTTTATCTGTGTTTGAGAGGTAAAAGATGAAACACTGGCTCTGAAACGGTGCATTGCAATGACTAAAGACTCATGACCTCAGCAGGGCCTTCCTGTTTCCTGATGGCATCATGCAGTGGGTCACTGTTCATTAGTCATCTGGTGAGAAGTTTGAGTTATATAGACACTATCTGGCCACTTTCCCTCTACAGGTGTGATCCTTCCATTAAACTGCAAAGGTCACGTTGGGCTGATCTGACGACACTTGACCCTACATGAACTAACTAACTAACTATCATTCTATCTATCTATCCAACTATCGATACTTCTATCTATTGTTATGAACCCCACTATTAAAGTGCTTGTTAAAGAAGGGGGTAAGCAACATAAAGACACTCGATGCAAAATATAACAGTTTTAACTGTTTATTCTTGGAACTACACGACTCGTGTATCAGCAGGCAACAGATAATGTTAACAGAAATAAACAAACATAGAACAAAACATTGAAACAAGCACAAATGAAACAGCTTATAAGCGCCAAGCTCCTCTCCTTCAGTGCACGCCAAGCTCCTCTCCTTCAGTGCACGCCAAGCTCTTCTCCTTTAGTGTACGCCAAGCACGCCAAGCTCTTCTCCTTCAGTGCACGCCAAGCTCTTCTCCTTCAGTGCACGCCAAACTCTTCTCCTTCAGTGTATGCCAAGCTCTTCTCCTTCAGTGCACGCCAAGCTCCTCTCCTTCAGTGCACGCCAAGCTCTTCTCCTTCAGTGCACGCCAAGCTCCTCTCCTTCAGTGCACGCCAAGCTCTTCTCCTTCAGTGCACGCCAAGCTCTTCTCCTTCACTGCACGCCAAGCTCTTCTCCTTCAGTGCACGCCAAGCTCCACTCCTTCAGTGCACGCCAAGCTCTTCTCCTACAGTGCACGCCAAGCTCCTCTCCTTCAGTGCACGCCAAGCTCTTCTCCTTCAGTGCACGCCAAGCTCCTCTCCTTCAGTGCACGCCAAGCTCTTCTCCTTCAGTGCACGCCAAGCTCCTCTCCTTCAGTGCACGCCAAGCTCTTCTCCTTCAGTGCACGCCAAGCTCCTCTCCTTCAGTGCACGCCAAGCTCTTCTCCTTCAGTGCACGCCAAGCTCTTCTCCTTCAGTGCACGCCAAGCTCCTCTCCTTCAGTGCACGCCAAGCTCCTCTCCTTTAATGTACGCCAAGCTCTTCTCCTTCAGTGCACGCCAAGCTCCTCTCCTTCAGTGCATGCCAAGCTCCTCTCCTTTAATGTACGCCAAGCTCTTCTCCTTCAGTGCACGCCAAGCTCCTCTCCTTCAGTGTACGCCAAGCTCTTCTCCTTCAGTGCACGCCAAGCTCCTCTCCTTTAATGTACGCCAAGCTCTTCTCCTTCAGTGCACGCCAAGCTCTTCTCCTTCAGTGCACGCCAAGCTCTTCTCCTTCAGTGCACGCCAAGCTCCTCTCCTTTAATGTACGCCAAGCTCTTCTCCTTCAGTGCACGCCAAGCTCCTCTCCTTTAATGTACGCCAAGCTCTTCTCCTTCAGTGTACGCCAAGCTCTTCTCCTTCAGTGTACGCCAAGCACGCCAAGCTCTTCTCCTTCAGTGCACGCCAAGCTCCTCTCCTTTAATGTACGCCAAGCTCTTCTCCTTCAGTGCACGCCAAGCTCCTCTCCTTCAGTGTACGCCAAGCTCTTCTCCTTCAGTGCACGCCAAGCTCCTCTCCTTTAATGTACGCCAAGCTCTTCTCCTTCAGTGCACGCCAAGCTCTTCTCCTTCAGTGCACGCCAAGCTCTTCTCCTTCAGTGCACGCCAAGCTCTTCTCCTTCAGTGCACGCCAAGCTCCTCTCCTTTAATGTACGCCAAGCTCTTCTCCTTCAGTGCACGCCAAGCTCCTCTCCTTTAATGTACGCCAAGCTCTTCTCCTTGAGTGCACACCAAGCTCTTCTCCTTCAGTGTACGCCAAGCTCTTCTCCTTCAGTGTACGCCAAGCACGCCAAGCTCTTCTCCTTCAGTGCACGCCAAGCTCTTCTCCTTCAGTGCACGCCAAGCTCTTCTCCTTCAGTGCACGCCAAGCTCTTCTCCTTCAGTGCACGCCAAGCTCTTCTCCTTCAGTGCACGCCAAGCTCTTCTCCTTCAGTGCACGCCAAGCTCCTCTCCTTCAGTGCACGCCAAGCTCCTCTCCTTTAATGTACGCCAAGCTCTTCTCCTTCAGTGCACGCCAAGCTCCTCTCCTTTAATGTACGCCAAGCTCTTCTCCTTCAGTGCACGCCAAGCTCCTCTCCTTTAATGTACGCCAAGCTCTTCTCCTTCAGTGCACGCCAAGCTCTTCTCCTTCAGTGCACGCCAAGCTCCTCTCCTTTAATGTACGCCAAGCTCTTCTCCTTCAGTGCACGCCAAGCTCCTCTCCTTTAATGTACGCCAAGCTCTTCTCCTTGAGTGCACACCAAGCTCTTCTCCTTTAATGTACGCCAAGCTCTTCTCCTTCAGTGTACGCCAAGCTCTTCTCCTTCAGTGTACGCCAAGCACGCCAAGCTCTTCTCCTTCAGTGCACGCCAAGCTCTTCTCCTTCAGTGCACGCCAAGCTCTTCTCCTTCAGTGTACGCCAAGCACGCCAAGCTCTTCTCCTTCAGTGCATGCCAAGCTCTTCTCCTTCAGTGCACGCCAAGCTCTTCTCCTTCAGTGCACGCCAAGCTCTTCTCCTTCAGTGTACGCCAAGCACGCCAAGCTTTTCTCCTTCAGTGCACGCCAAGCTCTTCTCCTTCAGTGTACGCCAAGCACGCCAAGCTCTTCTCCTTTAGTGCACACCAAGCTCTTCTCCTTCAGTGCACGCCAAGCTCTTCTCCTTCAGTGCACGCCAAGCTCTTCTCCTTCAGTGTACGCCAAGCACACCAAGCTCTTCTCCTTCAGTGCACGCCAAGCTCTTCTCCTTCAGTGCACGCCAAGCTCTTCTCCTTCAGTGCACGCCAAGCTCTTCTCCTTCAGTGCACGCCAAGCTCTTCTCCTTCAGTGTACGCCAAGCTCTTCTCCTTCAGTGTACGCCAAGCACGCCAAGCTCTTCTCCTTCAGTGCACGCCAAGCTCTCGACAGCCGAAACAGTGACCGAATCGATCTCACCGCTAGAAGCAAATCGTAGTAGCTCTGTCGATCATTCTATCTGTCTATCATTCTATCTATAAATCTATCCATCCATCCATATGTCTAGCTATCTATCCATCTATCTGTCTGTCTATCATCAAATCAGAGATCCTCATCATGTTCATGATTCGCTGAGTATGATTTGGCCACACATTGACACACACACACACACTCTCTAAGTGAAACTGATTTTCCCTCTTGCTCTGTTCTTGCCATTTTTCCATTGTTCAGGTAACTCACGCTGACGCAAATGTGTGGGTTTTTGAGGAGAATGTTATATAAATTAGTATAAGTGTTGCAGCCCACAGCATTAATCTCGATATTACACCTGATCCTTCAGGCCTGAGACCCTCTCAAGCGGCTTCAATGCTTCAACCACTGCAGAATGTCAAATCATGTGGGGACTTCCTGCCAACCTAGTTATGATCAAAACAAGCTGACTTCAGATCATATGAGCAATACATTAGGTTTGACCAGCCCCTTCTATCCAAAGCAATGCATTCAAGGTATACACTGTAGTCACAAAAATAAATGACATTCATTTTTTTTTATAATTAAAATTTCCATGTCATTTTGCTTTATTTGATGTTTGATTCATCACCAGTTCCCTCATACGTCATACTCTGGAGTTCCCTTGTGCACATGTGCACTCTTCCAAACTGACTGTTGACACGCAAAAATATATAGATTAAAATGTATATACGTATATATTCAAATGGGATGAAATAGAATGTACTGAATATTAGCTTACTTCTTGTGCCCAAGAGCTCGATCTAATTAAGTCCACATATCATTTTTAGAAGAAACTATTAATCAAACCACAGGTCAAGAGCTGCAGTTGCAACAACCAATTTAGTTTGCGATGCTGTTTGTGAATGTTTCTAACTATGGTTTCGGGAAACACCAAATCGTTTAACTATTTTGGTACCGACGGGAACTTTGTTTTTCGGAATTTTTAAAATTACATTTGCCAATGTCTGAGCTTTGTCTGTTCGAAATACTATTTAAAATAGTAGTAATGAGAGAGTAATGAGTCTCTCAGTCTTAAGGTGATGATACACAGGGCAACTTTTTGAGCAATTTTGCTGGGCAATGTTGCCGTCAACGGGCAACCAAATGAGACACAGGGCCCATGACCAATCTAAATTATCCAGATATAAATGTATTGCCCAATTTCAATGGAAAAGTGCCCAAGCAACAATCACTCGGCAAGATTGCCCAGCAACATTGCTCAAAAAGTTGCCCTGTGTATCATCACCTTAACAATAGCCACTCAATGTACTAATACTGTAAAACGGTATTAAATTGAAATTCACCGTTTATTTTCTAAATGCATCTTAAAGTATCTTTTTGTGAAAGAATCATTGATGAACGTTTCATCTGAAAAACATTTCATTTAACATTTCAATAACTTCTATTATGTTTTTGTTTTTCAATAATCCTTTTCACTCATGTACATCACAACACAGATTCAAAAAAAGATCTGTTGCTACTTATGTTAAATTACGACTTTGAAGTACTGTAGTTGTTTAAATAAAATAAAATGATGGAAATTATCAATCATCCTACTGAAGACATGATCTACATCCTTTATTAATCAAAACATTAAATCAACACAACCTAATTAATATTCATGAGTCAAGTCTTCACCATATTGTAACATCATAATTATAACAAATAAAATAAAATCACCTTGTTTCACAAGACACTTATTTTAAGTTAAGCTGTGTTCACACTACCGAAATATAAATGGAATCAGTACATAAAATGCTTAATTTTAAATATGAAGGAGACACGGCGAGTACTTTTGGCCATCGTGGCAATCAGCAGTGAAAACACAAGTGCCGGTCTATCTGGGTTCATTAACCCATTCAGGCTGGGAGTCAGCACAGCGAGGTCCACTGTATGACATATCACAAATCATAGGACATTATTTAAAGGTTATATATCCATAATGCTGTACTTTGAGTTATATTACCTCGGCAGTTAACAAAAAAATCGAATTTAGAGCCTGATGGAGTGATGGCAAATTTCACACGAGTCTCTCTTCTGACCACTGTAATGACCAACTTCCACTTCTGAGACCCCAGGAAAGGTGAAATGGTCTTCTATGGCCAATTTCCCTAGCCTGACGTTGTCATACTCCGATTCTAGTCAGAATGTGAGTCTGAAACTGCTCCATTGGGCTGTGATTATGGGGCGTGTTTCAACCAAACCAGGGAAAAAAATGTCTCTGCACTCAATTGGACAGACCTACAACCAATCAGAGCAACGGAAAACATTCTGGGCTTCCTGCCAACTGCTGGTTATGTCCACCTCATCATGCACACCGAGTTGCCCATCTCGGTTGCTTCTTTCACTTGGTCCTCCATGAGTGCGACCAAAGGAGAAACAACAATGACCACAGGGTTTTCATTGCGCCCCATCTTCTTAGCGACCATCCGGGCCAGCTGATAAATTAAACTTTTCCTGCCAAATCCTGTAGGAAGGACGGCAAAAACATCTTTCCGTCCGACAAATGCCTTGATCGCGGTTCTCTGTTCCTCTTTTAAAATGAATGCGTTGTCTACATCTTCTATAACAGACGCAATGGCTGAATCTACACATCTCAATTCTCCGGTGGCAGCCATTCTTTGTTGTAAACAAATTAAACACAAGCACTCTTTGGTGACGTGGATGATTACGTTACTGTTGATCATCTGTCCATCATTGTATAAAGCCCGCCCTGACAATTTGATATACTTGCTAATTTACTATACTGACATACTTGCTTCACAACGGATCAAGTCCAGACTGAACTTCCCATCCTCAAATGTTGTGGGCGGGGCTACGTTCGGCTGGCATCCAGGCTACAATTTCCCACAATCAACTTCAAAAATCCAGCTGTTTTTCCACTAGTGCAGGACACTAGTACCGATGTTTTCAAACAGAAGATCTAAGGAGAACATGCTGGTGATTCAGTCAGCAAATCACAGTTGTAAACTTGTGGTGAACATCAAAGGGTTCTCCTCATCCAAGAACATTTCTACCAAAAGCATTATGTTTTGAATGGCAGTCGATGAGAGGCTTGAGAGGCAATAGTTGAGCTAAACACTCATTTATTGGAAGAGGTATTAAAACCATTGTTTCTATGCTCAACCTTTGATATGCTTCGAGTTTAGAGGGGAAATAATCAACTCTCCAGGATGCATTTAAAATGCCCAAAAAAATCCTGCCGTCAAGAATTCCTAAGAGTGGGTTTTAGGGGAAAAGTCAGTGGGATTTTGACGTAACAGTGACGACTGTTCAAGATAGAAATCAGAGCGCGATCACTCACTCTCACACACACACACACACACACACACACACACACACACACAGAGGGAACCCTGAGGTGCTGAAAGATGCTTTTCCGTGACAGCGCTGCTTCCTTCCCACCTTTAGAAGTATGAAACACCTGTGATGCAAAAGCCCTTCCAAAGCGCACCAGAGGGCTTTTCCCTGAAGGCTTCCCTTCTCTCACACTTTCACTAAACACTTCCCACGCTTGCAGCTCACTAACCACTGAGGGACATTAATTATGTGTGATGATGACTTTCATGAGGAGAAAGTTCCACTGAGCAACCAAAATGGCTTCTTGCATGTAAGGTTTTACTTCACATCAATGATTTAAGATGCAGCGTAAGCGTTTTCTTAAAAAGTTGCCAGCTAGCACAAATATTTTTGATCATTCATAAAATTTTCATTGCCCTCAGAATATTTCATTGTATGAATCTAAACAGTCAATATATCAAAAGAGCCTCTTACTTTTAAACAACAAAACTTAATTTTTTTTTTTTTTTTAGCAACAATGTCTTGAAAATTTCAAACAACATTTGAAACTCAAATGAATTTATTTTTAATCAAATCTGAGAGATTTCTGGCCCTCCATTGAAATCTTTCAACCATCAGTTTTTTTGGGTCAATAGACTTTCAATTGAGGGACAGAAATCTCTCAGATTTCATTCAAATATATACATTTCTATTTTGAAGACGGACGAAAGTCTTACTGGTTTGAAACGCCATGAGTGATAGAATGTTAATTGTTGTGTGAATTAACCCTTTAAAGTATTGTTTAGCTTATCTTGATTTGCATTTACACATGTAGGACATATAATTGCTCTCGTTTCCTGGCATATAATGAACATGTAGACTTAAAGGGAAAATGTCCTCACAAATAAACATTGTTCCAAACCTGCATTATATATGTATAATACCACACTAATGACGTTGGGGTTCATTAACTTTGATTGTGTAAACAATTTGTTTTTCTATTGTTCCCAATTATCTTTGGTTTTCCACAGAACAAATAAAGTCAGAGGTTTGGAAAGACATGGCGGATCATAAGTAAATGATGACAGAATCTCTATGTTATCAGGTATTAACACAAATATCTTGTGTATTGTTTCGCTTGTAATGCCATTGAGTCCGCATGAGTAAATGATGACAGAATGTTTTTTACAGGTATTAACACAAAAAACATATTGTTTCGCCATGTTAACAGAAATATCAAGATTAGATCAGACAAAAGTATCTCTTACTGTCTGAATGTGTCACAAAATATATGTGTGCTTACACCAAGATAAACAGAAATATATATATATATATCCTTTTTCTTTTTTTAATATATAAATATATATATATATATATATATATAGTAGTAGTATAGTATAGTACTATATATAGTAGTATAGTATAAAGTTCTATAATAAATTTTTATGCAATTAAATGTAAACTTTTTAAGTGTAGCTTTACTATTCAAATATCTTTCAAGGCCACAGTCACGTCAAACTTCACGTTAACCTTAAAAACTCATTTGCATGAATATCAGTGCGTACAAACAAACCATTTTTGTCCCCAAGATCAATCTACTGCTACGCAACATGGAAAAATGATTAAACTGAATCAATCCCCAATGATTCATGCTAGAGTAAAGGGGAAACTTACTGAAGATATGCTATGACTGCATAAACATGAGACTATTTTAAAGCTTCATCCCATACAAAAAGTGATTTTTAGGCAAAAAAAAAATAATACAATGTTTTCTGGATTTATTAGCACACACCAAACATGCACCGTAGATAAATATCAGAAACATTAAACTACACAAATGGGGGAACCCGGTTTCTGTGCAAATGTAGGCTATTAGTAATAATGTCACAAGTACTGTACATTTTTCCATGGCAGTTTTTTAAGTTAGTAGTTTTCTACTCCATACCAGTGGCCATCACTAAATGATTGCTGACACAGATGACACATTTACTGACCTTTAAGTGTCATTTTACTCTAAATTAACACTATATAACTAGTTTTTGGACACTACCATGAAGGTAATACTGCATTGTTCTTTTAAAATACCTGTAATAGTTTGAATATGGTAAAAATTAAGCATTTTCATATTGCCTTTTTACTGGATGACGATATCATTTTCCCACATTATGTTGTATTTAAAACCTCCGGAGGATGCATTACAAACCTACTGTGTTTTTTGAAGCACATGATTTCTGGCATCACTCTATTTCTAGCATCACTTTAATCTCTAATCAGTGTTTTTTTAGTAAACGAGATTTACTTCTGTTTCTTGCATCTGAACACTACATGAGTCAAGATTTATCTCCAGACCCTTCCTTCCTCATTAACATCTACACTTACATTTGATACACATTCATACAAACCGGAGAACAATGAAGTGGATAATTGCTTTCCCTAAAAAACTCTCCCACAGAGAAACAATGACAAAATTTCCCTTTCTACGGTTGCATCACAACCAATGCATTGGCACAGTGCAAACTCTTTAAAAAGGGTTGGTACCATAGTATAGTTATGGTACCAACCCTTTTTAAAGAGTTTGCACTGTGCCAATGCATTGGTAAAAAACAGAAGTAAATCTCGTTTACTAAAAAAACACTGATTAGAGATTAGAGTCATGCTAGAAATAGTGATGCCAGAAATCATGTGCTTCAAAAAACACAGTAGGTTTGTAATGCATCCTCCGGAAGTTTTAAATAAAACATAATGTGGGATAATGATATCGTCATCCAGTAAAAAGGCAATATGAAAATGCTTAATTTTTCTCAGTAACACTTCATAAATATAAACAAACATTAAGCTAAACTACTGTTCAATTGATTTTGCAACACACTACCTTTGCTATGTTTCCATTCACTTAATTTATTGTTCGCATTTTGGGATATCGCATGTAAAAAAAAAAAAAAAAAAAAAAAAAAAAAAACGAAAATCCTGGAGGTTGACCACAGATGTGATTTTCCGGGACACGTGTGTGATAATACATTTACATATAAATTTGGTAGATGCTTTTATCCAAAGCGGCTTACATTGCATTTCAAGGTACACATTTACATTCTTATCAGTTCTTGCTCTCCCTGGGAATCGAACCCATCATGTTTCATTTTAATCCTATTATATCATATAAATATGGATGTACATTAGTTGGAAAGCCTATTTGCCATCACGTTGGATGATAACGTTATAAACAAATAAGCTTTTGTGATCGTCTCTGTGACTTAATCATTTAATTTGCCCAGGTTTGAGTAATACGATGTGATTTATTCAATGGGATCTATTCAGTCTACTAAATATGATGAACTCAATAACAGGCTAGTAAGAAGATTCAGTGCATCTTGAACTGGTATTTTTGTTGGATCAGGCAGGTTTAATTAGGATGTTAACCAGTACATCTCTAGACGAAATCTTGGCAGGTGTTGCTGTATTTAACGACTTTAGGTGATGTCAACACTGGTTCCTTTGACGTCCATGCCATCAGAATCAGCGGGGAAAACCCTCTATGAATGTGTCGGTTGTATATTTTCCCACTCAATCACATTTTTTGCAGGGCACTTCTAACGTATTTCAGGACGCAGGTCAAAGTTCCCTATTTTGGGAGTGGAATTCAAGATTAAATTCCAAAAAAACAAAATGTATGAGCTTAGTTGAGGCGGATACATTTTTATTATGGTGTATTCAAACACACATATGATCTCATTCCTAAACGACAATGATTCGGCTCTATCTATGTTTGCACTGATGCTGATCCAGAGAGAGCAGTTGTCATGTATAGGTATGAAACAGCTTCACAAACAGTCTTTTCAATGACACATTATATTGTTATTATTATAGTTTACACTTATGTCTACGGCGATCAAAACGTTTGAAAGCAACTTGACGCTTCAAATACAAATTCAAATTCAGATTTCATCGTTACGCCACCAGATGGCGACAAGTGACTATTTATGAGTCATTGAATCGTTCATTCAAACATTTTAAAAAAATTTATTCATTCAGGTTAATTAAAAATTTTAGAATTAACATTCTGTCAGAACCTCTAGTAAATTACGTTATTTTGTTTAGTTGTCTGTTCAGAACATAGACTGTAAAAAGATGGACAACACACCTTCACTCTCTTCCAAGTAAAGCTGCCAAAAATCCCCAAAATGGCACTGCTTTGGGAGTCACGTTATCAAGGTCCTGCCCTCACACTCGCAGAAACAGATAATACAGTTTACTGCACAACAACTCATTATGTCGGTGTGAAATAATCAGTTATGGAAATATAGAAATTAAAGCTGAAGCTCCAATCTCCTCCTGAAAATCCCCCAAAAAGTCAATTGGTGCCCCAGTGATTGCTTCGTTTAGAGAAGCTGTCAATCACAGCTGTCAATCATGACGTCACATTCCCGTTTTTATAGCATTAAATAACTAACTAAGACCATTCTTATTTTTAAAAAAAAACTAACACTTAAACTTTCATCAGCTTGATAAAAACTACCAAAATTGAAAGAAAACGTCTTTGGGAAAAAATAATTTGAAGTGTAATTGAATTGTTTACTTTCATTAGACTACATGGAGAGGGCGGGGTTTATGACCTATACTGGGACCAGCCACCGGGGGCGATCGAGGCGCTTTGGCTTCACCAAGATTTGGCTTCACTTTTCAGGACTTGTTCGGCACACTTGGTTGAGAATTTCTATAAAAAACAAAAAAAAAAAATCATAATTCTCAATTTATCCAGAATCGTCCCACTCTAATGGAAGCTTTATAAGGTTCTATATATGAAGTGCCAGACAGAACCCTTTTTCTTCTAAAAGTGTAATTAAGCCCTATGTAGGTCAATTCCCCAAAAAACTATAACACTGTGGAGCTTTCAAAACATTGGCATGACTTTAAAGCAGTTTGTGTAACCAGACAGACTCATTTCTGCAGTGTTCTGGGAAGTACGGTGTCCATTGTGAAAAATGCTATAAATACATCTGACATGACATTGTCTTTCATTCAGCGCACCATTGTATTGTTTGACACCATCCATTACTTTCAGAGACAGACACATATCCACCAATGTAATGCCTCAAAGCGCCCACTGCTGTCCGAGAAAGGAGATGCCATCATTTTTACACTAGAAGCAATTAAAAACCTACACTTTAGAAGATTATTGGAGTATGTTCAAAAATTTCACAGCATTTCCTTATAATTATTTGTAAAATGTACTAGAGGTTTCTCAGTAAACGTATATTTTTTTTTTATGTATAAAGTAGCAGTTTCCTATGCAATGAACTAGAGCAAACCCACGCAAGCAATGACCTGATGAAACCTATGATGAAACCTATGATGAAGCCTATGATGAAGCCTATGATGTAATGGTGTGCAATAGTATGATCTAATGCCAAATACATGCATCACATCAGAGCGGACAGAATACTTGACAAAATATTTTGACTTAAGTTTTTTGCTATTTATTGGTGACTACTTTACCACATTCAGAATATCGCATCTGTGTAAAAACCTCAATGTGTTCGCGCGCACACACGCACACACACACACACACACACACACACACACACACACACACACACACACACACACACACACACACACACACACAGGGTGGAAGGACAGGGGGTGGGGGCTAGATGAGGGAGAAAGAGCAATAAGAAAAATCCCAACAGTCATCAAAAGGAAAAAAAAAAACTCCAGCAGTTGATTGTATTTGCTAATATCTGAAGTTTCTGCCCACCCATTCATTTTTCCAAGTGCTGTCAATATATAAACCAACACGAGCAGGTTACAAGTCACTTGCACTTGTTCACTGAGGATAACTATCCAGCAGGTGACTTGAACCTCGAAGGACTTCCACGACACCATGTCTGCTCTACACTGGATTTGTGCCCTGACACTGGCGCTGGTTTGCTGCCTGAGCGCCAAGCCTGTCACACCACACTCCGATGACAAAAAATGGGAAAAAGAAATTATATTTAACAAAATTACAAGTTTGACAGAATTTACTAAACACAATTGTGTAAGTATTATCTGCTTTTAAAACAACCAGCAATATCAAACCACTTTAAAACTGTTTATGCATTTATGATTTATATATATATATTTTTTTTTACAGCCAGAAGACACGGAAATCTACTCCCCTACTGACATTCATAAGGTAAGCAAACCTTTTTTTTATTGCTTTAAATAAAAAAATTGATAGATCACTCACACAGGAAGGAGGTTACTACAAGAAAGCCAAACCTCAAGCCAGCTCTCACAACAATTCTCTCTCTCACACACACACACACACACACACACTCACAGCAGCTGAGAGATACAGAAAGAGATGCGCTCTGCAAACATCTCAAGCGTGAGCTAAAACTGTAGGCCTAACACACTCTTCTCTTTGTTTCTTTCCAGGATTGTTTGTCCTCAGCTCTGAACTGCGCTAAACAGGAGCTAACGGTCCTGAGATACGAATGCAATCTTACTGACTTTGAAGACCTTTACACCGGACTGGAGCGTGCAGAGAATAATGTAAGTAAAATTGATCAACGTCAACACAGATTCGAACAATTTTTTCAAGCTTCATCAATTAGGCATAAAGTAGCGATACATAAGTTAACAGGCATGATTGGTGATACTTTCTTAAAAATAAAGTTTCTTTACTGGCATCATTGGTTTCACAAAGAACCTTTAACAGCCGTGGAACCTTTCCATTGCACAAAAGGTTCTTTAGAGTGAAAAAAATTTTCTTTCGATTTTTTAAATTCTGTTCACTGAAAGGTTCTTTGGGGAACCAGAAAAAAAAGCTTTTGGAACCTTCATTTTTAAGAGTGTAGTGTAAATATGTTCTTTAGAATTTTAAAATGTTCTTTTAATAACGGCAAGGTTCTTTGTGGAACCTAAAATGCCTCTTGTACGGCATCTCTGAGAAACCTTTATTTTTAAGAGTGAAGACATATTTTTCTCTCTTTTCTCCTTCTACTCTCGCTAGACTTCACCAAGCCCAAGTTCATGCAACACCTGTGAGATGTACCCCCGAAAAAATGTTCAGCAGTTTCTAAACGCCATCCAAAGTCTGGTGGAACGATGGTGATCGTGTGAAGGTTGACCTGCTCTTGACCACTGCAGGCTTTGGGTCACAAAAAGCTATTTCTAGACCATGTTTAGGAGACTTAAAAAAACATCAGGGTTTAACTATTTAAATGATTGATTTATTTTTATGTGATGTATCTTACTGGATTATGTCTTTACACATTGCACTGCTATGAATGTATCCTTGATATAGATGTTTATGTAACTTCTATGAAGACCGACATGTTGCCAGTTCTCTGAGTTGTATTTTTTTAAAAGAAAAGCACTATAATGTTTCACATAAGCTTTGCTGCTTATTTATGTATTTATGATACTATTTATTGGTTATTTATTTGAATGTCAGCCATGTATTTTACGATAAATAAATGTGAACCAAATTCTTCTAAAAGCTTGAGATTTCACTGATTTCAATCATCATGTGGGTTTAATTACACAGAGGTCACTGAGAAAAAGATTTTGATTCTGACCCCGTGACCTACATATAAACTGCGGTACAAGTTGAATTTTTTTGAGTGTTCGACCCATTTCATCACTAAGGTGGACATCGTGTGTGTGAACTCATTGGGAAAGTCCCCGATCACACGTTCTATGACAAGCAATGGGAAACATGCCTGGAAAATATTTTCTACACCTACTACTAATAAGTCATCACTCTTACCCACCTAAACCACACTGGGATGCTCATCATTACACTGAATTAAAGTTATCAGTTATGGCACGTTCCTTTACCATGCGTTCAAATTCAGTTCATGTGATGCAGTTGCGGTCAGGCACTTTTTTTTTTCAAAATTATAAACACATTACTCACTCTTGCCCTGACAGCAGTGGGCATCTGTCCAGAACAACTTTAAATCTCCAACTACATTCATATTTTTTTTTTAATAGCAGTGCAATGCAGCAAAAGTTAATGTTTTGAGGCATCAGTGCTCGTCTTGTTTTCTGTCAGCACAGTTAACACCATCACTGGCTGTAAATCAATTAACGTGCAAGCGATGTGATAAAAATTCCAATGATGTCATCACTGCGGGTAACATTTGAAACGCAGAAAATCCTGGAAGTGTCAATGGGAGCTTTTCAAATTTTATTCTCACATTTCTTATAAAATTTACAAAGATAAACAAATAAATAAATGTTCACAGGGAGATTTCACGTAAATCTAAGAAAACCATACATTTGATTACTTTTATTAAAGTCTTCTTAACAAGCCTTATGATCTGAGGCATTATTCATGTCCGCAGTGCAAACGGTGTCAAAGTTTACTTGTTGAAATCCCTAACCCTATTAGTATGAGCAATAGAAGAAGTAATACTTGACATGGCAAACACTGCTTTCCTTCCTGGAAGGTGTGAAGGGAAATGATTAAACTGCAGCATAAAGAAACTCTTTCAGATTGTGTGGGCCTGCGTGGGTCTCTATCACCCCAAAAACCAAACGCACAACACTGAGCAGCACTAAACCACAGTGCTTGTCATTTTATTGCTTTAAAAGGTGATCTCAAATGATGATTGCTCAAGATTAACGCCCACCTTCCTGATCAGGAAATATGTAGGGATAAGGGGGGATGTGGGATAACGGGACGGCCCGCCAGCGCAGCAAACATGACAGGAACCGAAAATAAATAAATAAATTGGCCCACATGTGAGAGTTTATGTGGTTGAGCCCTTTAAACCATAAACTGATACTATCTGAGTTACAACCAGCTGCAAAATCTCAAGTTCCTGAGCTAAAACTGCCAACTTAATGCATGAAAAAAATGACAAATCTCGTCAATAACTCTCGTGTCAGATTTCTCTCAATGAAACACGAGGAGGATCTTTGAAAAAGAGTGCAGATCTTCAGTCTGCCAAAAAAAACGCCATAAAAAGAAATCCATGTTTTTTAAACGCCTCCAGGCCGCTTTTTTCCCTAGTCATTTAAGAACATGCAAGAACATTAATAGGGAAAGACTGAAATCAGCTTATTTCGCAACATAGAAGCATTTTTCTGCGAATGTTCAAGACTTCATATAGCCTCGGTTAATAAATAGAAGAATAACAAAGTGCGGTAAGCGGTAAAACTATTTGTGCTATGATTATGATAATAGATTTAAAATTATATGATATAATATGAAACAAATACCAGTTTGTAATTATATCAAGTAGCATAACACTGTTTTTGTACAGCTAAAAACAACTGGAAGTGGAGGACAAGAAAGCTCTTACGTTAGTCACCATGAAATCTTGTTTGGAATACTGCAGTGTTTATTATAAACGATTTATCCGTGTACATCGTTCATTTATTAATTAATGTGCCTCGTAATCTTGAATCAGAATAACTTCCCAACCTGTGGGGCAACCTGTCACTCACATGAGATCCACCAATAGTAAACCACAACCAGCCAATCAATTCCCCAGACAAAATCAAGCCCCGCCCACATCTGTTCTTGTTCAAGAAGTGTTTCACTCGTATATGCGACTGGGGGTCGGCGATACTGCAAAATTCAGTATACAAATACTTTTTAATTTAAAAAGCATGCACTTGAACTTACATGCACTTTCCAGTGCTAGAGCAGTGTGTCATGATTTATGAGGTAAATGCATCTTTAATATGCGTTTTCATGACCACTAAATATTTTGTGATTTGTGCTCTCAACTGGCCTGTAATTAGTGACTTTTACCAAACGACCCTAATTATAGTAAATAATGCACTATTGTACACTAGCCTACTGTTCAAAAGTTTGGGGTCTGTAAGATTTTTTATTCTCTTCTGCATTTTATTTGATCAAAAATACAGTAAAAACTGTAATATTATTACAATTTAACATAGGCTATCTGTTTTCTATGTCATAGTAAACTGTAATTTATTCCTGTGATCAAAGCTGAATTTTCAGCATCATTACTGCAGTCTTCATAATCCTTCATGATGGGAAATCATTTTAATATGCTAATTTGCTGCACAAGACACATTTCTTATTATTATCAATGTTGAAAACAGTTTCATATTTTTGTGGAAACCATGATACATTTTATGCAGAATTATTTGATGAACAAAGTTGAAAGAACAGCATTTTTATGAAATATTTTTTTTTAACAGTGTAAAACATTCGACTGTCACTTTTGATCAATTTAATGCATCGATCCTTGTTGAATGAAAATATTAATTTCATTTAAAAAAATCTTACTGACGTCCACATTTTGAACCGTTATGTACACTTTTAGTTTGTTTATTGCGAAATAACTCCTGATTGTTTCTCTGTCATCGCCTGTGAGCACCAGCATCCAACGCTCTGTGATTGATTGGTTTTGTCTTGTATCTAGATGACTAGGAGAAATAGTTTTATCCTACACAATTATTCACTAACATTTGCTTATTTTTCCACTCAGAAGCTTATATTACGCACTGAATTGCGTGCTAAATTAATAAAAATGACTGGTAAAAAACAAACACACATTTGGATTGATATTTTTATGTGAGGATCGATCCTTTTCGATAGATACCATGTGATCCGCCCACCCCTAAATACAACACAATAGGGAAGAAAAGACTGTTGCAACTTCTGTTTCATGCCGACTTTAAAAATAAGGTGCGTTTACATGCAATCAAAAAATCGTGAGTGATCTGATTGTGCTCAATCCGAATTGAATCTGAATTGGACTGAAAGGGATGAGGATCTGGAATAATAAACTTAATAAAATTAATTAAATACATTTTTTAAATAAGCAAGAATCCAACTATTTTCTCAATCAAATTTACCTTGCACAGTGCTGTGATAAGTATGTTTACATACATTCTACATTCGTGTTTATTTACATCCAACAAACTGGTCTGTGGAAGAGACAATGTTTACAAGATATTTGCTACACAAGCTCTTCTGTCACACATGCTCCAATTATCGTGGAAGCTTTTTCTGATTTTAAAAACTAAGTTTTGTTCTCAAATCCATTAACACTAAAACTTTTTTTAGAAGAATTATATTCAATATTTCATTGTATTACAGTAGATGTTTGTATTCATGTGGTCACATGAAGTCACATCAGCCAACCAGTGTTGCTCAAAAAGTTTTATCTGGATCAGAATGATCTGGATTTGGAAATCACATGTTTTGCTATCCTGGATCAGGTAATCCATCTTGTGTGCCGGTTTTTCAAAGGAAAAATTGCATTGGATCCTCCTGATCCAGATACACACCTTTTCAGATGACCAAATCAGGATTACTAGTGCTCTACGGAGCCCTTAAAGAGACATGATGAGAAATAATATGAGATGGGGGGGGGGGCACATTTAAAATGTTTGCTGTTCTCTCAGAAAAGTTCTGCGTTTTCTCACCTGAGAGAATTTGCGTTCGCTCACAAAGACCTTTTGACTGGTTCATCTCTTATTATTGTGCCAATGTACTTTGCAAAGGGATTAAAAAAAAAAAAAAAAAACATTGAATTAAATATAATATTTTTGTTTGATATTTACAGCTGTTTGGGGATTGTTTTATGGTGGCAAAATCTCTTTTTTACTTTACAGTAGGCTTAATATGTAGCCTAATGTCTACTTCTAATTTATTACTTTAACAGTTAAACTAATCAAGAGCAAAATAAAAAATGTGTGTGTATATTACATGATAGTTTTAAAGCTTTTTAGATCAAAAGGTATCCTAATGTTACTAAAAAGTTTTGAATAACACAAACTAATGTTTTGATCCAGATCAAAAACAAGATTGGATTTTGTGATCTAATCTGATTTCAGAATCCTTTTTTCCTTTTAAACAACCCATCTTCAGGATGTCCGAGAGCCGAACTCCGATCAATTACTTTTGAACAACTGGCCCATGGATGTCATTTACCTGTGGATCTAGTGTGTGCAGTCACATGACATTTACAGAACAGGTGATAAAACACAAAAAATACAACAAAAGTGCCTATAAGCAGAGATAAAAGCTTGCTGACCACATGCTTTCATTCCTGGAAGTCGTGCAACTAGGATGAATGGGAATGATAATGATAACAGGTTCTCTGAAAGTACTATAGACGTCCTTGTCTTCCCTTGTCTTGACATTTTTTAAAGAAATTTAAACAATAAATACCGTTTGTGGCTCTTTAAAGTGTCTGATAGATCTTGCGTCAGTTAAAGCTGCTCGTGAACCGATCATCTCTTCCTTCTAGTTAATTTATACAGGGTACCCCCAGGATCCTCCAACTTAAATTCAAGGCTTTTTAAGACCTTTTTAATACCATTTCAAATGAAATTCAATGCCAACTTCGTACCCATTCCGACAGAAGTATGAGGGGAAAATGTCAAATCTGTATACATTTTAAACCCCAGAAAATAATTATGTACAAGGAGGTTACTTGAATTAAATATATATTGAATTATATATCAGTCATATTTAATACATACGCAACAGCATTGTAGCGCGCACGTGTGTGTAGGCCAGTGTTAATTTTGGCAGCCATTTTTGATTTAGTCTTAGTCTTCAGACGAAAATGCTTATTGGTCTTAATCACATTTGAGTCATCCTGTTTTTTATAGTTGTAGTTGACGAAAAGTCTTTGCATTTTTTGTCAACTTTGTCAAACTGCAGTTACTTTACTTTTGGTAAAAACTAAATAAGACCTTTGTAACGAAATCCAAGACTTTGTATACTAAATTCAAGGCTTTTAAGGCCTTAATTTGAGATGATCAAATTCAAGACTTTTTCAAGGCTTTTAAGACCCGCGGGTACCCTGTTATAGCATCAAATAAACATGAATGAACATGAGAAGGAATGTTGTTTTAACCGTGGAAAGACGTCAGTACACTCCGTTTTTCAAGTTCAAATCCTCCAACGTTAATCTACTATCTCTCCTGACTGCTTTGTCGGACGAAAATGGCGGATTCGGCGGATTATGATTGGTCAGATCACCTGTCAATCGAACTCCCTGCGAAGGGTCAATTGTGAGATGAATTCGCAATAGCATGAAAAAAAGTCAGAATTTATGTTTATTAACATATTGAGTAGATCTCACAACTCTGAGGAAAAAAGTCCGGTTTGCGAGATATAAACTCGCAATTACGAGAAAAAAAGTCAGACTTTTTTTCCCCTCAGAATTAAGAGTTTATTTCTGACAATTTGGACTTTATCCCTCGCAATTGCGAGATTATGTCTCACAATCTGAGGAAAAAAGTCTGGTTTGCGAGATAAAAACAAGCAATTACGAGGAAAAAAAAGTCACAATTGTGAGAGTCATAATTATCTTTTTTTCCTTTTAATTACGTGGGGGAAACAAGCTTCCATAGCGTCCTCCACCTTAAACCGTCTCTGAGCTTCCCTGCTCTATTTCAAGTGCATTTTATCCTTGACTTTGACTCCAGACCCCACAACTGCAATTATTTGACTATTTCACCAAGGTTAAATTCTGTAATCAAAATATTAACATAACTGAATGCATTGCTATGGCAATAAAAGCCACTTAACATGGATGAAACAAATTGACCACAACCCAAGTTCAAGCATTGACAGAACAAAACATCCTGCATGTTAACAGCACAATTGTCTCTATGCATTTTAGGCTGTTTTTGCAGCATGGCATGGTTGCATGCATACACATACACATTGAACCTGTGCATTTGCTCCAAAGAAAAACAAGAATCATCTCCTGTCTTCAAAACGCATTAATGCAGAACAAAAAAACAAAAGCATGAATCACTCCCTCCATTTTAAGAGATGCATACAGCGTACAAACCTGCTCCACAGCAAAACATGGTCCTGTCACTAAGATGGACAACAATTGATTGAAAATATGGTCCATGCATGCACTAACATAAACGCATATTAAATGCGACTGGATGCAGATACACCTCTGACAGGAAGCCCCTGAGGTTTCCTGTGTTGTAGTATGAACAGGGCACTTGAACATCAGATGTTTACCTCTGAACGCCCAGCAACCAACACACACCGTGCAGCGGCCCATTTCTCAGTAGGGTTTCACTAACCACAAATAAAATGACCTATAAAGCACTTAAAAGAAAGCACACTTCTCATCTACAACATATTCCATATTCCAGATGTTAAGGTATTCGAGAGCTATTCACACCTGAACTAGTTAACCCAGGTCATTCTTAACCCCAGGTAAATGTAATCCTGGGTTATATTGCTTCACGATTTAAACTGCTTATAATGCTCATTTCACACTACGTTCCTAAACCCTGGGTTGACATTCTTATCTGCATATTTCGGCATCACTGTCATTGATGCAAACTGGCAATAAATGCAATCAGGACCCCAGAGGCAACGTATGATCCCCAGATAATTAATTATACTTTTTCTGATTTTTATAGGACTTTATATAAAGCAGAGGGCAAAGGAGCTTTGAAGGAGGATTTATCAGATTAATTGTGTAAGATTTTTCTTCCTGTGGTTTCTGAAACGAACAGAACTCTTTTAAACGCCCCCTTCACTTCCCCGAAAAGGAAGATTTCTGTTTCTTATGCTATGTTATCTATGTCGGCCCTTCCTCAAGACCCTCAGAAACTGATATGGGAGAAAGATTTTGAGAGAGAGGGGGGGGGGGGGGGGAGAGGGAGAGAGAAAAGGAGAGGGAGAGAGAGAGAGAGAGAGAGAGAGAGAGAGAGAGAGAGAGAGAGAGAGGGGGGGGAGAGGGAGAAGGAGAGAGAAAGGGGGAGGGAGAGAGAGGGGGGGGGGGGGGAGAGAGAGAGGGGGGGGGAGGGAGAGAGAAAGGGAGAGGGAGAGAGAAAGGGGGAGAGAGAGAGAGAGAGATAGAGAGAGAGTGAGTGATTTCAAATTTCGCAATTTGTGAAATTGCGTCTTGGAGAAAGTTTTAAAATGATTGATTTGATTTTATAATCTGTGTGGATTCATTTAGGCTACTTATAAAATCTACATGCTAAAGTGAATCAATGTTTGCGGGGGAATTTCCCGCATTATAAGTGGTGGACCTGCAGGAATTATTAATATACTTATTGAAGTATTATCTGTTATATTATTTATTTTAATAGTTAAAGTACAATAAAGAATTTTCATGAATTGTTGAAAGGTGTCTCTTTAATATGAATGAATGAAGCTTTATTATTGTGTCATGCGTATGATTACGCCCAGCCCGCATGGGCTTACAAGACACAGACATTAGTAAACAGAAATAAGAAGATTAATAAGATAGACAGGTCCAGAGTACATCGAATACATTGCTCCCAAATAAAAACAAGCATTAGAAATTAAATAATAATAGTAATTGTGCATATGTATTCAGATTAGTGCTGGGCAACGATTACATTTTTTAATCGCGATTAATCGCATACTTTTCTTGCGATTAATCACGATTAATCGCATTGCTGTGCACAAAATTGAATAATGAATTCTAAAGTAGTGTATTGCGCACTTTTGATTTAAATGTACTGCTATATACACAAAAGTGCAATAACATGTGGTTTGCAAAAACTTTAAACAAATAAGGTGCTTTTATACCAGCAGTATTCCCTTTACACAGTATCAATAAAATATTTCTTGTAAATCTCAAATTAAACATTAATGTAATCAAATCAAATATTTAAACAAAGCTATTTGCCACTGCCAGGGCATTCCCTTTTATCTAGCTTGTTAAAACGAGTCCAGTTTACTTGTTTTTTTTCTGAACAGGTATCAACAGGTATCTTGTATCAGGGAGCAGCAGAAACAGTCTATGTAGTCAGAGGTCATGATCACTACTACAGATATAAGTCGACCAACGTCACTTCTCTGATCACGTAAGATTACATTAAACAGAGTGGGGTGAAGTGGTCGAGCACATGGTGCAGCGTCAAGCGGGTGCGTTCCTGTGAAACTGTTGCGCTCATGCTCGCCTCACGCCCGCGCCCGCCGCCGAAGTTCAATTGTCTATTTTTGTACACGATGCGCAGCACAAATCATTGGAAGAGAGACTGATCCTCGGCTCGCTGTTTGTGAGTTTCCAGAATCTAAATAGTTATCTATAGGTTTAATAGGTACTGTATAGAGCGCCTGTCATTCACTCGCGGAGTGCTGTCTCCCTTTCTGTTCACCTGAGAACCTGCCAAAGCCTCTCCACTGCTGGTTTGGGTGGGTTATATATCCCACCCCTCCTGTGATCATGGTTTGACTGTAGGCCTATATGTACTCAGAGCCAGTGAGCAACGGACTTTCAAAATATAATAAAAAACTGCGTTAACGTGCGATAAAAAAATTGTCGCCATTAATTAATAAATGCGTTAACGCGATAATAACGCGTTAACTTGCCCAGCACTAATTTAGATACATGCATGTATGTAATCATACACACGTATATTCTCATTTATTCATAACCACCCATATAAACCCATAATCCTACACAGAACAAAATTAAATCTAATTAAACAAACTAGCTTGCCTTCCTGCAAAAAAAGTTTGCAAACTTACATACATCATAGTTAAACAAGCATAATAATTTTTGATCATCAGCATACCAAAATATTTCAGAAATTTGTCATGTAACTAAGATTCTCTTGGGTCATCATAATGTGTACAGTACAAAAGGAAATTAGATTTACTTTCCACTTCACCAAGGTCACATTGCACACACACCTGTTTCGTCTGGAATATTTTTGAATGGACCAACCTCAAAATCCCACATCTCAGCTGTCAAGTCATCTTCATTTATATAGCGCTTTTAACAATGTATATTGTTTCAGAGCAGCTTTACAGAGGTAAACATATAATTTAAGGTAACAGAGATTGTTTTGGCTTTATAGCGGTTCTTGAATAATGTTATTTTCCAGCTAAAGTTAGTTTTGATTGATTCACTTCCGTTGAAATGATCATTAGTTATTAAATTAGCGGCCGCTAAGACGACACCGTTCTCTCTGAACAGACTTTAAACTGAACCTGTGATAAACACTGATGCGTTCACATTAAGCATTAAGATGCGCATTGAGAACTGATTCTATAGTTGTGTGTTTGAATATATGTGCGCAGGTTTGTAATTCCCTACAAATCATCCCTAAACAAACTACTTGTCTTGCCTATAAATTTGTACATCACCTTGTTTTACTCCAAAAGCTGCATCAAACCAATCAGTAAATAAATCATTAATTTCAACACTAGTACCATACATTACTTGTATTTTCCATCCACTCCTGCTTCAATTAGTTTAAAAGCAAGCAGCTCTCTATTAATCCAGTCAAAGGCTTTTTGAAAGGTGGATTTACTTTCAGCCATTCTAGCTCTAATAATAGTTGATACAGAATATATATGATCGATGCATCCTCGTTTCCTTCTGAATCCATTCTGCTCATCAACAAGATACTGACCCATTTCTAGTGCAGTGTAAGCCTATAATTCAGTATATTGGAATACAATTTATAGACTGTACTAAGAAGACTAATGCCCCTATAATTAAGGGGTATTCTGGGATCATTTCTTGATGACTTTGGAACGGGTTTAATTATGGACTTAAATGGTCAAAGCATGACTTAAAAAGATGAAATAGGATCTCTAATAGCTGTGGAGTTTTTAAAGCTTCATTTGGGATCCCAAGATACCGGATGCTTTCTTCAATTGTGCATTATCAATAGCCCTTTTAGATTCAGATTCAGATTCAGATTCAGATTCAACTTTATTTGTCATTATGCAGAGTACAAGTACAGAGCTAATGAAATGCAGTTAGCATCTGACCAGAAGTGCAATCGTGTTTTGTATACATAAAAGTGCAGAATAAAATAAAGCTATGATTTACAGAATGTACAGTGGATTTGCTATATACAGTACTAAGCAGAGTATATACAGAATATAAATAGAATGCGAATGTTCGCAGTCTGTGCAAAATATGAGTAGTGTAATGTACTGTAAATACATGTACAGGTCCTTCTCAAAAAATTAGCATATTATTATAAAGTTCATTATTTTACATAATGTAATGATAAAAATTAAACTTTCATATATTTTAGATTCATTGCACACCAACTGAAATATTTCAGGTCTTTTATTGTTTTAATACTGATGATTTTGGCATACAGCTCATGAAAACCCAAAATTCCTGTCTCAAAAAATTAGCATATTTCATCCGACCAATAAAATATTTTTTTTTAATACAAAAAAAAAAAGTCAACCTTCAAATAATTATGTTCAGTTATGCACTCAATACTTGGTCAGGAACCATTTTGCAGAAATGACTGCTTCAATGCGGCGTGGCATGGAGGCAATCAGCCTGTGGCACTGCTGAGGTGTTCTGGAGGCCCAGGATGCTTCGAGAGCGGCCTTAAGCTCATCCAGAGTGTTGGGTCTTGCGTCTCTCAACTTTGTCTTCACAATATCCCACAGATTCTCTATGAGTTTCAGGTCAGGAGAGTTGGCAGGCCAATTGAGCACAGTAATACCATGGTCAGTAAACCATTTACCAGTGGTTTTGGCACTGTGAGCAGGTGCCAGGTCGTGCTGAAGAATGAAATCGTCATCTCCATAAAGCTTTTCAGCAGGTGGAAGCATGAAGTGCTCCAAAATCTCCTGATAGCTAGCTGCATTGACCCTGCCCTTGATAAAACACAGTGGACCAACACCAGCGGCTGACATGGCACCCCAGACCATCACTGACTGTGGGTACTTGACACTGGACTTCAGGCATTTTGGCATTTCCTTCTCCCCAGTCTTCCTCCAGACTCTGGCACCTTGATTTCCGAATGACATGCAACCACTGAGCAACAGTCCAGTGCTGCTTCTCTGTAGCCCAGGTCAGGCGCTTCTGCCGCTGTTTCTGGTTCAAAAGTGGCTTGACCTGGGGAATGCGGCACCTGTAGCCCATTTCCTGCACACGCCTGTGCACGGTGGCTCTGGATGTTTCTACTCCAGACTCAGTCCACTGCTTCCGCAGGTCCCCCGAGGTCTGGAATCGGTCCTTCTCCACAATCTTCCTTAGGGTCCGGTCACCTCTTCTCGTTGTGCAGCGTTTTTTGCCACACTTTTTCCTTCCCACAGACTTCCCACTGAGGTGCCTTGATACAGCACTCTGGGAACAGCCTATTTGTTCAGAAATTTCTTTCTGTGTCTTACCCTCTTGCTTGAGGGTGTCAATGATGGCCTTCTGGACAGCAGTCAGGTCGGCAGTCTTACCCATGATTGCGGTTTTGAGTAATGAAACAGGCTGGGAGTTTTTAAAAGCCTCAGGAATCTTTTGCAGGTGTTTAGAGCTAATTAGTTGATTCAGATGATTAGGTTAATAGCTCGTTTAGAGAACCTTTTCATGATATGCTCATTTTTTGAGACAGGAATTTTGGGCTTTCATGAGCTGTATGCCAAAATCATCAGTATTAAAACAATAAAACACCTGAAATATTTCAGTTGGTGTGCAATGAATCTAAAATATATGAAAGTTTAATTTTTATCATTACATTATGGAAAATAATGAACTTTATCACAATATGCTAATTTTTTTAGAAGGACCTGTATATAAAATACTGTGACCAGTGCAGTAATAGGCAGGTGCAAGTTAGATTGGTGGTGTGGCATTCAGAAGTGTCACAGCCTCGGGGAAAAAGCTCTTCCTGAGGCTACTGGTGCGAGAGCGTAGGCTCCTGTAACGCCTGCCGGATGGAAGGAGGGTGAAAAGTCCATGGTTAGGGTGAGAGACATCCTTGATGATGTTTCTTGCCCTTCCCAGGCAGCGCTTATGATAAATGTTCTCAATGGAAGGTAACTGGGTACCGGTGATCCGTTGAGCAGTTTTCACCACCCGCTGGAGTGCTTTGCGGTCAAATGCGGAGCAAGTACTGTACCATACTGAGCTGCAGTTCGTGAGTATGCTCTCAATGATGCAGCGGTAGAATTTCACAAGGATCCTGGGTCTCAAGAGAACTTTCTTAAGGCTCCGTAAGAAGTAAAGGCGCTGCTGTGCCTTTTTGACCAGTGTGTTATGCGACCATGTGAGGTCATCTGAGATGTGGATGCCAAGGAACTTGAAGCTCGACACACGCTCCACCACAGCTCCATTAATGTAGGTGGGTGTGTGTGCATGACTCCTAGTCCGACTGAAGTCCACAATGATCTCCTGGGTGTTTAGTTCCAGATTGATCAGACCTACCACCGTGGTGTCATGTGCGAATTTGATTATAGTGTTAGAGCCATAAGCAGGAATGCAGTCATGGGTGAAGAGGGAATACAGGAGAGGGCTCAGCACGCAACCCTGTGGCACGCCGGTGTTCAGGGTGATGATGGAGGAGGAGAGGATATATAACTTAACATTCTGAGGTCTGTTAGTCAGAAAATCTAAAATCCAGTTACAGATGGGTGTGCTGATTCCAAGCTGGCTGAGCTTGGAGATCAGTTTGGAGGGGATTACCGTATTAAATGCAGAACTAAAATCAATGAACAGCATTCTGACGTGTGTGTTTTGTCTGTCCAGTTGGGTGAGGGCAGAGTGAAGTGCCGTTGAAATGGCGTCCTCTGTTGACCTATTGTGGTGATAGGCAAATTGGAATGGGCCTAGTGTAGCAGGGAGACAGGATTTTAAGTGGGATGCAACCAGTTTCTCGAAGCACTTGGCAATGATGGAGGTGAGTGCAACAGGACGGAAGTCATTAGGGACAGAGGCAGTGGAATGTTTCGGTACTGGCACCACGGTGGAGGTTTTGAAGATAGTGGGAACAGTTGTTTGGGCCAAGGACAGATTGAAAATGTCCGTTTTAACCTCTTCCGCAGTAATTTCATGATTCAAAAATATATTTGGACAATAATCTGGTGTATCCATAATCATCTCAGACTTACATTTCTTAACATGAATGTTATTTAAATGTGCATCATCAAAACCTGGCGAAATATAATTTCCTGAAAATAAATCTGAAAAATCTTTGCCCCATTTTCTAATCATTGTTTCTTTTTGTTTGCCGTTTCACCATTCTCTAATATAATTTCCATTGGAATTTTTTTAAATTTCTTAGGATCCAATTTGTTTATTTCTTTCCAAAATTGTTGTGGGCTATTATTTTTTAATCGATCCAACTGTAATGCTTGTCCTCTTCTAAATTGCCTTTTATGGAACAGTATCCTCTTATCAAAAATAATATTAGTTTGTGTATATTTATCTTTAAGTTGTCGTCTAATCAATGGATTTTTACATTTTAGAAATTCCTTTTTTCGTCTTTTATCGTTCCAAAGTTTTTTAAGTTCTGCATTCCAGTATGGCTTGGTCCTACCCACTTTCTGACATGTCTCCTTCTGTCTTTGAAAGTAGATGTGTATTCATTTCTCTACATATTATATCACAAAATAATTTGTACCAATTATTAATACTACTTTGTATTTTCTTGCATTCTTCTAACTTACTAATAAGTTCCACCAGTGCAAGACGACATACTATATTAGAAGAATTTTTTTTATCTGGGAATATTCTGGGTTAATAAATGCAACACGTTCCCAAAGTCATGTGAAATAATCGTGTTACATAATCGTGATTTCAATACTGACCAAAATAATCATGATTATGAATTTTTCCATAATCGAGCAGCCCTTTCACAAGCAAAACTTCAAATTCATTTTACAGGACTTATTTAACACCGGTTCATCTCCATAAGATTTTTTTCTAATGTTTCCCAATTGTGTTTCAAGTGTAAGTCTAATATTGGCACAGTGATGCTTATGTTCTGGAGCTGTGACATGATCAAGGTGTGCTGGAAAGAAACGCATAAAATTGTTCAGAGGATCATTGGTAAATGTTTTGCTCTATCTCCTGAATTGTAAAGCTGAACTACACCTCAACCATGATCTGGGATGCGTTTTACATCTTTGTTCCTACTTAGCGAGAACATGTATACTTCTGTTGTGGTCCACTCCTCATGTCCCTTCTGTTAATATGTGGATGAATCAAATTGCTATTTTCCTTCCTTTAGAAAAACTAAGTTGTGACTTACGCCGGAGGTCTAATGACTTCTGCCGTATTTGGTCCCCTCTTTGGAATTTTCTTAAAAACGTATGTTGAATGTCTTTTTTTTTTTTTTTTTTTGCTATTACCCTTCACCCGATCCTTAAACTACCAGTTGATGGATGATTGTATATGCCGCCATGAAACACCTGTACAACGGTTTTGATATTGTAAAACTATAAAAACAATTATTTAATAAAAAAATACAGCACTATTTAGTCAGCAAATGAAAGTCCAAACAATTTTTTTATTTTCATTTACCTTGGAAACAAACAGAACATCCCCTTTTGTTACAATTTTACACTATTATCTGTCTTGAACTGTTTTATTTATTTTATATCTTTGCACTTGTGTAAATAAACTTCAAATCCAGTATGTTTCCCCAGTCCAATAACATATGTGCATCTGTTGTCTGTAAAGTGCCTCTTGCTGCATCGTTATACAACAAATTTTAACAAAACCAACATGCAAACCACAAAGTAATTCAGCATGCAATTTAAACATATTTATATAAGATATTGCAGTGGCTTATGGCATCTGTAGATGGGTTCTCACACAGAGAAATGGTCGCTGATCGGCGGTTTCTCCACCCACTGGCCGTAGCCCTTCCTTTCCAGGTAAGACTTCAACACACTCTTTGCTTCCTGGTACGGCTTTGCCATCATCTTGACGTTCAATAAAGAACGAGATGATCAATATTAAAGCAGCAGCCACTAAGAAGAATTCTTTTTAAAGCAGGACAACTAATAAAAGTGACTTGATTGCATGCCAAAATTTTTTTTTAAATTGCCAGAGTGGTTTCCAGGGTGTTGCTAGGGTGTTCTGGGATGCCATGTGGTTATAGTCGTTTTGAGCTGGCTTTATCTTAATGTAGGACTGCACAATTAATCCAAATAATACTGAAATTGCGATATGGCTTAGAGTTGTCACAATACCAAAATTATGACTTTGATACGATACTCGTCTAAAATATATTGACACCAATACTACAGCAAAAACCTAAAACAATATGATCATATGATCAAAATCTTATTTCACGACATGAGTAATTTTATTTAACAACATATCTCAAAATAGTTATTTTTGTTATTTTATTTTGACTTGGGCTTTAAAAATAAGAACAAAGATGCAAATTATAAACATCAGGAGAAATTCAGTATAAGAAAGAGTAGTTTAAACCTTCCTTACACTGTAGCATTTCTTGAAATACACTGTTAATGGATTATCACACTTAAATCTTTGTAACCATCAAGCACATCCCGTTTACTGATGTCTGCATGTTTCTTTGTTTCTGTATAGTGTCAATAACCTTATTCATAAAGCTGTGCATATAATGATCCTAAATGTAAACTTACAAGAGTTTCTAAAATGTTCCAATGAACAATTTATAAAAAGCGTTCGAATGAACAAAAATGTTCATACATGAATCTCTCTTTATAATTATTATTAGAGCTTTGGGTGTGAGAAAAGCGTATTATAAATACAATATTTTTTTATTATAAACCGTAGGTGACCTTAAATTCAAATGCAACATGTACAAGCACATCAACACCTACAGAATGCCCACAACTTTATGGATCAGAATTACGACTTTCAACATCAATGTCGAGAAAATCCAAGTGCGCTTCTCTAAAAACGTATATAGGCGTATATAGCCCGGTTTCTTTAAAAAGCGTATGTGTAGGCATATATATTATATATATATATATATATAAATTAATTAATTTCAGTAATTACTAAAAAGCAGTTTTGTTGCTCCTTTATGCATATAATTAAAGTAATGCATGTTGTGATTGCCTAATTATCTTAACGTTTTCCTAAATTATGTTGAAATCATTAAATTACTGGTATATGAGCAGCAAAAAGTTTGTGCGCATACTCTTCAGTAGGCGTACTCATAAGAACATTTACATGTCAGTTTTTGCTTATGTAAATCATGGTTTGTTTCCTCACATTGGATAAAACCTTTGGTATTTAAGACCAATTCAATAAATTAGGCCCTAGGAACTAAAAAATAAAATCACATTTTATGTTGCGATAAAATCATAAAAATTGCAATTAGATTTCCCCCAGCTCATGCAGTGCTATAGCTGAATGTAAATAAGAGAGTGCAGTACCTTGGCCTCCCTGTACGTGACAGCGGTGAGCAGCTCCTCTCTCTGGCCTTCTTTAGCTACCAAATTAAATCGACTCAACATCGCTGCCTTGCACAGACGGCTGGCCAAGGCTGGACTGCTCTTAAACGGAGAGCTGGAACAAACACACAGATATTTTATTTTTATTAGCGCTATGGGATGGGAATCTTTAGGCAACTCAGGACAGATGACAAATTAATAATACTGTAATAGTTTTTAATTGAAACAATTTGGATGGAAAAATTCACACAAATGTATCTGATGCCCGCCTTTGCGAGTATCCAAAGTAAACAGACGGTTATGGCTTAAAGTGAACAATAGAGAAAGAACGCATTTGCTTGTAGTTTAATTATTTGTTCTTTTTTTTATTAATGAGTGTTTACTTGTTTTTTTAATTATTTGATTTATTTATATTAGTAGTTTTAGCTCTGCTATTGAAATTGAGAATTGTTAAATTTCACTGGTATCTAAAATTTTGGGTGTCATAACCTTATTTATTATACAATACAAGGATACAAGGGTGAAAAACACCAAAAACAAGAACTATTTTATTCATTTATTACTTTCTTTGTAGGCCAGGGTATTGACACAAATTTCACAATTCGATTCGATTTCGATTCACAAGATTGCAATTCGAATCGATTTCGATTACGATTCGATTCGATTCAAATTCAATATTGATTATTTTGGATATCAGGTACAATACATGGCAAATTTTTTCAAGGAAAACAAATCTCTTAACTAATGCTGTAAACTATGGGAGTCAGTTGTAGCCTACTACAATTTTGAAGATAAAAATTAACTGATTTGTAGCTATACAAACACTTAAATTACACTTATTTTTATAATAAGAAAGTTTTATGAAAAATAAACATTTAAATGGTGGCTGTCATAAAAACTTGCCAGATTTATTCAAACATGCATTAAATATTGAAGAACATTAAAAATTATAATGAATATGTAATTGGTGCATATATTTAGCAAAATTCTCCTCTCTAGAGTTATTTTTTCTAGCTGACTAACTGACTAAGTTACTAAGTTTACTATTTTTTTCTGAGGTAAATGTGACGTTACATGCCATTGTTTACTTGCTGTTTAACTGACGTCTTTCCACGGATGAAACACTGATTGAGCGATACCACGTTACATGATACGGATTTCGAAGTTGTTCTCTATCTTTTAACACACTTTTAGATGCTCATTGATGTTTATTTGGCGCTGTAACTGGTATTATTAAGGCGGAGTAACTGGTATTATTAAGGCGGAAGAGGGGATCATGTGCGCTCCGCGCTGCTGCTTCTCTTGAGCTGAGCCAGAGCGATCTCACGCCACAGCGCCAAAACCGTATTTATGTTTTTGAATTTCGTAAGAAAATGGACGCAATTCGAAATTTGAGACTTTATTTCATAATAATAGTCACAAAGCACAAAGATTATTTCGATTTATTGTATGGGATGCACGCTACAATGTTCTGCGCGCTCATCAAATGAAAACAGGATGACTAATCGGAGCGCGCTCATCAAATGAAAACAGGATGACTAATCGATTCTTGAGATTTAAGAATCGATATCGGTTCGTAAGAATGAGAATCGAATAATATCGAGAAATCAATATTTTTTACCCAGCCCTATTTCTTTGTGGTGTGGCCAGTGAAAATGGAATCACTGAAATATGTGAATCAAAATCGAAATTCAAATCAAATTGAGATCTTGTGAATTGGAATCGAATCGGGACATCTGAATCGATACCCAGCCCTAATGAGAATAACCAATAAGAAGCATAAAACATCTGGAAGCATAAATCATCTGGATGCATTAAAGTCATGAGAAGCATATGACACTCACTCTTCAGTAGACCTTCCCTCCAGAGCACTGACCATCTCCATCATAAGGTCTCCTTGGCTCCAGTTAAGGCTGAGGGACTTCTGGGTAGGGTGTGTGTCTGGAGGCATGGCCGAGGACACCAGGCTGATGTGTGGCCGGTAAACGCAGTAGTACAAGGGAAGTGCTGAGGTGATGCCATCAGCACGCTGGTTCACTGCCATCTCTATACCACGAGTTTCACTGCAGCTGCCGTCACCTGAGCACATCAAGGATACCAGGAGCAAACTACATTAACAGCACCAGTCCAGTGGTTGACCAAATATTTATTTTTTAAAGAGGACCTATTATGCTTTTTCACATGTTTATCTTTCTTTACTGTGTGATGTTGTTGTCTTGAGTTTTCTTCTGGGAACAAACACGTCACAATATTTCATAATATACAGTAAACTGTCTGCTGTCAACAGAAGAGGCTTTAAAGGGGTCATGATATGAGAAATCCAAATCCCCTTGATCTTATAACATATAAGAGGTCATTGTACTAAAAAAAAACATTTTACTACACTGTCACTATTGCTGTTATTACAGATAGTTTGACCTTTACTGAGTATTAGAGATGTGACGGTGATAACATACTCCCACCGGTTAATCAACTTGTGACAACACCGGTAACACCGGTTTCATCGGGGATGGGGGTGTATAAAATGTAAAAAAAAAAATATATATTTGCCTTGAGTTTGATTCACAGGCGATCTGATCAATCATAATATGCCATTTTTGTCCGACAAAGTAGTCAGGAGAGAGAAGATTAAAGTCGGTGGATTTGAATTTGAATAATGGATTGTAGGCTACTGACGTCTTTCCACGGTTAAAACAAGGCCTTCTGATGCAGGCTACATTCATGTTTATTTGATGCTACAAATTAACCAAGGAAAAGATGATCGGTTCACAAGCAGCTTTAACTGAGGCAATCTGTCACGACACATTAAAGAGCCACAAAATAGTAGGCCTATTTATGGTTTCATTTTCTTTGACTGACCAAAGTTGAGACTTTATTAAATGTTTCCTGCTCGTTCCTGTCTGTCAGCGAGTTGTCAGTGTCCTCTATGTATTTTTCACGCCATTATTAGCTATAAGCGCACACTAGCAGCAGTCTCGCACGCGCTTAGAGCTCGTGTGAATTGCACGTATAAAATGAAGTTAAGGAACAAGCTCGATCCATCAGGAAACGCCACATAGGTCGCTGCATTTCACTGCGCTTCATGACATTTTTTTCTTTCGTGCGAAGAAGCCGTTCGCCGGAGATGTGTTAAAAGATAGCTGAGTGCATTCATGATTATTAGGCTGTGATAATAATCATCCTGGCGCCGGGTCTGAGTGAGTAATTTACTCTCTTATATAGTGACACTTAAGACCAGCCGCTTCTGCAAATGACGCGGATCTCACACGCGTACCATTTTCTCACAAATCTGTACGTTTATTTAAGACTTTATTTTACTCATTTAAGACTGCTCTTATGAAGACACTCGACAAAACGGACAGTTTGGTATAATTTGTGTGTGTTATGGTTCGTTCAAGCTCGAAAGAGAACTCGATACCCACATTTTTCTGTGGGTTGTGTGTGTGTGTGTGTGTGTGTGTGTGTGTGTCACATAGGCACAGACAGCACGGTCTCTTTTGTCTTGTCGCGCTTAAATGATTTAAAAGATTTTGCATTAATAAGAGCATGTTCATGCAACGCTAGTCAACTGGTGACAGAAAAAAAAGGATACTGCGTTAATTGCGTTAAATATTTATAACGCTTTAAACTTTTGCGGTGCCGCAGTGGGCAAGTGATGAAAGCGGTATTGTGACTGAACACCGCGTAACACCGACTATCGTAGCAAGCCTACTGAGTATGTATGCGTTTTTAACCTATATCACAGAATAACCATCTATGACGGATGTAGGCTGTCAAACATTTATAATAAACTGTTGGCCCTTGGCCAATCATACCAATAGCCTATTACTTCTAAATTAAGATTTTTTTTTATGTAAAAACCTTGATAGTTATAGTGGACCTCAGAGAACAATACAAAATAAAATAAAAAGGCAGTTCATGAAGGGCTCCCTGCGGTTCTATGCCAAAAAGCTTGATGGTTAAATGTTTGAAAATGAATTAAGAGAGAAAAAAACATTAGTATTGTAATTTTGCAGATACATTGTAAAATAAAATGATTTATATATTTATATAAGATGATATATTTTTTTATTTTACAGTGAAACATTGCAATTAGGGCCGTCAACGTGAACACATTAAAGCATGCGATTTCAAAATCCCTTACACGTTAAAATAATATAACGCAAATCAATTACTGAAGCACATTTAACTGCATCATTAAAGAAATATGCGTCACACAGTTAGATGATCTCAGGAGTCGGGCGTTTATCACATCTGTAACCATGGTAGGTGGACATTTCTAACCCGTTAGTGCGGGAAAATGTTCTGTCCAACAATCCAGTAAGTCAAGTTGATGGATGAGGATTGCAATCAAGGTAAAGACAACTACAAACTGTTTTCTTGACAACTACAGACAGTTTGGAAAAATAAACCCAAATTAAAAGCCGCAATCCACTGTTCCAGTACATATATAAACCCCACAGTGCGAAACGGTGCACGCCCACAGCTAGTGTTGTTTCCCACGGGACGCAGCAGTCGCGAGTGTCTCATTTTTGACACTCAAACTGTTTTTTCCATTGTTTTTCTATGGAAACTTACATGTTTGACTGTTGCACTCACGCCTTTTGCAGCTCAAGTTAAAAGAAAAATTGAAAAAAAATAAAACATGCCTCTAGTAAAATCGTTTTATCATCAGATATGGCCTGTTGATATGACTTGTTACTTGTGCACTTTTTGTTAGAATTTTTTTTTTAAATTTTTCCATGATATTTATTCTTAAGAATTAATAGAATTATTGACAATAATAATATAGTTTATTGCAATTATTTCTGGGACAATATAAATGATTGTGACAGGCCTAAAAAGCCCTAATATTAATATTTTTTTATTTCGTTAATTTTTTGGACCTCATAATTAATAAATAATAATAAAATAAAAAAATGTATGTTGGTATATATTATTATATAATTTATAAATGTAATATAAACAAATTTTATTTCGGTAATTGTTCAGCATATTTATTTCACATAATTATTAAATTAGAAATAAAAAACTGAAATTGAATTATATGGAAAAGATCATTTGAACGTTATTATTGAAAACTGTTAACTATAAACTGTAAAAAAAGCAGTGCACTCAGTCATCTGCCAAGTCTGTGAGCACTAAGAATAATACATTTTTAAATGAAGACAAGTAGCGTTCATTTTACATAAAGAACCAAGTGAATATGACATGAATACGACATAGCAGCCAACTGGATACAGCGAAGCAGATTTAAATCAAGGATTCAAAGTTTGTTGATCGTGTCGCTGTCAAAATAAAAGTCCTACTTCCGACACGTTGGCCGAACAGAAAAACGTTCCGCCTGATGCGATAATTAAAAAATGCCAATTTTCCGGCCAAAATATCAGCCTTGGCTATTTATCAGTCCACCCCTAGCCTGGATTGTTCGTCGTTTTACTCAAACTTACCAATGAAGATGCTGCTCACGTAGACTGGCTCAATGAAGTGGCTCAGTAGCGCCCCCTGGAAGCCCAACACCTGCCACTGCATGATCTTATCGGTGGCGGACATACTGACAACATGCGAGCCCATCTGCTCATATGAGCTGGAGAACTTGGAGAAGACCTTCCCTTCCACCACCACATGAAGGCCGATCTGATTATTCACCTCCCATGCAGAGATGGACAGAGGATTGAGGCGGCTAGAAAACAAGGACTGTGATTTAGTTTAACAAATTCGTACAATTTGCAGTTTGTATACCGGATTTCTTTTTGTAAAATGTTTTGCCTTCAAAGTTTATGTTTGTGCTATATTTCTTCAAGATAAATGCCACAATGCGTGTATGCACAAATGAGGAATAAAAAAAGCTCATGCTCGACCAATTAAAAAGAAAATGTTAGATTTTAACCCTATAAAGCCTGTTTCATATCTGATTTGAAAATGTATAAGGCCTGTAAATGATAAACTTAAGCTATAAATACAGTTGCACTACATGTTTTTTGTATTTCTTTTTTTTTTGTACAAACTTCCACCTTCAGCTCATGGTTCATGCGTCTTTTTGCTGTAAAAGAATAACTTTTATGTTGTTGTTATTATATTAAGATGAGCATTCACTGGACTGAAGCAACTTAGGTTTACTTGATTATCCATTCATTTATTTCTAGACAAGTCATGTGTAAATGTATCAATTATGATCATCAGGTTTATTTGTTCATCTCTCAATCATCATTGTATTGTATTAAAAAAAAACTATAGAGATTTGATCATAAAACTTAACATTTAAATATCATCTTACCAAGACATATTATTGTCAAATATAGAGTGACGACTGATATTTATATGCATTTTATTTAAGTATCTGCTATACTGTTATAAAGATGCACTTACATTACAAGCATCAGAATTTCATCTTACCTTTTGGCCATATAAATATCAGCATCTTAAACACAACCGTTTTTCCTCCTCGAGTTTGAGCTCCATTTTCTCACTATATCATATGATCCATAAAAGCCTGATGAATCAAATATGATACTTAATGGAAAACAAATGTGCAAACCTTTGTTATGATTTCATATGTCAGGCTTTACAGGGTTAAAGAAGAGCAGGATACTGGGCCTTCATCAGACCTGACTCTCTTCATTTAATGTTGCATCTTCTCTCTTTAAAGTCAATGTAAATGTATGTGTGTGAGTGTGTACAGTTGAGAAGGTATCTGGGCGGCTCCTTTGGGCAGTTGGCTCAGGTACAGGTGTAGAGTGATGTGGTTTTTGAAGCTGAGGAGCTTCGTTGTCTGGTCCTGCTGAAAGACTGACTTCTCCTCCAGATCACTATTCTTACTGAAGAACAGCAACAGATTCCTATACAGAAACCTATGGCACATTCAAAAGACATTCTTAGTTCCAATCATCTGTGCTTTAAATCAACTATAGACTAATTAATGAACTTATATTTGGCTATTTCGAGTATGGTTGACCAACAGAAGTGTTTCTTCTAGCATTTAAGCAAAAAGCCTTTAGTTTACAAGGTTTTTAGATCGAGAGGCATTTTTGACACAAGCCGTTGACTGGTAGGATAAACAAAAAGCAAACCACAGCTTTTTGGACAGTGCTAGATAATTTCTGAACTGGCCATCAAAGAGATGATTAATATGAATAGGGCTGGGCAAAAAATTAATTCTCGATTTATTGTTTTTTTTAAATGTGGTCGATTCAAAATTGATTCTCAAACGATTTTTTCCCCCTATTTCTTTATATATCACCTAAAAGCCAGTATTAGTTTTCCTCCACTGTTCATAGGCTTAAAGACTCCATGTTACAGCTAATGCTGTGAGATTTTATGCGTTTTATCTTAAACATAAAATAACCTGATCGTGTTTTATCAAGTCATGCGACTGTTCTGACAATTTTAAGCATACATTTTTCATCTTGCATCAAAAATCCTGCCTATTCATTGTATGCATTTGAAATATAGAGTTGGGTTCTGTTTGTTTTAATGTACTCAAGTATACCTAAAACAAAAAGAGTTTAATATACATGTTTGTGGCTCTTAATTTCTTTTCAATTAATTAACCACTTGTAAACTTATGTTCATTTTTATAAATATAGGATTTGTAATAAATCTATATACATTGAGTCGAGTCAAAAAATCGAATTCAGAATCTAAATCGAATTGAGAGCTTGCGAATCGAATTGGAACATCTGAATTGATACCCAGCCTGAAATATGAACATTAATATGATACCAACCTGCAACAGCTGAAAATCTATGTACCTCATTAGTGATCTCCGGGCAGTGACTACTGCGTGTGAATCATGCAGGATTCGTCCTGTCGGTGCTGGACTGGCTTTGGTATTAGAGCTGCCAGTTCCAAGAGCAACGACCTCACATCCTGTGGCTGCAGACGAAACACAGGACAGTTTTGCAGATTAGAATTAAATAAGCACAGACTGACAAGAACCGCATATCAAAATAAGTCAGATGATACATTGCACAAACTCCATCTAAAAGTGGTGTTTGCATATTTTGTTAGGGGTCAGTTATGCACCAGAGACCTATTCTGCTTTTATCAATACATCTTTCTTTAGTGTGTAATGTTGATGTTTGAGCATGAAAAAGCTCCAGCGTGAGTTATTCTATATCAGTGTCAGTGTTTCTGAACTCCTGAAACGCCTCCATTGTAGTCTTGACTTTCTTCCGGGAACGAACACGTCACAATATTCCTCATTTAAATAATTCACACGCAGAATAAAGGGGCGGGGCCTGGTTGAGTTAGTTAGTAGTGTGTTAAACTGGTGGTTATGGTTAGGGGCAGGACATTTTCCAAAAATGCTTGAAGCGCTCGACCAATCACAACACACTGATCCAGCCGACCAATCAGAGCACAGTGTGCTTTTCAAAAGGAGGGGCTTCATAGAGACAGGAAGTAAACCAGGGCTGGCTAACTGGTGGCCTTTAAATATGACAGCCTTTAAATATCTTTAAATACCAAACTGGACCATAATATACACTGATGCTGAATTTTAAAACATTTGAAAGGTGAGTCACGTATATTAATTACAGCATAGTATGTGCATGCTAATGTGAACCTTCACCAAAATGAGCAAAAAGAAACAAAAAAATTACATTGAAGTCGAGATGAGAAAAAGAATATCTTTTTACCGAGTTTAAGGGTACATCTATGTGTTTAGTTTGTTTGGGAAAGCAATCTGCAATTAAAGACTTTCATTTACATTTGCCATTACACCAATGCACACAAAGAGAAGTATGAAAGATACAGCAGTGGCGCACGAGTTGTTCTCACATCTCAGCTTTAAAAGGTAAAATACAAAACATTTTTGCCAAATGCAGGACAGAGATATAACGCATAATGTTCTTATATGCTTATATTTTTATTCACGGTAAAATGTAAATTTTAAGGAAAGTCAGGAACTCATAAGCCTAAAAAATTGGCCAAACGAGGTGCATAGACCAAAAACTCCAATTCAGGAAACACTTCAAAAAAGCCTGCACACTAACAATGAAGGGGAACCACCAATTGCAAGATAAAAACCACTGCTTTAATGATAAAGTGGCAAACAATTTGGTCACATGTGACCAATGTAATCATGTGACTCCTTATATTAAGATGGCTCCAGCACTGAGTATTGTTAACTAGGCATTAGGAAAGGTGACGTGACCGAAACGTTTCCACTTGTTCATTAAAGCAGTGGTTTTTACTCACAATTGGTGGTTTACCTTCATTGTGGCCCCACTTTCAAACAACCCCATCAAAACACAAGTAGCATATTCAGGCAAATTTAAATGCCATTTGAGAATGTCTCCCAATTCCCTTCCTTTTATTGTAAATGTTTCCAAAAACAAGCTTGTCAACTCCCATGACCATTTCGCTTGTCTAATATCTTGTGGATGTTACGTAACTACCAGTATATCATTAAGAATCTTCCTGTTTTAGTTTGTTTGGTTAAAATTTAAAAATGACGAAAGGGCCAAAGGAAATCATATAATTGCTTCCTCTTCCAGTATATTTCCATAGTTGTGCACCATTGTTGGCTTTACTTACTGTGGAAATTCCAATCTGCCTACTCACCTTTTTAAGTGCCCCCATGATATTACAAATGCAACAAACATGTGCCATTTGTTTAAAGCTGCAGTCGGCAAGTCTGGCAGATTGAGGGGACTTATGGTGCTCAAGTCCTCCTGGGAAGTTCGTACTTACGAGGTGGGAAGTCGTGTTTATGACGGCATGTGCGTTCAAGTCACTTGGCGTAAGATGGCGGTGTCCTTTCTATTAATTAATTACACGGAAATAGAGCAAGTTTCTTAAACTCTAGTTCTAGAAAATGAAGAACAAATAAATGTGCATCTGGTGTGCTTTGGGTTTTTATGTTTTTAATTTATGAAGCCACTGCAAACTTTACCATTAAATTGTTATATTATAATGGCATCATATTCGGTGCAGGCAATTAGCTTACTTCACTGTAAATAGAAAAGTCTAGCAATATCACTGCAAAATACCTTTAAGTATTGTGGTATTCCTCCATGTTTCTCAGTGACACGCCCCCAACTCGTACAGATCGGGGCTTAAAGAAAATCCTGAGCTCCCCACTGGTATTTACAACATTGTGGTGGCGTTCAAGTGCGCTCAACTCGTAATTACGATCTATACGAGATGACTTGAACGCACCATTAGCCAGAGTTTTGAATGTTTACACCTCTCATGCCCCTGCCCCACTACCACCGAGCACCCTCCCATCGAGTTCGTGCTCGTCAGTGTGTATGTACCAGATTTTCTGTGAACGCGCCCATCTCTTCAGCATCATTTTCTTTTCTTTGGTTGTTTTGGACCTCCTAGCTCTGGTTGTTAACCGAGGAATTGGAAACTTGTTAGTAGATTTTCTCTCCGCCATCACGCTCCATACAATCCAACACACCTGCGATCTTCAGGCATGTGCATGTGATATAGCAACGTGCGCGAGGGGGGGTGGGGGGGGGCGGTGGTCTGTGGCGTGCACGAACTATGATTGACAGTCAGATCTGGCGGAGATAGAGCCTCAGGTTTTTTTCTAAAACCGGCTAATTTATGTTGTTCTGTCAGAGCATAGTGTCGGTTTTAGTGAATATGATCAAAAGAAATCTTGCCGACTTCAGCTTTAAAATATCACATACGACTATGTTAATTCTAGAAATAAACAATAGATGTCTCCATTTCATAAAGCTCTAATTAATGTCAACAGTTCCCATAATGTTCTGCCGTAATTACTATTTCCAGAAACAGTCTTTGAGTAGGAAGTGCTTGAGTGTGAACGAGACAAGTTGATTCTTCACGTTTGCTCTGTCGTACTCCTGTCTGCCCCAATGACCTGCCCATGTCTGACATGTGTTTTTAGTTATCAGCGTCTCTGTATTTCCCTCAGGTTCCCCACACCTATTGCCTAATGAAAACCCATGCCTTTTCATTTATTTATAATTGCTGGAAGGATTACTTTGATAACTGTGCTTTGTTTATAATGAAGGTGAAGTTCCCCAGAAAGTGTGCCGCAAACATTACTCTTATAGTTTCAGAATCACCATCAAACAATGAGAATAAAGTATAGATGTAAACCCCACAGAATCCATACTAGATCATCTAGATTCGTTTGGAGACCTAATGCAAAATATATGCAATTATGTGTATTCATTTGCACTTTATGCTTTTCAAAAGCGTTTGATGTTGCCATTGTTGTAGAGGGGAATCTCATAAAAAAGGAGTATGGAAAAACTTCATGTCACTTTTCCCCTCTAACTCATAAAGAAAGAGATTACAATTACTTTTTTCATTGCAACATGACCTTTTCAAGACAATTAATCAAATTTATGCTAACAGTATTCCATTTTTTTTATCTTATTTTATTATTAAAATAGTTTAAATCAACATAAAAGGTAGGATAACACAACACAACCATGATGCATAAATATATTACCACTTAAATCTGAACTGGCGTGTTGTCTGTGGATCTCCTGTCTGTGTGACAGACACACACCGGACTCATGTGCACAGAAAGTCTTCACGCTCGAACGGACAAAAGTATGCCAAAATGCCTGCTTTGTCGAGTATCCTCGTAAACAGAGCCTTAAATGGGTTAAATAAAGTCTTAAAGATTTATGAGGCCATGGGATATAAATCAGATCTGCATCATGTGCTTCAGTTCTTAAAGTGGCAGCAGCCTAAAAAACCTGCTGCTGTGATGTCCATCATTAATGCAAATCAAAGAACAAAAGCCAAAGTGAAAATCACTCACTGCTCTTGAGTGAATAACTTTTGTAGCTTTAATAAGAATTAATCTATATCGATGAAACGATATCCTCATGTCACAATTCGATACATATTACGGATACTGAACTCACGATACGATATTTTTGCGATACTCCAAGACTTATGATAAAAGGTTAAAAATGTTACTGTTGATTAAAATGATAAATTTGATATTACATTGGGGCATAAAAGAATAAAAAAAAAAATTATAAATCATGAATATAAAAATATTCATGATTCTGAAGCTGAAAATGCAGAATTATTTTAGACGTATATGCTTGATCTCTGTCAGTGACTAGATATATTTAAAATAATGTCAGCCACTTTTTACTGGTAACATCAGACATTCGGCATTATCAGGAGCCACAAATATTCCCCCACTGCATTATTATACATTATATTCAACATTATTTATAGTACTTTCATGTGGTACTGAGACTAAAACTCTGAAGACTTGAATTTTTTCTCACAGAAATATTAATTTTGGGTGACCTATACACAATACAGATTGCATGCAATTTTGTATTGTGATATATTGTGACAATATTGTTACACCCCTAATATCTCAATTATAATTTATGCAGTGAAGTCTGATAACTTTATATTATTATTCTCCATTAGTTTGGAGATTAACTGTGAAATTATTATAAAGATAAATGTTAGGTGCGATTAATCGCCTTGACAGCACTAATATCCAGATTCTGTGCAGGATAAATTATTTGGCAAAGAGGAACATATTAAATGTCACATGACGTATCAATACAAATCCCACAAAGAAAAACCTGTGGTCTGACATCCTGTGCGTCTGACTTACGAGAGAGCATGACAAATGCAGCCACTGTTCCGCCACAGCCAGTGAATTCTGGGTAACTGTCCATTAGCTTGGTGAACATCTCCTTCACCACGCTGGGTACCTGATCCTTGATGGGGTTCTTTCTTTCTGCGTTAAACCAACCGAAATGAAATTATTAGTCAGGTTCACAAATATTTCCGATTTCGACATGATCAGACGCTCTGATGTCAAAGGTTACTGTGGCTAAAACATCTCCGCATTTCTTAACTGGGCTATTAAATGCATGCAGACTGATTTTAAGAATGTATTTACCAATCACAGCTCTTCCAGAATGGATTTCTTGGTTTGGGGAGTCCTTCTCTCTTACTGGCAGAGGAGGCGGCCCCTCTGAACAAAACACACAAACAAAAGAAAACATGAGTAGTGCATGCAATGCTTGCGAACACAAAGATCTGCATTTACTAAGAAAGTGCAGGGTTTTTTTTGTGATGGCACTGCTGGGTGTTTGCTTACTGGTTCAAGTCTGATCAAGATCAAAAGGTGCGAGAAATATGCACTCAAGACTTATGCACTCAGGTTAATTATTAGAGTTAGTAGTTTGTTTAAATCCACAAAACTAACTGTGAATCACAAGTAAAATACAAAAAAAGTCAAATAATAAAAATGCATCCTAGCTTTATGCAATCGCGATATAAAAAGATAGATAAGATTAAATTCCAGCACCACCCTGATGTGTGAATGTGACATTTTTTTTGCATTAAAAAAACAAATGTTGCACCCCCACCTCAAACAGGAAAGAGCTTCACCACGGTTTCAGTGAATGACTATGGGGTTGTTTCGATGGGAGGGAGCACAGCGAGGATGTTCTCTTTCATCTGGGGAAACTTTCACATTGAATTTCGAAGTTTGCATATTTACATTAAAAATGGAAGGGCTGACTAAGTGCTTGCATCGATTCTATGGAAAGTGTCAGACAGAAGGTCACACGATTTCTGCCTATTATTTGCAAGAATGCTTGCAAAGCAGACCATTAATGAAAACAAACAGTGCTAGGAACAATCTAGGGTTAAACCATATTGCTAGAGTCACATGTTTTTAACCTTTCCTGCATTTTATTTTATAAATACATAAATATTATTTGTTGTATCTCATTTTTAGATGAACTGTTCCTTTAAATATTTGATGAGTGGCAAATGATAATGATTAAAATTATTTTCGATTTTTTTTTTTCATGTTTTTGAAAGCAGTCTTTAGGCTCACTAAGGCTGCATTTATTTGATCAAAAATACAGTAAACTCAGTACTAGTTTTTATTGTAATATATATATTAATTAATTTATTCCTGTGATGCAAAGCTGAATTTTCAGTATTATTACTCCAGTCTTCAGTATCACATGATCCGATATAATCATTCTTATGAACTTCTAAACTTATTTAAGTCATTAAATGCAAATCTTGCACTCCAGTATAGTGCATATTTGGTGTCAGTTTAGGTCTCAATTGACCCTTCGCTAAGCCACGACCGAAAACTGCCACAGGCCAATCGTAGCTTAGCAACCGTAACTAGGCGCGGGAGGTCTGTCAAGCTTTCAAGTGAGGGAAACATGCCGAAGCCATATATTTGAACGTAAAATAAGATGATTAAATGCAAGACGGGCCTCACTGGAGAATGTTATCATTGCAAAGTGGTAGGCTAATGTCTTGTGTTTATTCCACAAGATTTATGGATGAGCTGTTTGATTTATAATTATTAGATTATTTTCAAATTTCAGTTACCCTGCTGTGCATGAAAATAGCTGTACCTCAGTTTGTGTGTTTCCCATTTGAATGGTCAGTGTATGAGGCGGCAACTGCTTGCGCTGGGACCTGGCTATAACTGTTAGGCTTTAGCTTCATTTTTGATGAAATTATTCTCTAATCGGTTGCATATTATGTTGTGTCGTCCCCTTTGTCTTGCTCTCTCAGATATTTCACCTGTTTGCCAAAAAAATACTAATTATCTCCTTGTGAATGTCTGACACCGGTGCATACATACATGTGCCAGGCGTGAAAGCTTGTCAGGCGTAGCAACAGTAACTAAGGAGGCGGGGCTTAGCGAAGGGTCAATTAACTTTATCGGCACAAGAAATATGGAGTGATGTTTGATATCAAAATGCATCTCAATCAATCATTTTTGATTCTCATTGAATAATTTGCATTGATTCTCAAAGAATAATATGCTTTTAAGCATATTTAATATTTAATAAGCATAGTTGCCAGTATAACTCATCATTAGATTATTACCGGAAACATCTGAGGGTATCCCATCATTCTCTAGACTTGCTATGAGCTCTTCAAGGGCCAGTTCAGACGCTTTGGCCCTGGCTTCTTTCTTTGTGATGCCCATTCCAGTCTTATACTGGATTCCATCAATCACAGCACAGAACGCAAAGTAAAACCCCGTAACTCCTGCTGCTCAGAAAACAAAGAAAACTAATGTTAAATGCATCTATGAACTGGACAATGCACTTAGTAAAATCTAGAGATACAAGGAAATCTGCTGGTTACCAGTTGTAACGGTTTCTTTCAGATCCAGTTGAAACTGCAAAGTTTGAGAGAGCTGGTACAACGCCGACACCGGATGTGTATCTCCTCGCTTATATCTGTCGATCAATTCACGGGGAAGGCTTTTTTGTTTGGAATCTGCAAAGGAGACAAAAGTGACAGCACACAATATTGATATAATGTGATTCAATCCGTAAGTGAGTGAAGCTGATAATAACACAGTCCTTAAAAAACACTACAATTCCAGATGACACTGCGCCATCTGTGTTTTTCCCTAGCAGGAGTAAATCCTTCATAATTAAAAATTATTCCACATTTTGACACTATTATTGAACTGAATCAACATTGAACTGAGTCGAGCTGAATGACACTAAAGAATTTAAATTAGGGGTGCACGATATTGACAAAAAGGTGATATTGTGATATCGATAATGAATATTGCGATATCGATATTAATTTCGATATTTTTAAACGTATGTAAAACTACAAAAGTTATAGGAAAACGCATCAAAAAAGATTCATAAATAAAACAAGTTTTCTTACAACATAAGGATTATTTCAACTGACAGTCATATTGGACTTGTACAACATGAATAAATAAATAATAACCATGTCTACAGAACAGGACATGTTTACTGGTTGTATGTACACTACAGTGTAAAAAACAATAAATAAAAAGCAAGTCTACAGAACACACCTAGCCACTTTATGCGTTTTCTGTGATCGGATAGTTATCTGATCGTGAAAAGGCCAGGTGTAAATGCCCTCCGAAACGCATTCCAGACGAACCTGGACAAGTGTAAATGCATCTCGTTGTTGAAACCACATATGTAAAATTTACTCCTCCCAAAAACGCTAAAAATGAGAATGTGTTACAGGCTAAATGTCATGTTATGTTATGGCCAGATATGACGACGCGCGCAACTGCAACACGCATCACCGCAGACGAGCAGCTGAGCTTCATCAAGCCAACGCGCAAACTATCCCAAATCGAAGTGAAAGTAAGTCGCAGACACGTGGCTTTACACACAATTATCTTCATTAAAAGTAAATAAACTAAATGATCTTAACAGGGCTGTTGCTGTTCTCTCTTATTGCGTTATTTGATTTTGACATTTTAGCTGATGATCGTAAAATGCAGCTCATTTAACTGTTGCTTTCGGTGACGTGCACTCCATTAAATCTGCATAGGCTATAGCGCGGGAATTGAAGATCGGATTTATATCCGTTTTGCAAAAACACATTTATGTGGCCACGTGTAAAAGGAATATCGTTTTGATAAATCATATAGCTATCGGATCAGTGAAAACGCATGAAGTTGCCAGGTGGCCTGATGTTTATACTTGTGCGTTGGTGTGTGCATCGAGCCGGCAAGTGTGTGTGTGTGTGGGGACTGTGTGGTAGTAGAGCAAGGGAGAAGTGAGAGAGCGACGGCGATTAAGTTTGGAGCGAGTAGCGACTCTACAGTCATATTGAGAAAAACAAAGTGTCTGCCCTGTTCTTTCTGACCATTGAGGGAAATCTGTAGCATGAAAAGTTAACCCTCTTCTTGATTTCATGTTGTTTATGGAGAAGGAGAATCAGGAAATGAGTCGGGAGAAATGCAACGGTGTATGTCGGACCAGACGCATCATAAACAAAACATCCCATAAATATCGCGAGACTTTCGATATGATATCGAGCAACGTGATATCGCGATAACGATATTGATTCAATATATCGTGCACCCCTAATTTAAATGTGTTTTAATATTTTAAGAATTTGCAATTTTTTTGCATCAGTGATTTTCTTATTCTACTGTATTTTCCTGTTTATTAATTTGAAGCTGATTTGAAACAATCTGTACTGTATAAAGCGCTATATAAATAAAGATGACTTGATTTGACTATTTATGCACAAATATACAGACATTTTTTTTATCTTTGTAATCTTGTCTCTGAAATGACTTGAGGTCACTAATGCTGCGTTCACTGTGGCCAATATCAGATTCCAGTGTGAACAGATCTATGTGAACTGAGAATCACATTACTAAAGTAAAATAGGACGCAAATGCCATTTCATGGTGACTTTAAAACACAAATGGAAACACAATAGAAATCCAAGCAATGGTTAGTCTGTCTAGAAATACAGAAGAATGAAAGAAAGTACGAATAAACGCTTAACTGATTTTGGTGGAGGCGCTCAATGGTTGTCCAGGCAGATATTTGTTGTTGTTGTTGATGTCATTGAAAGGTGAAGGAGATGAGATGTTTGTCCATTGGCTGTGGGTCAGGCTGGACCCTCTGGAGGACACACCCCTCATCATCATCTTCATCTAACAGCTTTAAGGACAGAAACACAAAAAAGAGAGATCATAAAGTTAGATATTAAAAAGAAAAGGACAAAAAAACTATATGCATCTTGCATCAGAAATTATATTAAAGATTTTTTATCAAGCAGGTCCTGATGGTTGTAATAAATGATGATGATTATTATTCGGTTAGCCCCTTATGGAAATTAACCATGGTTTTCTACACATTAAACAAACAAAAAAACATGTTTATTGTAGTTAAACCATGGTAAACTAAAATTAACCATGGTTTTGCTACACTAAACATAGTTCAACCATGGTATTTGTAGTAAAACTGTGGTTTTACAAATGGTAATCAAGCCGCCAGAAAACCATGGTTACTAAACCTTTACTATAATAAATCCATGGTTTTCATAAATTGATCATGATGATGATTAATCGGTTAACGTGAAGGGAGAGAGCGTGACCCTTCACACAAATTATTTGACGACGTTTAAACTCATGTATTAGTTTGCAACTCCCATTAAACACATTCAAACTAACCCCATATAAACAAAGTAGTGACATCTGACAGGTTAGGGTGAAATAAAATAGACTGAGGTTTTCTTTTTAACGCCGATTGAGATGCTAGTCACGATGCTAGCGCGCTAATTTAGCTGAACTAAACAATAAATACAAACTAATATTGATCGTGATTTATCATAACTGATTGATGAAACAGCAAATGTTATCGTTTTATCTTAAAAAAAACCCACAAAAAAAACAGATTAATTCACATACACATACGCCCACGCGCTTACCCTGACGGATTCGCTCACAACGCAACTGAATCTGATCCACAATCACAGACAGATTCATCGGTAAACAGATAGGCTAGATAAATTATGGAAAGTCATCTCCGCCACATATAAACGAAAAATCATGCTCTGGTAAGCCATAATTATGACATAAAAAGTAAAAATGATGACTTTAAAATTCATAATAATTATTAGATTTGAAATATGCTTAATGTCATAATTATGAGACATTAATGCGAAATTATGACATAAAAAGTCATAATTATGACATAAAAAGTCCAAATTAAGACTTTAAAAGTCATAATAATCCTGAGAGAATATATATATACTAATTGTCATAATTATGAGACATAAAGTTGTTATGACTTTTTTCATTCATAATTTCGATTTAGTACGTCATAATTTAGAATTTTTAAGTCAGAATTTGGACTTTTTCAGTCAATTTCGATTTGTATCTCATAATTATGACTTAGTATGTTATAATTCCGACATTTTATTTCACAATTATTACTTTTTATTTCATAATTGTAACTTTTTATCTCATAATTAATATAGTTTTATATTATAAAACTATGTTTTGTCTTTTTATGTTATCATAATTAGGACTTTTCAAGTCAAAATTTTTACTAATCACACAATTTTGACTTTCAGTCATAATTTTGACTTAGTAATAATTATGACTTACAGAGCAGACCTCTTATGTGTCGTAAATTGGCTTCCAAAGGGCACATGCTTTTGCATCTGGAGGAGATGTCTCACACACACACACACACACACACACACACACACACATAGACCCACACAAATATGTGTATATTCTTGTAAAAGCTTAACCACTAAATTATTTTTCCCCCTTTTTTCCATTATTGGCAGCCCAGTACAATGACCCATGAGTAAAAGTGAAAGTGATGGACTGTTAAGGTCACCAGGAAGTAACCGGTTGTGCATAGGGACAACAAAGGGGTTTTTAAACAGTTACTCATGAAAACACAGTTTTCCAAAGATGTGTATGACTCAACACTCTGCAACCGGAAAGCGCTTTTAGGCCTTCTTTTCATGCTCTAAACATGAATAAATAAATAATAACCATGTCTACAGAACAGGACATGTTTACTGGTTGTATGTACACTACAGTGTAAAAAACAATAAATAAAAAGCAAGTCTACAGAACACACCTAGCCACTTTATGCGTTTTCTGTGATCGGATAGTTATCTGATCGTGAAAAGGCCAGGTGTAAATGCCCTCCGAAACGCATTCCAGACGAACCTGGACAAGTGTAAATGCATCTCGTTGTTGAAACCACATATGTAAAATTTACTCCTCCCAAAAACGCTAAAAATGAGAATGTGTTACAGGCTAAATGTCATGTTATGGCCAGATATGACGACGCGCGCAACTGCAACAAAAAACCACAAAAACCACAAAAAACGCAATGTTGACATCAGAAGATGAAGGGACAGATGTTGCATGAGCCACATGCTTAGATTTGCAATCTTTTCAAAGATGATATCAGAACAATCTGTTGCCAAAAACAAGCACAAAATTTCAACTTGTCCTAAATCCATGTTATTTATTTATTTGTCTGTTTGTTTGGACTATTTATTCAGACATTCATCCTCAGTTTAGCTCATTAGTTTAATGCATGAATGAGAGGCGATAAATCCTTGGATAATTTAATGTTTATCAGCAAAGTGGAAACATATGTGGTGTTTTTGACGGTGGAGTCCTATGGTGAGCAAAAGAGCAAGACATCCTACCTCAAAGCCCACACACTAATATTGATGCCTGGAAATACCTCTATAACGGGACGTCACTGATATCATTCCCCTAACCTCTGTTTCCATGCAGACACAATCCTGATTCTGCTCTCATTGTTTTGTATCCTTAATAATTTAGTTGATTTGCAAATGCATTCATGCCCAAAGGGTGCTTTGCATGACCAGGCCGAGAACACAGGGAATGGTGTGCAATGACATTCATGCAAAGTGCATTGTAGGTGTTGATTTGACATGCATGCTGTGGTTCATTGCTTACTCAGTGGTACAGTATACAAACACCTCTATGGGGTGGGTTGCAGATATTATCTTTAATCTAAATTATTTATATACATTATGTAGGAGTGCTTATTCCACTTTGTCGTCAGACATTGGCGATATGATCAAATGTGTCAGGCATTTCAGCTTTAATGGGCGACAGCACAACCAACGGAAGTCAAGATGTTTGCCAGTTATAATAAACATTTTCACACTTCAAGGTTCAAACATTTTCTTTCTCTTTTTTGATATGTCACTGTGCGTACTAACTCCAGAAGACAGAAAAAATTGTTAGATGCGATTAATTGATTTGACAACACTAATTTAAACTAATTATCTTAATTGAATTACTGAACATTTATGACAACACACTGTGAGTGTTTTACTGGTATATGGTTAAAAATATGCCCTCATAACACGGCCCAGAAAATCAATTCCAATCAGGCAAATATTGTCCCTCAATAAATCTAAAGCCAATTTCAGACTATAGCAGTAACTCTAATGCATGAAGTCTAGAAAAAGTGCCAGTCAGTTTGACTTTGTTGTGCCCCCTTCTGGCGCAGATTGATAAAACAGAAGCTAATCCAACAATTCCAACACATAGGAGCATTTTAGACAGAATTGCAATACAATGGTTTCATGCAATGAATGTGATAATCTAAACTCTGTCCCCTATCAGTTCTAGGAGCACCAAAATAAATCAATTAATGGTTAATAAAACAGTTAATTGAGTATACTGGAATGACAGAAGTCAAAAGGTGGCCTTCTAGAAAAGGCACACGTGGAAACAAGTGCAGAGTTGCAGAAATGAAGAATGAACTGACAACGAACAAGGAGTCTGAAATATTTGATGATCAGATGATGACCTACATAACCTGACCACAAAAACACAGCGTGAGAATCTGAGAAGTCATTAAACAATTCACACCTACTGATCTTTTGTGGACTTGATGCAAGAGCGCTATATTTCTCTGTTTACTTATCATATCGTTTATACACTATACACAGAGAAAGAGATTGTGGCACTGAAGACTGCAAGTTGAAATTGACATGCATTAATGCTTTTTAGAAAGGCTGAAGTGAAAACACTTGAAGGGTAGTTTAATGTTTATTGGAGTTTTCACATTATATTTAATTGCTTTGGCATTTATTTTGATGGTTTTGGTTTAGTTTTAGCAACCTTTCAGTGACCTGCCCTCGACCTCTAATAGGGGCAAGGTCCCAATTACACTCATCCTATACCTCCTCTGCTTTATTTAAAATATGCAGTCTTTCTTTCCGGACCAGCATAAGTTCCTACAGTCCAGACAATATGAGGATGCTATGATTCATGTCCTAATGAAACCTAAAGGGGCTTCCACTTCTGTTAATTTCTGCAGCATGTGTCAAGGTTCTGTTTATGGCCAAAAGTTATAAAAAGTTATTTTTCAAAACCTCAGATTGGGTTCCGTTCACAGAGATGAGAATGGAAGTTGTTGATGATAATGTCTTTTTTTTTTTTGTATCAGGAAGTGCGCAAACATCATCAGGTTGAAAAATGTGATAATGAGATGTTTTGAAAAATTGAAAAGGATACTGCCTGTTTGAGGGAGGACACAAATACGTTTAGTAAGTACCGAGTAGTGTAGTGTAGTCCTTAATAATTCAACAGTATGATTATTATTTTGTAATAATGTTACATTTATCAATTCCACAGTATTCTGAAGTGCTACACATAAAACTGACTTTTGTAACAGCACTAATATACAAATTATTAATTTACCATTCCACATTGTTGAAATCTTGCATAAAAATCTCCTCAGAAATATTTCTTATAACTTATACAAGGATGATCATGTTAAACAAAATCATAAAAATCTAAAACATAAAGTAAAAAATTAAGAGGGTTTCCAAAATATTGTGAAAGTGTCATGTTTTGGGGACATTCCTTTCAAATCTAAATTTGCGATTTAGATTGAAGACTTTTATTATGTCTTTGGGTTGTTGGGGGACTTTTATTCTGCCCTGATCTCTGGTTCCGCTCATATGGTAGAAGATGGCGAGCGGATCGGGGCCCGTTTCTGCTCTCTGGACCGAAGTCAACCGCTGTGGACAGAACGGAGACTTTACTAGAGCCCTGAAAGCTGTCAACAAAAGTAAAATAAAAACATATAATTCATATTTCTATCCAGCTTTTTCTCACTCTAGTTAAAAACACTGTTTAGCTCCATTTCTCCTGGAGCATGTGTCTAACCCCCAGTGCAGTAGATTCGCTAATGTCTGCTATTTACACAAATTTCATATTTTATTAAGGCAAATGTGATGTTTACTTTAATAATATAACTCATGAGAGGCTATTATAGGGTGTCTTTATTGTCTTGAAGAGTTTCTTGAGGTTTGAGGGGTCTGTGTTTAGTGATTACGTGTCATACAGGGCTGGATTAAAATGTAAACATGCAGTCAAAAATTTTAATATTATGTTCGTTTAAAGATCTAAATTTATTTTTGAAACTTACTTGATCCTATAATATTAGCTCGTATGGTCTGTATGATATATATAAATTATTTATTTATTTGGATTTACTGATTCTTACATTCTCTTGTTATATATATTCATATTTATTTATGTGTATGTATGTGTGTGTGTGTGTGTATATTCATTGTTTTTGTGTTTATTAATTCTTACATTCTCTTTTTGTAGTTCTTCATGAAAATAAGGATGATGTCACTGCACTACACTGTAAAATCGTGTGTCTGATCCAGAATGGAGGTTTTAAAGAAGCCCTGAATGTCATGAACACTCACACCAGGTCACTGCCCAGGTGAGATGGTCACCCAGACTACTGCAGACCAATTTGTAGTATTTTAATGATGTGCTTTGATAAATTGTTTGCATTAAAATTCATTGCTTATTCCTTGCCATTTTATTTATTTTAATCAAAAAAAGTAGTTGCTGGCAGATTAGCCCTAAAACATGCACAGAGGGACCCTTCGAAAAGCCACTAGAAATAGTATTTTGTACTGGTTTGGTAACTTTGGCAATTGATGTGGTAATCTTACTAATCGCATCACATACTAATCAGGGATGATTGTATACAAATTCTTGAGTTCTTGATTCAGGCCAGAACAGTAACACAATACCTTCTAAAGACAGCCTGGGTCTGTTTGATAGAAAGATATATTTCATTGGTCCTTGAAGGGAAATTTCCTGAGCGCATTTTTAAGTATGCATAATATACAGTATACACAATGCAATATAGTGGTCGACTGATACATAACCATGGCAGATTTATGGTTTTTTTTAAAATCGTGCCAAACACAGATAAGTCCTTCACTGACTTCCAAGGCAGTTTAATCACCGATTAATATTAATGCACTGCTGTCATTGAAGCGCATACATCATTAGCTCTGTTCTCATTGAAGCACACAGGCGGATATGTCACTCGGAGATTGCTTTGCGCGCACACAGCCTGTGTCCGAAATCGCCCCCTATACCCCCTAAATAGGGCACTATTTGAGGGAACAGAACAGCCATCTGTAGTTGTGTCTGAAACCAGAGTGGACATTATCAAGTGCACTCATTCAATCCCAGAATGGACCGCAATAACGAGTGTACAACCGATGTACACTCAATGGCAAAAGAATACCCATAATGCACTGTGAGTTGCGTGCCGAATAAATTCCATTTAGGAGCACAGAAACTTATCAACGCTGCCCCACTACTTTTATTATTAAAATAGCTTTGCTGCTGAATAACTACATTATATTTCTCAGCAACGAGGGGGAAATGTAGCTGGTTTTGAAGTAATTAAACTCACAACTTTGTTGATATTAGATAGAGACGCTGAACAGGTAATTCACACACGGTTCTCTCATCTCTCTCTCTCAAATTTCTCTCTCTCAAATCTCTCAGAGAGAGAGCGAGAGAATGAATTCAAATAAATGCTATAATTCATTCAAGTAAATGAAATCTTACGCACTACTTTATCTCTGTGTCTGATTCAAAGCGGGCAGAATGCTAGATTTAACAAGTCGAAACTGACTAAAATAACCGCCATTCTTTCGGCCAAATATTGCGCTGCAAAATCAATAACAGCTTTAACTTATCAATGCTGGCGAATGGCCATGGCATAAGCGGGATAATACACTGCTATATCTGTGCATTAAACCGTTTGAATGCCTCCAGGCATGCATTAAAATCATTTAATGTACAGCTAGCTGTGGATTATCCCTTTTTTTTATATCTTTGAGAATAGGGTGGCTGTTCTTCCTCCTGAAGAGTATAATCTAAACCTGTGATTTTCAAATAAAACCCAAAGACCTTGATTGGCTGGTTCATATATGTTAGAATATGATTCGTTCAGAGTACAATATATATAAAATATCATAAACACTATTATAAACTATGCTTCTAAGAGTCTAAATTGACAGCAGAATTTGGTAGCGGTTTCAGCCGCATGTTGCCTCTGTTCTCAGTGTAATAAAAGCTTGTGTGATTTGTCTCTGCAGTGACATGATCGGGTTTGAGAAGGCCTACTGCGAATACCGTCTGAACAGGGTTGAGAACGCGTTGAAAACTCTCCAGGGAATACCAGAGCAAACAGACAAACTCAAGGAGCTCTACGGCCAAGTGGTGAGAATCGTGTGGTTTGTGTTTACTGTCAGATTTGTGTTGCCCAATTTCAGCGTTGACATGATTTTTAGGATTTGTTGTTTGAGTCAAAGACCGCATTTACACTGCATGGTTCAAGTGACCCAATCCCGTTTTTTTTTCTCCCATGTGGCACAGATCGGATATGACCCACGAATGTGGAAGCAAGCACATGGATTCCAATATTCTCAGATCGGTTTCAGGCCTCATTCATATGTGGAAATAAATCGGATATGAATCGGATACGTGCATTTGTGCCTGCCATATAAGCGGACAGATCAGATATTCCCCTGTCAATCATACCTGTCAACACTCCCCGGGAGTCTCCCGTATTTCACACCCATCTAGGGATGGGCCGATTACCGGTTTCACTATAAACCACGATAAAATGTACTGACGGTTAGTATTATCGTTTAAAAATGAATTATCATTAAAACCATGTTTGATTATCGCGATTTTAATAACTCACTGTAAATCCTGTCCAGGCAGCAACAGTCTGACGCAGGTGCACAGCGTTTTATTTTTTTATTTTTTTATTCGAGAAGGAATGGTGGTAGGCAGTGAGCGTGCTCGGGAGATGTTTCGGCCTTTTAAGAGGACCAAATCTGAGGTGTGGTTGTATTTGGGCTTTTACAAAAGCCCTGAGGGAAACTTAATCGAGGATGGTCACCCTGTGTGCAGAACATGCACAAAAAAACTCGCTGCAATACATTTAAAATCTGCCGATCGTCTTGTGTGCCCACCACCCACTCACTGTTGTATAGCGAACGCAAGGCAAGTTAACTTTGACCTCAATACCAAAACTAAGTCTGGGAAATAACTGGGCACAAAATGTTGTTTTGAGTTGAAATAACGTTAGTTTATCTCACTCACTTGAAATAAACGTGAAGCTTCCGCGAAGAAAAGGTCGCATTAATATTTTAAATCTTAAGTTCCCTGTTTATAAATCCATTTTGTACAGCGTACAAAACAATCGTCCAGACAAGATGATCACACCAATATTATCAAACTCTGTAAACAAATTAATTCTGATTTCATTTTCAATACAATCAAAAACGGAGACGCAAGACATTCGAATGAAACGAGAGTGCACGTTTGTTGTGACACATGGATGTGCGCTGTGTTATAATGCGTTGCTATTGACGACGGTCATTATAAGGAAGGAAATGCCACAGAATAGAGTCTTGCTTTAAAAAGTGCATAGAGCTGCTTGTTTTATTTTTTCTTTGTTGATTTTCAAATATAAACTTGTTGAAATGTTTTCAGTGTGAGCATCAGTTCTTTTTGAGCACTTTCATCTCATTTGAACAAAACCGTGATAATATTGATAATCACGATCATTTTGGTCACTATAATCGTGATATGAAATTTTCATACCGTCCCATCCCTACACCCATCTCCCGTTTCGTTGTCTCCCGTTAAACTCCCGTAATGTGTATGGACCAAACCTCGTTATATGAATAATCACATCAATATATTATTCCAAGGTTGTCCAGTTGCCAGATCTTGTATGAAACGCATCCTACTCACACAATCATACAAATTTCAACCCATTTGTGAGCTCAACCTGCAACCCAGTTGCGCTGTTGATATCTACGCAGGTAGTAGATGCGTAGAAATGATAGGAGAAGACTCAGTGGTAAATATTTAATGCAGCATCCGTTATTTCTGTCTTCCTTTGGCTGGTGTTACATTATATGATGCGCTTTTATTCATACAAATGATTTTAAACCATTCAAGCCAAGAAAAAGTGATAGAGTATTTTGGGTTGAAGTTGAACGAACACTAACACACGCACTTATGCCAAGATGTCCGTTTTGTTGAGTATACTCATTAGAGCACACTGAGCAGTCTTAAATGAGTTGAATAAAGTGTTAAATGAAGGCAAAGAGTTGTGAGAGAATGAGATCCGTGTCTCTGTCAGCAGCGGCTGCTCTTAAAGAGACAGCAGCCACTAAAGCTTTATGTCAGTAAAGTTTATCAAAGAACAAAAGTAACAGAGCAAAACAAACACAATTTGTATCTTGAGTACGGATTAATCTATGTATAATTTAAAATGTATGCAATGCAAGCGGTTTGATAACTTTATTCAATTTCTGTATATTTTCTACCTGTTAGACAAATATTTAAAATATAGCCTACTGTTTTTATGTTGTTTCTACATTAATTTGGAGATTTACTGTGAAATTATTACATAAAAAAATAAATAAAAAATGTATGTTTTTTTTAATGGTAATTAATCGTGATTAATCAGAAAAAATGTGATTAATCTAGTTATTTTTTGCAATCGATTAAAAATAAATAAAAAAAGAAACATGAATAAGACTTATTTTTATTGAATATTGTGTATTTGTTAATATCTGCGCAATTAATGTGTATTTTGCCTGCCGCCATACAGCACCCCCCATAATCCCCCCCACAAGTCTCCCGTATGTCAATGCGAGTCATACATCAATTGAAAAAAGTGCATTTTTGGAACATTTGTGGGTACAGATATATCTATTACAAATTAAACATCACTAGTTGTCTAGCAGAGTATTTATTTTGTTCGTTTGTGTTAAATAAGAGATGATCTGGTGCTGAATTTTTATTTTTTTATTTCATTCATTTAAAACAAATACAACGACAGCATTTATCATGAATGAAAAGGAGCAGACAGAAGTAAAAACTCATAATGTCTGCCCCCATCAACACAAAATCATTTACAGGTCCAGTTCATTTGTGCTGTCTCATGCAGCCGTCTCTTTTCTCTGAAATGTGTTGCTTTTAGTTTAGTTTATTAAGATCCCCATTAGCTGCTGCAAATGCAGTAGCTATTCTTCCTGGGGTCTATAGACTTCAACACACACGCACAAAAAAATTTATTTTAACATAAAACCATACATTATATAGACAAAAAAGGCTTTTATAGCTTTTGAAACCATCCTGAGCGTGACGAGCGCTTCAGTCCTGTTGTGGAGAGACTCTATTCGTTCCAGTGAAATCGCAAAATAAAATGCACATGAACATATCCCTGCTCTTGATATACAATCTCTGATGAACACATTTGGTTTTAATGAGGAAAAAAGATTCGAACCCAGAACGTCTGACATGCATATTAAAAGTTCTACCCCGAGACTGTTAGCACACCCTGACTGCTGCAGCGGATCTGTGTACATAATCACTGTCTTGAATTTGTTCTATATTACGATTTTGATATAAGGATGAAACTATTGCATTAAAAATGTTCCTATGAATTCCATGTCAATATATTAAACTCACGTGCTATTGAAATTGATTTAATAATGTTATTTTTTGTTAGTTTCGCCAAGTGTAGTGTAAATGCAGATATCAGAATAATGGTCACTTTTAAAAGATGTAAGCGTGTCGTCAAAAAAAAGAAATCGGATATAGTAAAGAAATTGGAATTGTGCATTAAGACCTGCAGTGTAAATGCGGCCAAAATGCCTGAGTTGATTTATTTGTGTGTGTAGCTGTACAGACTGGAGCGGTACGACGAGTGTGAGGCCGTCTACAAAGACCTGATCAGAAACTCTCAGGACGAGTATGAAGAGGAGAGGAAGACGAATCTGTCAGCTGTGGTGGCGGCACAGAGCACCTGGGAGAACACACTGCCGGTGAGAAACACATTCATACCAAACAGATATAATCCGCTATCTATCTAACCTGTGATATATCTCACTATGATCTGTTTTAGGAGACTTATATTATGCATACTTAAAAATGTGCTCAGGAAATTTCCCTTCAAGGACAAAAGAAATATGTTTCTATCAAACAGATCCAGGCCTGTTTTACACCTGGATTTGGTTATGGGTTTAATATGGGGATAATGTAACCCAGGTATTGGGCATATGAGCAGAGAATTAATAAAACTGATAATTTATTTCAACTAGTGCTGTCAAATCAATAAATCACATCTAACATAAAGGTTTGTGTTTATATAATATATGTATGTATGTAAATGTGTGTATATATATATATATATATATATATATATATATATATATATATATATATATATATATATATAATAAAATAAATTCACACACATATATTATATAAATATAAACATTTATGTTAGATGCGATTAATTGATTTGACAGCACTAATTTAAACTAATTATCTTAATTGAATTACTGAACGTTTATGACAACACACTGTGAGTTTTACTGGTATGTGGTTAAAAATACGCCCTATAATCAATTAATCACATCTTACATAAAAGTTTGTGCTTATGATGTATGTGTGTGTACATACAGTATATATATATATATATATGTATATGTGTGTGTGTGTGTGTGTGTGTGTTAATGAATTAATAAAAAAATATTCTTTTTTTTTTAATGAAAATAATTAATAATTTAATAATTTTTTAATTTTGAATACAAAAATTCAGATGATTATGACCATCTTTGGAAATGTGTTGTTTTTCTTTAAGTGGTCACATGATGCATCTTTGACATGTTTTTTTTTTTTTTGTATTCAGGAGGATCTGGGTTTACCGGAGAGCTCATACGAGCTGTGCTACAACGCTGCCTGTTGTCTGATTGGTCAAGGCCAGCTCACCCAGGCCATGCAGAAACTGCAGAAGGCTGAAGGTCAGAGGTCATGCCTTTACTTTAGGGGTTTCTTTAAAGGGAGCGATTACATTCATCACACACATCCTATCAGGGCCAATAAAAAACATTCTAATAGTTATAGAAGCAATTATGCCACAACCATGTCAATGCAATTTTGTTACAAAACAATCGGGAGTGAAAATAATTACTTTTATCGGCCGATACCGATTATTGCCCGCTACATCAGTGCATCCCTATAGAAAACAGTTATTTTAAAGTGAAATAATATTTCACAATATTACTGTATTTTTAGTCATATAAATGTGCATAAATATTCAATGTCTTGTTTGAGAGCAATTTAATAAGAAAAGGTTTTTGATTTTTTTTTATCATGTTAAATTTAAAAAATATATTGTATAATATGACTTGTTGTTTATATTTGTTTTGTTTTTATTGTATTTATATGATATTTGTATTTTTGTAATTGAAATTTTGCCATGAAAATAGCTCTGAATGCTGACATGGCATTAAATAAAATAATCTGAATCTGTTTGAGAGCAGATCTCTGCATCCTCCGGAGGTTGTAGGGGGTCTCTGGATCGTATGTTTGTAATCAGCTGACACTGCTGGGAAATCATGTTGTGCAATCTTAACCAGGCAGCTTATTTACTGTCAGAACAGCCTCCAGCATTACAGCTTTTGGTTTGGCTCATAAAATCAATGGTAAAATGCTTCCCTTTTGTTTGTGTCAAACTGTTGTTTGTCAGTGAGTGAGCCGATTAGTGCATGTAATACTGTGGTTCAGTAAATCTTGGGTCAGTAATGCTGCGCCAGCCTTTACAAATTTAGTTTTGCGAACCACCTACACAGTTTCACTTTGAGTTTCTGTGACTCTAATGAATAACGTGAGCTGGTTGAGAAAAACTTGAATGAGTCAGTCAGTTTTTGTTTGTTTTATGCTATTATTTATTTGTTTTCCCAGAGTTGTGCAGACTGTCTTTGGCTGAGGACTCGGTGAGTAATTCTTCCATATTTGTACTCTGATGTGTTAGCAACACTTGTGCACTATTAGTGAATTTTGCTAGCGTAAGCATCACATGCACGCTATGATTAAGGATTTTAACTGAGGCGTCAAATATGTGCCATTAGTTGTGAATATTGTGTGTTTTAGGATGTGACAGAAGAGGACGTGGATGCTGAACTGGCCATCATTCACTCTCAGATGGCTTATGTGATGCAGCTACAGGGAAGAACCGAAGACGCCCTTCAACTCTACAATCAAGTCATTAAACTCAAGTGTGTTACATACTGCACATTTATTATACTCATAACCCAACATATGTCTTAATTAGTAAATGCATGCTCAGGTGATAAGATATGGATAGAAAAAACTCCCAGGAGAAATGAAAGGTGCAGAAAATATTTGTTTTTTAGGGCTGTGCTCAGAATATCGATACAACGATACATCCTCATGAACTACTGGCGATGCGCGTATCGATACAGCAGCTGCCGTATCGATACTGTTGTGCTTTTGAGTGAATTTCAGCGCATGTATTGCGCATAATTTTAATAATTCCCGCAATCATTGATTCACTTTAGCATGTAGGTTGTATTAGTAAATGAATCCACACAGATTATAAAATCAAATCAGTAGTTTTAAAACGTTCTGCGAGACGCAATTTCACAAACAGCGTGAGTTCAATGGTGCTGCGTCTTCTCTCTCTCGTCTCTCAAAACGGGCCGCTCAAGGCAAGCGTCCAGCACTGCAGCCGGTGAAACTACACGCTCGCGTTTACAGTCGGGACACAACGGAATATTCACTTCCATAATCGGGCCAGCATTGCATCGTGACTAAAGTTTACCATTTGCGCGTCAAGTCTTAACAGTTTAAACATTCAAACGATTTTCAACTATTCAGTTCTTGCGCGCTCTCTGAGAGTTGGTTTTCTCTGCGTGCATAGGCCTAGAGTAAAGCCGCCTCACATACAGCTTGCGAGTATCCTCTAAACACAGTTGGTTATGTCTTAAATAAGCATAAACGTTTTTAACAGAAACGGCAATTCGCGGTTATATGATGAAGTTAAGCGAGATATTCTGCTGTCACTCTCTTAACCCTGAGCATGTCAATCAATTGTTGTTTCTGCATAAAAATCTGAAAATGTAATCATTTAAAACGATTTCAACATAGAAGAAATGACTTTTTTTGGTGCACATTTCAACACTTAAGTCCAAATTGTTAAATACTAGGTGTGTTTCTATATTTAAGTTGTTACTGTTTTTGCTTTTATGGAATGTTTAAGTTTAGTTTAGTCATTGAGCAGTGTAGACATGCTTCAGTGTCACTATAATTGTCATTTCAGTTATTGAGGCAGACTTTAAAAGCAGAAGGAAGAGCCATTCTAAGCATTTTTATTTAACTAAATTGTTTCTCAGTTATCACAACTGTTATAACACTGTTACTAAACTCAGCTCAAAAGAAATTTAAATTCCAAATTGATCCATATCGTGATACGTATCGTATCGTGGCCTTAGTATCGTGATGCGTATCGTATCGTGGCTTTAGTATCGTGATACGTATCGTATCGTGGCCTTAGTATCGTGATGCGTATCGTATCGTGGCTTTAGTATCGTGATGCGTATCGTATCGTGGCTTTAGTATCGTGATGCGTATCGTATCGTGGCTTTAGTATCGTGATACGTATCGTATCGTGGCTTTAGTATCGTGATGCGTATCGTATCGTGGCTTTAGTATCGTGATACGTATCATGGCTTTAGTATCGTAATGCGTATCGTATTGTGGCTTTAGTATCGTGATACGTATCGTATCGTGGCTTTAGTATCGTGATACGTATCGTATCGTGGCTTTAGTATCGTGATGCGTATCGTATCGTGGCTTTAGTATCGTGATACGTATCGTATCGTGGCTTTAGTATCGTGATGCGTATCGTATCGTGGCTTTAGTATCGTGATACGTATCATGGCTTTAGTATCGTAATGCGTATCGTATTGTGGCTTTAGTATCGTGATACGTATCGTATCGTGGCTTTAGTATCGTGATACGTATCGTATCGTGGCTTTAGTATCGTGATGCGTATCGTATCGTGGCTTTAGTATCGTGATACGTATCGTATCGTGGCTTTAGTATCGTGATGCGTATCGTATCGTGGCTTTAGCATCATGATACGTATCGTATCGTGGCTTTAGTATCGTGATGCGTATCGTATCGTGACGTTGGTGATACACAGCCCTAATATTTTTAAACATAATTATTAGGGATGCACAATATATCGGCCACCATATTGGTATAATATGTCTAAGAAAATGTGGCCTAGATATTAAAGCTGATAAATAATGGATGATTTCCTTCAGCCGGGACACTTCAGATGTTCGACATAATGGTTTTAAATTGCTTGAAATAATTGGAATCCCTTCAAAAAGGAAAATACAGTTGCAGAGCAACTCTGTTATATAGGCCACATACAATTATGGCTGAATATATAAAATAAAACTATAAGCTACATATGAATTTTTGTTACAGAAATATCTGATTAATCTCATTTATGATGCCTGTCGTTGAGTTAATTAATCTGCTAACAAAGCGATTGGTGTTCATTCAGCTCTTCAGCACACGCAGCTCAAAAAGCAATGCTGTTATTTGTAACAGTAATATTCATTTTAGATATTTCTTTTAAAAATAATTATGCATTAATAATAACTAGCACCTTTATTTTTCTCATAATTTTTTCATCAACAATAGGGTTTAAAATCATATTAAAATAATTTCATTATTGTCTGTGCAGAGGTTACTCAATTTTATTTATCCATGCATTTTGATCCTTTATACGCAAGTGATGTCCAATTATTTGTTCGCATTATTTAGGCTTTTTTATTATTATTATTTGTAAGGCAATAGAATTTTAATTGCCCATTAATTTAAAACTTACACTGGTTCAAAGTAGGCTACTGTACTGTAGATGGTTGATTTATGTTGAAGTGTTTGGGTCATGACTTTTAATGGTGCGTTTTGTTTTTGTCATTAGGCTCTTAAAAATTATATAAAATTTTTGATTTAGATTTATCGGCCAATATATCGATTATCGGCTTCAAATATAAAGAATTATCGTTATCATAATGGCCAAAATTTTCATATCTGTCAATCCCAAAATGTGATTTAAAAGCCTCCTATTTAGTCTGTTAATAACTGTTATTACTATGAACTCTAGTATTTGTTTATTTACATCATTATCATTTATTTCTATTTCATGTCATCATTATTTTCATTGCTCTTATTTTGTGTCAAATGCTTGTAAAGCACTTTGAATTGGATTGGGTTTGTTTGAAAGTTGCAATAGAAGTTTTGATTGAGTATACCACATTAGACTCAACAGTTTTGTCTTTTCTCTTTGCATTCAGGCCGACTGATGTGGGTCTGCTGGCTGTGACTGCTAATAACATCATCACCATTAACAAGGTCAAAAATATAAAAACCAAGATCTTTCCCTTCATGAAGAGCTGATTGTGTCAGTCTTGTTTGTAACCCGTGTTTTTATCCGTGCTCTTTAAACCTCCAGGACCAAAACGTGTTTGACTCCAAGAAAAAGGTGAAACTGACCAATGCTGAGGGTGTTGAGCACAAACTGGCCAGAAAACAGTTGCAGGCAATTGAGATCAACAAAGCCCTGTTGGCCATGTACACTAACCAGGTGACCACTCAGTCTGTACAGTACAGTATGCTTAAATCCTGACGGATGTGACCTGTTTTGACCTCTCAGGTGTCTCCCAACAGGCCGATCAGTGCAATAAGCTGTTGGCTAGCCTGCAGGCCCAGAATCCCAGTAACCCCAGACCGGTTCTGATCCAGGTGGCCCAGCTCTGCCGAGAAAAACAGCACAGCAAAGCCATCGAGCTCCTGCAGGTACTTCACTCCTGACTCTTCATTTCTGCATCTTAAGCCCTATTCGGACGGGATTAACTTAACAAGGGTAGATGGAGTAATTTTACCACATGGATGTCTGTAATATTAATGTCCAATTCGCACGGGATAAGATATCTCAGTAAAACTAGCAGAAGTGGAAGAGTAACTCGATTTGTGCATCGCCGTCACCCTCCTGTTGTCATGTGCGTATTACGTTGCTTCCTAAAATCACGTGCGCATATAACCTATATTTATATATATATAACGGTTATGTCCAGTCGAACGATGCATTAATTAACTTCAGATTGTATTATGTTGGTAATAGGCACTTATCTAATGCTAAAAGATGTTTCGTGCCTCTAACTAGGGCTGGCCGCTATGGCCAAAAAAAAAAAGATCACGATAATTTTTTTTATATCAGTCGATATCAATAAATGTCAAATCTTTATTTCTTTCAAGTTTAAAGGCAGATTTTTGCTCCTAAGTGAAAGTTTTAGAAACCAGAGCGTTAATTGTGGTTTTAAACTACTCTTTATTGTCAGAACATATCATGACAAACTCTTGCCAAACAGGAGAACATTTCACAAATCTGAGTTAGAACATTCAAACATTTGTCATTTTTAACAAACTAACATTGATAACCACAGATAAAAGCACCTCACTATCATGGGAAAATGTTACTTTATAGTTTCTAAGGTTTTTTGTATGAAAAACAGTAGCCTAAATACATTATTAAATAATATAATTCTATTCCATTAGTCCTTTAATACAGTGTATACATTAAAGGTATTGTAGGTAAGATTTTTATAAAAAACTTTTTTCCAAATTTGTTTAAACTTTCTATATATATCAATACATAATTAAAATGTAAGTACTCTGGAAAAGAGAGTATAAAAATCGAGTGTCTGTAGTCCTCTCAGGGCTGCAATAAACACAGCTACTTATCTCCATTCACTTCCACCCCTCCATTCTGGTCTCCTTCCAAACCCACGCCCCCAAAACACATGAAGGCGCGCTGCCGACCGCTCACAGCTGGAGGACGCGCTTACCAGCGCCGAGAGAAGAGGAGCAGTGCATGTAGTGACATCATGTCAGACTCACATGTAATAAAATACCTAACTTTATCATTATGAATATAAACAACTAACATGGCTGTTAGTACTCACTATCAAGCTAGCATATCGATACTGGTAAAGTTTAAAATATATTGAGTTTGATTCGTTAACGAGCTTGTAACATAAAGCAAAGCTAAAAACAGGTTGCATTGATACACTTTTTCCCATTACAATCAGTTACACTGTGATGAAGGTGAATTTCGTGTAAGATTCATAACATATACGCCGTGTTTTGCATGTAATTGTGTCTCTTACCCTCCTCCAGTCAAACGAGTGCGCGCATGTGGGCAGCGCATGTAGCAGCGGGGGTGTTGCCATGGTTGCGAGAGAGTGACAGTCGCCTAAGCCAATCCTTTGTTTCATCCCGAATGGAAATAATGAGCTGTGTTTAGTGCAGATTAAACGGTCAAGAGTCACTCGATTTTTATACTCTTTTTATCAGAGTACTTACGTTTTAATTATGCATTGATATATATAGAAATTTTAAACAAATTTGGAATTTTTTTTAAGAAAAATCTTACCTACAATACCTTTAATAATATAATACAATTCAATATGTATATCCCACATTTCATAGTGCAGTTAATATTAGTAGGCTAACGTTACAGTAAATCCGTGGTAAATTATGGGAATTTGTAGCCGGAAAAGCTTCTGACTGGATCGTTGAGCAGTGTTTCTCCTGTTCGTCAGTGCAGTTCGTCAATTAAATCACTGAGACATTTGTGTTCTTCGCTAAACTCAAGCGCTTCTCACTGGATGTCGTGAGCGATCAGAGTAAACGCATCTGCTCCAGTGAGCTCGCGCTGCCGTTAGGCCTTTGATCCGAGAAGATAAATGATCTGTGTGGCGCGCGGTTCAAATGAGTTTCCTTACGCTTTTGCCACAAAGTTTATCAAACTCTTGATATCGTTTTATCGAGAAAAATGATATCCCTATTATATCGCCCAGCCCTAACAAGTGCTTTCGATCTTTTTTCTGATCTGAACGGTGTGTAAAACACTTTGTTTTGCTACAGACTCGTCCGAGCATCTAGAACGCAACTGAATGCTTTTTCAAGCGTCTCCATACTTGAAAACCCTTGGAAAACTACTTTTAAACAGGAAATGATGGAATATTAACTTACATATTTACAGCGGGTCTATTCGTACGGGATTAGTATTACCTGAGGTCATTTTTCCAGACCTTTTTACTGCAGGTAAAAGTCACCGTAATCTTTACTGACATTGTCCGTGATGATCACTGAGATGCACGTTCGGACGGGACTAAAATAACTGAGAAGCTCTGGTAATTATTACTTTACCCACCTCTCCATGTTAAACTAGTTCTGTCCGAATAGGGCTTTAGACAGTAGGGCTGCACAATATATCAAAATATCGCAAATGTATATATTGTGATATGCAAATCGTAACAGCTTGCAATAACTGGGGTCATGAAGAAATGACTAAGAGAAAATCACTCACTGCTCTTGGCTGAATAACTTTTGTAGCTTTAATAATAATCAGGGTATATATTTAATTCATATAGTGAAAACTAAGCAGTGTTTATTTTTACATTTGATTCAGTTTCTGTTGGTAAATAAACCGAATGTAGGCCTACCTGAAACCCTGAACCTCGTGGTTTACACTGATGTTAAAATAACACTTCTTATGTTACAGTAAAACACTGCTGTTCACTTTCAGAAGCTGTAGGGATGTTTTCTAGCCACAAAAAGAATGTGAAACATGTTACGTTAGTTATATAAATTATTCTAATAATTTAAGTTTATTTTACACACTTTAAGCATTATCGTATCGCATTTTTCTTCAATATCGTGCAGCCCTATTAGACAGTTACCTCTGATAACAGACACTCTAAATTGTAATATGGACTCATGCACTTTCTGTAAAGCTGCTTTGAAATGATGTAAATTGTGGAAAAGTGCTATACAAATAAACATGAACATGCTCATTTCTGTCTCTCCTACAGAGGTTTTCAGATCAGCACCCTGAGAGCGCTTCTGGGATCAAACTCACCATGGCACAACTCTACGTGAGCCAAGGTACGTTCTCACACACACACACACACACACACACACACACACACACTCACACACACACACACTCACATTTCACACTGCGAGCAAAAAGAATGATAAAAATACGTCACGCAGCAAGGGATTTTTCATTTATTTATAGTGTGATCTGCTCCAGAAGCATAGGCGTCGATTTCGGTGTGGACGCGTACCCACCTTCCTCATGAGTCATTTTGTACCCACCACTTTAAAAATGTCCTGTCCACTCTTTTTTGACATGATGCTGATATAATTCTCTCTATCTGACTATCGCGCTTCTTCTTTTAAAGAATGTCGAGTGTAGATGTCCCCTCTGCGGCACCCAGTTTACTGTTGTTATTTTGCTGAAATGCATCGATCCGCAAACTTTATATGAGATCTTAAATGGTCTAGTGGTAGATATTTTGCCAAGCGTGTCAGAGGTTACGGCTTCTAATCCGCACTCGTATTGTTTTTCTTCAGGGTTCTCAAGTTTTATCAAAAGCTTGGAGTGAGATCACATGCGGTTAGGGGAGGAGCCCTAATGGATTTTACCCATTGTTCATAATTAACCAGCACAAATTGAAATTATAACAATTGGTAAATCTGATAAATGACAGAGCAATTCATCACATCAAATATACTCTTTAATGTTATATTTCAAAATTACAAATATACAGAAATTACAAAAATATAACAAATTGCTACAAACAGTTTGGAAAAACAAATCTTTTTGCATTTTTGAATGTGTCTAGTCGAAATGGTATAATGACTTATTGTGTGTTGGGACAACGATTAATGTATGTTTTGACAGGATATAAAATATTACCCAGACCACTCTGCTTTAATACATGTAGCCTTAATGTAACTAGAAAGACTATTAATACAGTATAATATATAATTTAAAATAAAATGAAGAAATACGTCTTCATTCCTTCCCATACCCACTAACAATTCCCTTAGTTTCAGATAACGTAAGCTACCCAAACTGAGCCCAAGCTTCTGGCCTGGTTGCAAAGTAGTTTTTGACTGCATCAATAATAATGTATACGATGGGCTATATATTAAATGTTCTAGCCTAAAAATGTTAGACGAGCTTTCTTCCAACTTACCTTCTCCATCACGACGTGTTCGCGCAATGTTAACGAACGTACTGTGGCCGAGAATGTTCCGTCAACTTCCGTGTGTTCGCGCATTTGTGTTGCCTAGTAACGAATAGACCAATGCTACTTTTGCGTCATCGAAGGGTAACGCCCCTTTTTGGGGGAAAACAAACGGATTCCCCTGAGAACAGAACTCGCTCTACATCTGCAAAAAGTGACATGGCCTCATGGTCTAGTTTGTCATACTGTGAGTGTGTTAATGACAAAAAAAAAAATTCACGATAGTGGTAGATGTCTGAATAGTCCATATTTGGCCACTGCGTGGGGTCATTAATCCAGTTGTCAACCATTTAAAAGGGACACCTCTGTAACCCCTTATCCAGTAGCTTCTTTAAATACCGCTCACGGTCCTCGGCCGGCAAAGAGAGTGTGTATGTTTGTCATTTTTGCTTGTCATTTTTGCTATCAAGAAACTTTGCAGATGTAGAGCGAGTTCTGTTCTCAGGGGAATCCGTTTGTTTTCCCTCAAAAAGGGGCGTTACCCTACGATGACGCAAAAGTAGCGTTGGTCTATCTGACCGAGATGCGCATAGACTATGGAGACACGTGCCGGCGGCAGGAAACTTCACTTTGTGTGCCCGCGCCTCGAATACAGCGTTATATTTAAAGCTTGCAGCACAACTTGGTTGGCATTGCCTTTTCAGCGTGAGAAATACACGGTGTGGCGTGTGAACTGGTTGAATTGCGTGTGTCTCACGGCCAATTCGTGAGACTTGAGAACCCTGTTTTTTTTTTCTCTCTCTCATCAAAACCGAATGTGTTCATCAGTGGTTACAGTCTATATCAAGCAGTCTATATTTTATTTAGTGATTTCACTGGAACAAATAGAGTCTCCACAACGGCGATAGATTGAGGAGCGCGTCCGGGTGAAGACTGTGCGCGAGCCACAAGAGAACAACTATCCATGACTGATTGTATCGGACACGAGCTCAGCTTGATATCAAAAACAACAGATTTAAGTGCTAGATCTCTTTTTTAATAGCGAACTAAATGAATGCTCTGCTAGTAAACTGGAGATGTTTTATTTATTTGTATTAGGTACATCCGTTCTATGACATTAGTATATTTTTTACTAACCGTATATTTAGGTATATTGCGTCATTGCACCCAGCACTTCTGAAACACAGGCAATGTAAAAAACAACGGCGAGAATGCGGGGAAAAAGAGCAGAGTTGTTAAACATTTATGATGCGAGCCCTCATGTTTTGCTTGTATAAAGAGCTGTCATTGTTCTGACACATCACGGTCCTTCCACTGACTAGCTTTCGCAACTATCTTGATAACGTCGGGTAACGTATGTAAAATCTGTGAAGTGACGAATGTTGCTCAAAAGTGACGTAAAAGTTGCGTGAATTACGATATGACTGTTCAGTCTGAGGTCGCATTGCAAAACATTTGTATTTTTTCTCCTGTATTGGATTTAAGACCACATATGGAAGTGGCCAAAATCGGAACTGAAAAGATCAGATTCAATGTGGTTTGTGCCGTTCACACTGTCATGACAAAAACAGATCTGAGCAAAAAAAAAAAGTTTTTGGGCCACATTTACCTGTAGTCTGAGTGTAGCTTTACAGAGAGCAGACTGAACCTAAAAGAGTCTCTGAAGTGTAATTTATGTGTCCATTCTTCAACAGGTCATGTGACTAAAGCCTGTGATATCCTGAAGTCCATAGAAGAATTTAAATACAAACCAGGAATGGTGAGATTTCATTTGCTTTTGATTTATTTTTTTTAAACGAATTTACGAGGACTGGCAGTAGATTAAGTTAGTCGTGATTCATTTAATTGATTTGATTTAATTGAAATTGATTTGTAGTTAATGCAGAATTTGCTAAAAGTTTTTTTTTTATTTATTTAAAAATATAATATAATTAATGTTTTACTGATGTCATTTATGTTTTATCGATGAATTTGCTAAAAGTTATAAATTATATTTGCTTAAATTAGCTGTATAAAATCCTGTGTATATATAACTATATAAATCTCAAAATGAAAGTTCAGTACTTGCATGTTGAAGGACGTTAATAAAACTTTAACATTGTTTTTGTGTCTTAAGAGAAACCGAATGTTAAAACATATATATATATCAAACGCATATATTTTACACGTTTATTAAACATACACTATATAGAGTTATAAACTCGCATTTGCGCGAAATAAATGTGCAATAATACGCAATTGCAACTTTATACCACGCAATTCTGACTTTATAACTCAATTTCGACTTTATATCATGCATTTCTGAGATAAAAGTCAAAATTGTGAGATCTAAACACTCAATTGTGAGAAAAAGTCACAATTGTGAGAGAAAAAGTTGCAATTACCTTTTTATTTTTGATTCTGTGGTAGAAACAAGCTTCCGTAGTTTTATTCTGTGTGTTTTTTGTTTTTTTTAACAGATTTCTGCTCTGGTCACGATGTACACGCATGAAGAAGACATCGACAGCGCAATCGACACGTTCAGTCAAGCGATCCAGTATTACCAGAAAGAGCAGGTAAGAGCGAGTGCTGGCGGCTCGACGAGTCTTTATGCGCTCAGAACTGCATGATTGTGTTTTTGCCCTCTCCTAGACGGGCTCTGCTATCCACCTGTCTCTGGTGCGAGAGGCTGCAAACTACAAGCTGAAATACGGGCGCAAGAAAGAGGCCACGAGTGATCTGGAGCAGCTGTGGAAGCAGAACACTAATGATATCCGTACGCTCGCCCAGCTCATCTCTGCATACTCGCTCGTGGATCAGGACAAGGCCAAAGCGTATCCTCAGAGATCACTCGGGCTCATTCTGAAAGACATGCAAGATACTTTCAGGGATGTGATTAATCTGGAATTACGGTTATTCGGCCTAAAATCCTGACGCACGTAAATCATGCAGATCTGTAATAAATAAAAAAAGGAGGTCAGGAATCGGATACTTGTTATAAAATTAAAATGATATTTGGTAACACTTTATTTTAAGGTGCCATTGTTACAGTGTAAGTATATATTTTAGTACTGAGTAATAATAATTAAATACGTGTACTTACTATAGGGTTCGGATTTGGTTAAGGGTAAGTTGCATGTAATTATGCATTATTTACTGTTATTACTATGGTAAGTACGTGTAACATATATAACAAGGACACTGAAATAGTGTTACCTTATTTTTATCTATTCCTTTGTGTGCATTTTAATGAGATTTTAAACCATTCAAGAGCGAGATGACTCGTGCGCTGTTTTCTGTAGCACATCAATCAAAAGCTCACTCACAAAAAAACGTCATTTTTGATATAAATTTAAACCATTCAAGCAAGAGACGACTTTCCTGACAGCAGCCTAATATTCCTGCTGCAGTTTCTATAATAACACCAATCAAACAAAAAAACAGAGAAAATTCACTCGTTCTTGACTGAATAACTTTAGTAACTATATAATGTATTTTATTTATAAAGAGCAGTGTTATTTTTTCATTTGATTAGTTTCTGTAAATCTTAAAACTGTTTATTTCAGTCCTATCTCTGTTCAGGTGTAGGCTATTTATTTGTTGCGATTGCTCATTTTACATTTTTTTTTTATTACAAAGTGTTTACATTAATAACACTTGAAATTTATATTAGTTAGGGTAGTTTTTGGTATGGTATTTTTAAACAATATACAAAACGTTATTTTAGCCTGTTGTTTTTTTGTTCATTATATTCAGCAATATGAATATAAAATATTGTTTTGCAATAAGACTTAAAATAAACGTGAATTATACTTCTTTTTTTTTTACCTTATTGGAATTGATAATCAGAATCAATAAGCAGAATCGAAATCGTTCAAATTCAAACAATACCCAACCCTAGTGTCTTTTGTATTTAGCTGTTGGCAAGCAGAGTAAAGTTAGAGACTGGGTGGAGAGACTGCTAAGCTAGCTATCTAGCGGACGTTACTCCAGTAAATTAGCCTAGTAATGTGGCGGGCGCTTCGGCTGAACACTGAGTAATAGTTGACAGTAGCTAGCTAACATAAGGTACATTCTGTACACTTTTTGGGTTTAAAGTAGTTTACACATCAGACATCTACATGGATTATTGCTCAGTACTTTAACACTGGTTGCATTTGCTAGCATAGGGTCTTAAGAAAATCACTCACACAATCACATCCCTGACTTTGCTTTGAAAAATGATATAAATTTTGTATGTTCTTGCACTATTTTCTTGTGTTTTCCTGAGCGCTTGGTTTTATGCAGTCTGAGTAAGCACCTTCCTTCTCCGGAAACCATGTCCTTTAACGTGGACGTTGATGAACTGGAGAACTCGCACGGAGCCACGTATATCAGGAAGAAAGCTGCTAAAGTCGTGGGTGAAAGCCAGCCGAAAGAACAGGGGTAACACAACACACAACCCAACACAACACAACACATAACCCAACACACATAACCCAACACACATAACCCAACACACATAACCCAACACACATAACACAACACACATAACACAACACACATAACACAACACACATAACACAACACACATAACACAACACACATAACACAACACACATAACACAACACACATAACACAACACACATAACACAACACACATAACACAACACACATAACACAACACACACAACACACACAACACACACAACACACACAACACACACAACACACACAACACACACAACACACACAACACACACAACCCAACACAACACACACAACACACACAACCCAACACCCAACCCAACACCCAACCCAACACCCAACCCAACCCAACACCCAACCCAACCCAACACAACACACAACCCAACACACAACCCAACCCAACACACAACCCAACACAACACACAACCCAACACAACACAACACACAACCCAACCCAACACAACACACAACCCAACCCAACACAACACACAACCCAACACACAACCCAACACAACACACAACCCAACACAACACAACACACAACCCAACCCAACACAACACACAACCCAACCCAACAGAACACAACACACAACCCAACCCAACACAACCATTTTAAAACTAATTTTCGGAAGATATACACTCAACCAAAAAATATTCAGACACCAGATATCATTTTTTATATATTTTTAACTAGTCGGTGCACTATAGTTCATTTACGGGTGAAACTCGAAAAATTCGAGAATCGTGCAAAAGTTACAATTCTGATGATTATGGCTTACAGCTTATGAAAACCCCAAATTCAAAATGTATTACATGAAATCAATAAAAAAAAGGATTTTAAATGCAGAAATGTCGGCCCTCTGAAAAGTATAATCATGCATATGTTTATAGTTATATATACTAAATATATTAGTTTCACCTTTTAATTTGAAATAACTAAAATACATGAACTTTTGCACGATATTCAGATTTTTCGAGTTTAACCTGTATGTAAGTGAGGAGAGCAAAATAAAGTAAACTGACATATTATACCCAAAAATTCTTCATACAGTGACTACCAGTCAAATTTATTAAAATTTGGGACCAAAAATGATTCAGACACTTTGATCATGTTTTTCTGAAGTTTTTCTGTAACTGCTAATGCTCTTTTTACACACAGACTGAACAATATTAAAGATTGCTTGGTAATTGTTTGAGCTAAACTGGTATTATCTAATTGTGTAGTTAAATTTAACAGCTGACAGATATTCAACATAATTCATGTGTGAGAGTCTAACAGAAGATGGACAAAACCAGAGAAATATCAACTGATCTGAGAACTCTAGTCATATTTTATTACCATTTTCTAAACTATAGTGAATAAACTGATAATGTGAGAAATGTTGAAGGTGTCTGGATACATGTTGGTTTGACCGTAGCTCTAATACTCTACATTAAAACACGTCATCTTCAGCACTGTTTAACACGTTGATGGCTTTGTTTCAGTCCAGAGGATGTTAAAAAGAAGAAGAAAAAGAAGAAAGGTATGTCTGCTGCTGATGTCTTCTTCTAGTAGCACGAGAAGTGGGTCAGTTGGTAATCGGTTTCCTGTTCAGGTAAACTGCCGAAGAACTACGAGCCCAACTCGAGCCCTGACCCGGAGCGCTGGCTGCCGATGCGAGAGCGCTCGTATTATCGCGGGAAGAAGAAGGGCAAGAAGAAGGAGCAGGTCGGCCGCGGCACGCAGGGAACCACCTCTGGAGCGTCTGCCGAGCTGTGAGTTTCCGTTCACACACAATTCAGTTCACATTTATTTGCAATGCATATCGTTTCAAAGCAGCTTTACAGAAAATGCATAAGTCCATATTATAATTTATAAGCTGTGTCCGAAACGGCTCACTCATTCACTAATCCCTATATAGTAGGGATGTGACGAGACACTTATCTCACGAGGACGAGACAAGATGAGATTTTTGCACAATTTTTCAGAAATCCTCAATGACAAAATTCTTGACTGGAAAAATAGTATGCAGGTGCATTTTGCAATGTTTAACTAATAATCTTCTAATGCATGTCATTTCAGGTCTACTTTATGAGTATGAATTATCAAATGCATTGAAAGAAAACAATATGCAAGCACTGTAAAAGGTTTTTATTGACTGGCTTTTCTCCTGTATGACTTCACGTTAGTCTCTTCAGACTTTACTGTACATTTAAGAGCTTTCAGAACTCCTGATTGAGGCTGTGTGTGTCCTCCTAACTGAACTCCTTGAAGTCTTATTAAGCGCAAACAATAAGTGCAAGTGCAACCATAATCAAAGTTAGCACACAGACTCTTTATAATTGTTTTGAAATTGCGGTTTTGTTTTGCACCGGCAGTTATAGGGTTAATGCGGTGAGTTCGGGAAAGGACGGGTAGAGAGAAACGAGGCTGGTGTGTTCTTGCGTTCCGATTATAAGTTCAGAAACGGAGACGCCCTTGTCTGTTGTCCTTAAGACATTACAGTAGCCTCGAAGTGCAAACCGAGACCATCGCCGCAAATAAACAGTCCAGAGATGGGTATTGGGAGACGGACTATTGCATGTAACGTTATGCGGCCTAATTTGTGCGCAATGCACATCAGGGAGCTTGTGTTTTACTCTCACTTTCTTGATCGCGCGTACTCTGTGTATAGGGAGCAGCGGTGCTGAGTGTGCTCTCTACAAGATAAGACATTTATCAGACGTTTAGTCTATGTTGCCATCCTCACGCGATCAGTGAACTGTGACTCGTGCTGCACTGATTGCAACGGCAACTCATGCTGAATGAGCAGAGCAGACTTTTACATTATTTTATAATGTTTTTTTTATTATAAAAACAGCAAAACGATTTAGGCGAATGTGAATGTGGCGGTGGAATATTCTATGGTAATCTCACCCTCACGCTCAGTCATGGCGAGATCGCGAGGCAGCTTTTCACTCGACGGGAAATCTCGTCATTTTTTAGTCTCGCGAGATCTCGTCACACCCCTACTGTATAGTGTATGGCATTTGAGTGCACTGCATCTGCAAGGAGTGAACGAAATGAAGTGAGTGAAGCTCTGAGAGGCGGGGCTTAGAGACTGAATCCTTGATCGAAACGTTTCAGACAGAGAAAAGATGCTGCACTGGATATATTATTTTTTATTTATTTATTTATTTTTAACCTTGAATGCATGCAAACCTGTTGTATGAGACTCTAAAACAACCTTTAAAATGGCATAATAGGGGCACTTTAATTTTTTTTAATAGTTTTAGTGGACTTTAATAACTTTTCTCCATGCATACAGTACCAGTGCAATTCACTGACTTTCCCTTTTTTCAGTTTGATTTAATGCACCGGAAGCAACATCAGTCACAGTTTTGTGTATTTCAGTGACGCCAGTAAGACTGCCAGCAGTCCGCCCACCTCTCCTCGGCCCAGCTCAGGATCCGGCAGCGTCTCGAGCAACGCCGTTCCTCCACGACAACAGAAACCCACTGCGCCCGCAGCTGCTCGGAAAAAGGCCCCGCAGAAGAAGAAGAAAGGAGGGAAGGGAGGATGGTAGAGAGAGACAAAACGACTGATCTTGCTTTTGTCTCGCTCCGTTTGCTTGTTGGTTTTGAAACACTGAAACCGCTGTAATAATGAAGATGCACCCACTCCAGAGGCCGTTTAAATCGTGAAGGACGAAGGAATGTGATTTGAGCGACTATGTCGTGTGAAATAAACAGCGATCGTTTTTTCAATGCATTTTTTAACCATCCTATTCACTCTGTACATGCATAACTATCAATGTTCAAGGGCATTTTTTCTTTTTGTTTTTTTCTTTCTGAATCTGGATGATGTTTCTGTTCATCTTTTGCTTGATACATGAATGCTTAATAAAGCAACTTTGTGTCACAATAGAGGCTGTTTATGCAAAGTTGAGATTTATTTTTTAAATCCTGTGCTCAACCTTAATAATTTGAAACAAACTATCCTCAGTCATAGATCATGAAACTAATCTCCAGTGTTATGTCTTAATAAAGAGATTACTGGGAAGAAAAAACAAACAATGAACTTTGTCTTTTTCTATTTTCTATTTAAACCACTTAAAGATCTGGTGCCATAATTGCAAACACAATTGTGCGAACTAATTAAAATTGTTTAACTATAAATTCCAAAGGTTGGGATTTCTAAAACTTTAAATAAGTTGGCTTATCCTGTACTCACAAATAATTATGATTTGTCTATCCTGACCAGCGATAAGAAATGAAGCTATAATAACATTGTGTATGTGGTGATGCAGCATTAAATGGAAAAATTTTAATGGCTTTTGCATTAAAAAAAACTAACGTTTTAAACGGTAGATTTATCACTTACAGAAATTGTTTCATGCTAACTGTATAGTCCTAAATGCATTTCTATTTCTAAAGACCGAGCAAAAATAAATACAAATGCTTGGTTTTTTTTTTTAGTGAGCAACAGAGATTTTGCATACTCCTATTTCCTACATTAACACCTTAAAGCCAGGTATTTTATTAGTAAATGTACATTTATGTCTATGGGAGCCAAAAAGATGAATTAAAAAAATAATACATTCAATTATACTATATATTCACAATTTCCCTATATATTTGCTATATTTCCCCAGCAGAGGGCGCTGCTGCTGCATAATTAATTCGCTCTGTATTCGAGCGCCCTCTGCTGGAATGATCACGCATTACTTGAATCAAACATGTCACCGCCGACTAGTGTGCACCTTTAATTTACATGAAAAAGATTTCCTTTCATTGGCAGGTTTGTCTCAGGGGATTATTTGAGCTCAGACTCCCCGCAGAGACGCTTAAAATCAAAATCTCTCGCGGTTTGTTGCGATTGTCTCACGAGACTTTTGTTGTTGATCTCCTGGAAACGCAAAAGCTCGGATTGCACCTTTTCCGTTTGTGCAAGGACGACGAATACACTTCATTTAGCGCTTTTATTCGATTGCTTTCTGTACTGATAATTCTATTTCGTGCTCTCGCTATTTCCGCTCCCCGGAAATATCCACTTGTAGAGTTTCTAATCCACTTGTGGAGCCGCGCCGAGGCCTTTATGTGGCGCGTCATGTCCGTGTGCGTGTGATAGAAGTATCGCGTTTGTACATTTGAACTTGATTTGATATTGTAGGCTTGAATTGAGCGTGAACATGCCCGGTGCGCGCGAGATCGGGATGATGGGCGTCGCGCTCGCGCTGACGGGGGGAGTCGCGTGCGCTTTCTGCTATCTGATGCATCAAACACAACAACCCAAGAAAAAAGTGAAGGATGAGCTGAACGACAGCAACAAAGAACACGTGCATAAAGCGACCAAGACCGAAACTGCACAAAAGACGCCTATAATATCAGAGGTTTGTTGGTTTCGATCCAGTTTATCCTCTTGGACTTTCGTTTATTGTGGTGTTTTGGTTGCACGCGAGGCCTCAATGTAACAGTCCAGTTTACACAAGTATTATTGTAATATTGTAACAGATCATGCACATTCTATATCCTCATAAATATTAATATTCAATTATTATATAGTGCATAGCAAATCTTTAAGGTAGATGCAAATAGTTAAAAACCTCATGCAACTTTTAGCCTAATTAAGATGTTCTCTAATGTTAATGTTCATTTATAAACTATCATAATATGTAATGCTTAAAAATATACTTAAAGTATAAAGTGTAACCATGAGCTACAGATATTTCATGGTTTATGTAATGCTTCTTTATGAAAGTTATTCATTTTTTAAATTGTTATAAAGTGTTACCTGAAATAATAATAATAATAAAAATGTGCATGCATTGTTTGGTAATTAATTCATGCATTGTTTGGTAATTAATTCATGCATTGTTTGGTATTAATTCATGCATTGTTTGGTAATTAATTCAGTGTAGTTTTCGTGTAATCGGTCTCTTCCTGTGACCTTTGAGGAGCTTTACTCTGCCATCATGCTGTGATTTCTGCCAATGCTGTTCTGATGTGGGTGTATTTGTTCTCTGTGTGGCGCAGCCCAGGACGGCAGGTACTCAGGTGCTGGTTTTGGGTCTGGACGGGGCGGGAAAGACCAGTTTACTGCACTGTTTCGCCACTGGCAGCCTGGAACAAGACGTGTGTCCCACTCAGGGCTTCAACGCCGTCTCCATCAACAAGGAAGAGCTTCAGATCGAGTTCTTAGAGAGTAAATATAGATTCCTGTGGCGGAAACGGTAGCATGATGCTTGCGACGTCAAAGTCATGGGTTTGAGCTCATGCGCTGATCTAATAAATGCAATGTTGATGTCAGCTGTGCATAAAACATGCTATTAAAAAGGCTGATACCATTAGTATTTAGTAGGTGTGTAACAATATATCGTGTCACAATATATCGCAATACAGAAATCTATAAATATGTATTGTGGATAGTGACAGTATTTATTGTGTATAATTCACCCAAAATGAAAATTACTGTGTGAGAACATTTTTAATATTATTTTAGTATCGACATCACACTACATTAAACTACTATATAATGTTGAACATAATGTATAATAATGCAGTGGGGGAATATGTGTGGGTCCTGATAATGCCAAATGTCTGATGTTACCAGTAAAAAGTGGGCGACATTATTTTTAATATATCTAGTCACTGACAGAGATCAAGCATATACGTCTAAAATAATTCATCTTCAGAATATGTTTATTCTGGTGTCTCTATTGTCCTGTGCTTTGGGTTTCCAGCATCAAGTCCATCCTATTCATTTACACCCCAATGTAATATATCAAATTTAGCATTTTAATCAACAGTCCATTTTTTGTTCATCTTTTATCATATTATCTTGGAGTATCGCAATAATATCGTATCGTGAGGGTTTCGTTACACCCCTAGTATTTAGTGTGTGATGTGTGTGTGTGTGCAGTTGGAGGCGCAGAGAAGCTGCGTGATTACTGGCGGATGTATCTGGGTAAAGCGCGTGTGATGGTGTTCGTGGTGGACTCGTCTGAGCCGGAGCGATTCCCTCTGGCTAAACGTCTCCTACATCAGCTCCTGTCGGCCGACCCCTGCCTTCCTCTAGTGCTGCTCGCCAACAAACAGGTGAACACACACTAATCCTCTCTGAGCGAGTGTGTCAGGGCCATCTGGCAGATTTAACTCCCCCTGTGGGACAATCAAGCTTTTAATGTTGTTTATATGCAGGGTTTGAAATGAACTTTTTCACTCACCTGCCAATTTGGCTACAACATTTTTAAATTACTGGCCATTCAGAACTTCTACTAGCCAAAAATAAGAAAGAAAAAAAGAAATATTAACTACGTCACAGCTTAAATATATATTATTTAAAAAAATCGGATTCAAACAAAATCCTGTCATCCAGCATCTCCACCCTTCCTCATTCATCCTCATCACCAATAATTCATTTTTAGGTGGACAGATCAATACAGTACAAAGAACATTAAAAAAAGTAGGATTTTGGAAATTAACTGTCTTTTCTGTTAACCAAATGCTTTTTAATCTTCGCTATTTCTTCAGTGCTAATGAACAAGCACGCCGTTATTTGTTGCGTAGTGACGTGTGTGTCCAAGTAAGCCAGATATGCGCAGATTCTGTGCAATACGCTGTATTTAATATATCACCAGGACTCACAAGCTGAGTATTTGTGCTAAATCTGCGCAGATTTGGCTCACACGAACTTCCCAGCAAAGTGAGTAAATATAATAAATAACACACTAAATTGCCTCGTGAATTGACAGCATTACTCGCCACAGTTGATTTTTACCCGCATTGTTAATTTCAAACCCAGTTTATATGTCTGTGTGGTGTTTTTAATATTCTTAAAGCATGTGTAAGTTCATAAGTCGACAGCATTGCTGAGTATTTTCTGCTTAAAACTGCAGTGAACCAAAGACAGTCTCAAAAACACGGTTTGAAATCGCTGGTGTTTCTGACGTCACAAACGACCTTGTAACCAATCAGATCAACGTGCCGGCGGGTGTTAGCACATCATTAACAGCGAACTAGCAGGGGAGTCTCGAGAGATGCCAGGTTATCCCCGTATATTTCTCTGTTGATATCAAATATCGGGTAGATTTAGCAATAAAGCGGGTGTATGATGTATATTACGAGTACTAGTACGAACTAGTAATCACTGTTATGATGAGTTGTTTAAAGTGTGTCTGATGATTGTTAGACGGCAGCTGTCTGACTCTGAGAACAGGGGTTTTGTAACATTAGCAACACATTATTAGCTTTTTGATAATAGTCAACCAAAAGGGTAATCGTATAAATTACCGTTATGTTTCCGACGTTGTAAAGAGCGAGAGAGGCGGGGCTCATTAGCATATTCATAGAACCGCATATACTAAATGTATATATGAATAAATGTATACTTTAATGAACTGATGCTAAAGCCACCATTAGGTGGCAGCAATTCACTGCATTAGTGAGTAACCCTGCGTCTCGATGTCCACACTATCCATCCTAAACTGTACGTGAGATTAAAATAAGTGTGTCCCAAAGCATAGTGTGTTGAAAAGAGTGTGTCATAAGTTCCCGGATGGTCAACTATTTCTGGTCGATTTTTGAAGTGTTGATTTGTGCTCATTATAACAGCTAATATTACCCACAACCCATTGCGCTTTGGAGGAGGATTCAGTTCAGAACTACAAACACGAGTAAAAGGTGTTCAAAATTACAAAACATGGCAGATGTGCGTTCAGATAAAGGGTTGAGTGACTAATAATCAATATTTAAGCTGATTATAATATTGATGCAATGTTTTCTGTTATATTTAATCTGCTATAACAACGTGAACTTCTCAAAGACGCAGTTGTATGACGTGATAGTTTGTGCCAAAGCGTGTCTACTCACTCAAAAGCATCTACTTTTTCTTCACAAAAAGAGTGCATGTGAAACTCGAAAAATTTGAATATCGTGCAAAAGTTCGTGTATTTCAGTAATTCAAATTAAAAGGTGTAACTCATATATTTAGTATATAACTATATACATATGCTTGATTATACTTTTCAGAGGGCCGACATTTCTGTATTTAAAATCCTTTTTTTATTGATTTCATGTAATATTCTAATTTTCTGAGATTTTGATTTTGGGGTTTTCATAAGCTGTAAGCCATAATCATCACAATTATAACTTTTGCACAATATTCTAATTTTTCGAGTTTCACCCCTATGTACTTTTAGGGCATAGTAGTGTAAGTAGGTGAATTGAGAGTCATTCATTCATTCAAAGATTCGTTCAAATGGATGATTCATTCAGGAATGGATCATTGAATCATTGATTCGTTCAAAGACGCTGATTCATTCAGGAATTCAGTTGCTCTGAGAGATGTTGTTGGCGAAATAAAGCCTGTACTGACAATACTGTCTAAAATGTAAGTCACGATATTAACTGTAGTATAAAATCAGTATCACATTTTTCAATTGTGCTGATATTCAGGAAAAACACTAGCCTTGGAAAACCCAGACAACTTCCGGCAAATTTAGATTTGCTCTGAAAGTTAGTCTGGCAAAGAGCTCATTCAAGCCCATTTCCAATCCGTCGAAATCGAGGCACCAATCAGAAACGTTGGGGCGGGCTTTACACGATGACGACAGCGCTGGGATTTTGAAGCAGATTATTTTGTAGCCTACATTACAAAGATGGATGCCGCTGCCGAACATCACTCGTTCGAATCAGCTATCGCGTCTGTTTTAAGCGATTTGAACATTTCCTTTTTGTTAAAAACCGAGCAAAGAACAATATTCTTTATTGTATATTAAGAAACATAAGATGTTTCTCCGCCGCTCTGCATACGTCATCTCCTTCATCGCTCTGATTGGTTTTAGGTCTACCCGCCACGTCCGTTGGTGACGCCCCTCTGGAAATGATTTGTCTTTGTCTATTTTGATCAGTTTCAACTGAGAACGGTCTGGTTTTAACCAGGCTAGAAATACACACTTGCTCTGGTGAAATGGCTAAAATCTCATACAGGGATTTTTTTTTTTAAGGCATTTTAAATGCATTCTTCCAGGCTTTATCACACAGTGAAAGCATGCACTTTTTAAAAAACTTATTTTTAACTAAATGCCAGTCATATTACAAATAATAAACATGACAATAGTCCAACATATAGTATAAAAATATTGATTCAATATTCGATCAAATATCTACTACAACAAATAAGAAAAGAAAATATACAGTGTAATATATAAGATAATAACACAAGTAAAAAAGAAAGAAAATAATATAAACAGAAAAAAGAACAGGTATGAGATCATCATATAAATAGTATAAAAGCTTCACATAGACCTAGTGCGTTTTGCTTTACTATTTTTCAACCCAAGTAGTAACTCAATATAATTTTTCACATCTATCTGAAATAACAAAAAGTTAGGTTTTCCTTTATGTATATCATATGGTATTTCCCCATAATCAAACAAAGATTAACAATAAAGGCCACATTCGGTGGTAATCCTTGTCTATACTTTTTCGTTTTCTTCCAACGTGAATGACATATGCGATGATGTCACACCATTGGAATCTGACATCATCAAACAACACTTACGATATCTCCGTAGACGATACACACTTCACACACCCCTGTTCCTGGTCTTTTTGGACTGATTCATCATCATGTTTTCTGATACACTCCATGGCGAGCTCTCACACGGGCTTCTCTGTCCCGCAGGACGTCCCCGGGGCCTGTGGGGTCACTGACCTGTATGAGGCGCTGGGTTTGGGGAAGGTTGGCGACGGGCACCGGCTCAGTGTGATCGGCACTCAGGTGAAAAAGGGAAAGTGTGTGGCCAACACTGGTGTGCAGGACGCCCGTGACATCATCATCGACATGATGGCTGACAATTGACCATCGACTGTGTGACTGAAAATAGTTTCTGTGTCACAATTATTCAGGGCTTAAAGGAACACTCCACTTTTTTGGGAAATAGGCTCTTTTTCCATCTCTCCTGGAGTTAAACAGTTTTATCGGTTTCGAATCCATTCAGCCGATCTCCGGGTCTGGCGGTAGCACTTTTAGCATAGCTTAGCATAGATCATTGAATCTGATTAGACCGTTAGCATCTCTCTCAAAAAAATGACCAAAGAGTTTAGATATTTTTCCTATTTAAAACTTGACTCTTCTGTAGTTACATTATGAACTAAGACAGACGGAAAATGAAAAGTTGGTATTTTCTAGGACAATATGGCTATTTTCAGGCACTGCGTAATATCATTGCACCTGCTGCACACATGCTACGGCAGCAAAGTTCCTTGATTATTACGCAGGAATGAGAGTATAGTTCCTAGCCATATCGGCCTAGAAAATCGCAACTTTAGGAAATAGGAAAAATATTGAAACTCTTTGGTCATTTTTTTGAGAGAGAGGCTAACGGTCTAATCAGATTCAATGATCTATGCTAAGCTATGCTAAAAGTGCTACCGCCAGACCCGGAGATCGGCTGAATGGATTCGAAAACGGTAAAACTGTTTAACTCTAGGAGAGCTGGAAAAAGAGCCTATTTCCAAAAAAAGTGGATTGTTCCTTTAATTAACATTCACCAAATGACAACCCAACAGCCTGTGTTTATAATAGAAGAGAGACTAGATGAAATAGTTCCATCTGTTAATGACACTAAAACAACATGAGAATGAAAACGGAGCATTTTGAAAAAGATGCCAAAGATGATAATGTTTTCAGTGTGTTGCTGCTGCTGTTGTGTGATTGTGTGTTATGGGATGTTTGAGTTTGCTATGAACCGTCTGAAACTCTTTTATGAAGACTGTATGTGTTTGATGCATTTGCTTTAGGGCTGGGCAACGATTTATTGCATCCAAAATAAAGGTTTGTGTTTACATCATTTATGTGAGTAGACTGTGTACAATTATTTTGTGTGTGCGTATATATATATATATATATATATATATATAAACACACACACACACACACACACACACACATGCATGTATATATGTTTAAGAAAAATGTCTTATTTAAATATAATGTAAATTATGTATAAATACATATACAGTATATACATGCAAATATTTCTTAAATATATACATGCATGTATAATGTAAACAAACTTTTATTTTGGATGCGATTAATCGTTGCCCGGCACTAAACTGCTTTGATTGGTTTATAATATAACTCACTGATTTGTCTCAAGGATTGTCTACACTGCAAATGTCTGGGTCTGTATATTAATTTTGTAACTTGACCTTTCTGTGTTTAATTGGATTTTTAATGCCAGAAATCAAGTGAAGATTTTATGTTTTATGATTGGTCTTTTGATAACCATTAAATATTGATTGAAAACCCTGAATATGTTGGTACTTTTTGTCGATGACATCATTTTTTGATCTTTGAGGTACTCTGACCGGATTTTGGTTATCGGATTGGATCAAATCTTGAAAATGGGTTGTTCAAGAGGGAAAGAAGGAATCTGAAATCAGATTAGATCACAGAATCCAATCCTAGTTTTAATCTGGATCAAACCTTCAGTTTGTGTTGCCCTAAACTTGTCAGTAGGATTTGGATAACTTTGATCCAAAAAAAACAGGATTATCCTGATCCCAACAGTAGGATTTCAAGGTGGATTCCAGGAAGAAAATGTAGTAAAATTGATCAAATAATACATTTGTATCATTTAGTGTATATACTTTTATTTATATTTTGCACTTGACTTGTGTAACTGTTGTAACAGTGATAAAGTAGACATAGGCTACCAATAAAGCTATTCAGTATAGTAAAGTGAAAATAAAATAAAATGATCTTGTCCCCATGAAATAATCTCCCAAACAGATTTCAATAACAAAAAATAATATATATATATATATAAATATATATATGCCGGTCTCCCCTCCTCAAATGAAGAAGAACCCTGAACATTATTTATTGTGTTAACTATTGGACATTTAGACATTATTTTAAGACGGTTTCAAAATATCCACATGTATTTGTTAATGTATATTTGTTTTTTATTTATTGTGGCTCAGATGAGGGGTCATAAACATCCACTTCCATTCATAATTTCTTTTATGTTATTTTTGTGTTTTGTCTGAAAATAAGAAACTCTTACAGTGACCCATGTTGGCTCTTCTGTTCTTTACTGGTAGCCCACATTGTGATATGATATGTTGTCCCATGTAGAGCACTGGTAATCCGGATTTGGTAATCTTGAAAACTGTGGATCTGGATCAGGGTGATCCAGTCCAATGTTGCTTTGAAAAACCGGCATAAAAATAAGGCGAATTTCCTGATCCTGAATAGGAAAAAATGGGATTTCCAAATCCGGATCATTTTGATCCAGATTAAATGTTTTGAACAACTGGCCCGTTGTGTTTAATTTTAAAAAAAATCCTGTTGTGTTTATGATGTCACTTGTACTTGATCTTTGATGACAGAGCAGCACCATGTGACATCGGTTGCCATAATAACAGCTTCCTTGGCAACAACCGGTCTCTATTGTGACTATCCAGTAAGCTTTTAGTTTCCCAGGATTCCTTTGGGCCGAGAGGTCATTACACGGGACAGAATGGACTCAGGTAAAGTCTGCATTTAAATCAAAACCTAAAAATGCTCTCGTTATTTTTACTGAAAAATGTGCTAATATATGTAATTTTTTTTATTTCCTTTAAGACTTGGATAGGTATGTATATCATAGTTTTTCATTAAATTCTTTATATTTTTAAGAGGCTGATAACATGTTTGCTTGTAGGATTTCATTTCTAGCTCAACCAAAAAAGTCCAAGACTGTTTGGGCCACAACACCTTGGTAAAAACTTTCTTTTATTTTTGTATGTATGTACTTTAACTTGCTTAGTACCTCTAACCTAACTATTTTCAGTACAGATAAACTCGAGGCTTATATTTTTCAGCACATTAAGCAGTTATTGGTCAGCTGATGTCAGTCTGTTGTGTTTGGGCTTCAGGACGCTGACATGGGGAAACCAGGAATCGATCCGGCCTCTGTCCCGCTCAGCGCTGCGGGCCGTTCCCAGTCCCAGAATAAAGGCTCTGGCCCAACATAAGAAAGACTTCTCTCTCCAGATTCAGCTCAGGTAACGCTTTGGAGTCACATCACTCCAAAAAATGTCTTTATGTACAAAATTTTGAGGTTGAGGTTATAAAAAAGAAAAAAATAGGCCTACTTTTATTCAGCAAGAATGCATTAAATTTATCAAAAGTGACAGTAAAGACATTTATAATGTTAAAAAAATCATCAAAAAATAAAGGTATTATGCTTTCCACTGAAATATAAAGCTGTTTTCAACATTGATAATAATCATAAATGTTTCTTGAGCATAAAATCATCATATCATACTGATTTCTGAAGGATCATGTGACACTGAAGACTGGAGTAATGATGCTGAAAATACAGCTTTGATCACAGGAATACATTACACTTTATAACATACGGGTGAAACTCGAGAATATTGTGCAAATGTTATAATTTTGATGATTATGGCTTACGGCTTATGAAAACCCCTCATTCAAAATCTTGATTACAAGAAATCAATAAAAAAAGGATTCTAAATACAGAAATGTCAGCCCTCTGAAAAGTATAATCATGCATGTGTATATAATGATATATACTAAATATATTAGTTTCACCGTTTAATTTGATCACATAAATGCAGCCACGGTGAGCATAAAAGACTTGTTTTTCTAAAACGTGAGCGTTTGATCAGTAGTGAGCATGAAGAGCTTGTGAGCTCGGCTTCAGCAGCTCCAGCTCATACTGAAGGAGCATTTCTGTTAATAATGAATGAGAATTTGAGGTCAGCGTTCAGAAACGAGCATGTGACGACTGCTAGTGTAAGCTAGTATTTAGTGGAAATGTTGAAGAAAGCAATCCTCGCTTCATTTTTGGATGCTTTAGGCTGTGTATTTTACACATGCGCATGCTATTAATGTATTTTCTAGCACTGCCAAGCTGCATTTACAGACAAACACTGATGTTCTTTCTTCCCCGACAAATTCCACATTCATATTACGAGGGAAAACTGCAATAAAATGCCCAGCGCTCCGGTTAATGATAGAGATTTGATGAGATAATGGATACACTGAAAATGAGTCCAGCTAGCAAGAACGTTTCCAGCCCATTCTCCTCACGAGAGCATAAAAATCACTCGTATAATAGACAACTCTGAGAAATATGGGTGTGATTAGCATAAACTTTACAAATCCTATAATCTTAGAAAAAAGAGTGGGGTTCTATATAGAACTCTAAGGTTCTTGACTCAATTTTAAAGAACCCTTTATGCTAAAAAGGTCGTAAATGTCTTAAATTATTGCATAATTCTTTTGTTTAACAGGTCATTTCAGTTTTTGTCTAGTGATAAAGTATGTTTAATTCAGTAGTTGTATTCATAAAACAATCAAAATAAAAAAAGTGAAGTAAAACCAAATTAATTAAGATTAAATTCACAAAATTCCACGATGGAACCCCTAAAAGGTTCTATATATTAAAAAGTGTCTGACAGAATCTTTCATATAGAAGCTTGTTCCCAGTGAACGTCCTGTAACACTCGTCCTATTGTCTTATTTGAGAAGGCGGATTTTCTCTGGGATGTCTTCCTGCAGGAAAGAGGAAGAGGAGAGAAGGATGAAGATCTGCCACTCTTCCTCTCAGTACGAGAGCATCGTCCGGCTGGCGACTCCTAGCGCTCGACGCAGAAGCGCTCCGGAACAGAGGTCAGAAAACCCGGACCTCCACATTCATGGAAGATTCCCAGAGTTACAATGAGCTCCTGCTGAGGAGGAAGCCAATACAACGTGTGTGTGTGTGTGCGTGTGTGCGCGTGTGCGCGTGTGTGCGTGTGTGTGTGTGTGTGTGTGTGTGTGTGCGTGTGTGTGTGCGTGTGTGTGTGCGTGTGTGTGTGCGTGTGTGTGTGTGTGTGTGTGTGTGTGTGTCAGAGCCGGTCCGAGCCTTTTGGGGCAGAATTTGATTTGGGGGCCCCCTCCCACTACGCGAAGTCACCTGTGCTTGACGATTATTGACACAAATGTCACGCAATAATGATACATTATAAATGAATACAGTGAGGTTATATATTAATACAAAATACTTAAAAAATAGATGCCTACTTAAATAAAAAAGTTTTAACTTTTACTTTACTCTTTTACTAACTCTTTACTCTACAAACTCTCTCAAAACATAAAATAAATGATTTGCTAAAATAATGACAAAACTGAGAATCAGAAACATAATAAGAGCAAGGGTTGAACAATGACAATTATTGTTGAAAACTGTAAAAAAAATTATTATTTCTCAACTGTCTCAATACAGTGTAACTGTCCTCAAAATCTTTTTGACTATTATTATAGTAACAGACTTTGTTGGATTGTACATGACAGAATCCAACAAAGTGTTACTATAATACCGGTGATGATGTACTGGCGCTCGTTGTATGTGTTTATGCAATGTCTTTTTCCCCTCAGGGCTTGCCGTAGATAGGAATGGGTCGTGCGCACTTGGTACTGGAGTGTCGCGGATATTTGGAGTTAGTGATCTGATGTGTGGTATAATAAAGTGAAGAAGAGTTCAAACTGCTGTTTATTATTTATTCAAACTGCTACTCTTACACCTAGAAGGTTAAGTTCCCCTGCGTCTATTTTCTCCAACTTAAACCGATACCGTGACTATGCGCAGTTGCGCACGAATTGTCTATGCACGCGCGAGGTGTCCAGATTATGCGCATGACTTAAACGCTGGCAGACACAGCAGCAGTTGTAGGCAGGTATATTGATCATGAAATCAGAATTTTCTTGTCTTGAATTATTCATTCAGTCAGTCATATTCATTCATTTATGTCACTTGTTTAAGTCATCTAAAAAAAACTTTTTTTAAACTCGATTGGAGGGCCCCCTAGTGGCCAGGGCCCCCCAAGCAGCCGCTTAGTTCGCTTATGCCTCGGGCCGGCCCTGGTGTGTGTGTGTCTTACATCAGTCTCAGATCTGGGGCCCAATTTAATATCCAAGCTGTTTTAAAGACTCACATATTGTGTCAGTTATCGTATAGTTTTGTTTGTGAAGACTTCACGCTGTTTTTATTTTGAGAGGATTCAGTGGTGAATAAATCATCTGTCATGCTCTTCTCTGGATTCAGTTTTATTTTACAACCTGTGGATTTTTGTTACCTAACATCTTGAGAACACGTGCGCTGCAAACCAGAAGAAAGTGTGCAGGTCAAACACATGATGTTATATTAGAAAAGAAAGTGCGTGATAGAATTATTATTGTTAAAGCCATTAATATAAAACTAAAAAACTTGACAAATTAAAAAATCTGTGAAAAAATGTAAAAAACACCAATTTTTCTCAAATTAAAGCGAAAATATAAAACTGAAAATATAAATAGTGTTGACACAAGTTATAATCATATATGATCATGATATACTGAAATAAGAATGATCCTAAGATAACACTGGTTGTCGGTTAAAAATAAAAATCTAAACCTAAAAACATCTCAAATCTGTGTGCAAATTTGCCATGAAACCATTCAAAAGTTTGTGATCAGAAGTTTTTTCTTAATGTTTTTAAAAGAAGTCTCTCCTGTTCACCAAGGCTGCATTTATTTGATCAAAAATACAGTAAAAATTTTGAAATATTATTGCAATTTAAAAAAAAATGCTGTTTTCTATGTGTATATATGTTAAGATGTAATTTATTCCTGTGATCAAAGCTGTATTCTCAGCATCATTACTCCAGTCTTCAGTGTCACATGGTCCTTCAGAAATCACTCTAATATGAGGATTTGATGCTCAATATGGAAAACAGTTGTGCTGTTGAATATTTTTGTAGAAACAGTGATACAATTTTGTATAGAAAATGCAAATAAACAGCACTTATTTAAAATAGAAATATTATAAATGTCTCCTATATTATCGCTTTGATCCATTTATTGTGTCCTTGCTGAATTAAACTATTTCTTTAAAAAAATGTATATCTTACTGACCACAAACTTTTGAAAGGTAGTGTAAAGCAGCATCTTTTTCTCTGATGTGTGTGTGTGTGTGTGTTTCTCTAGTTCTCCACACTCATTGATGTGTGAGCATGACTGTCCCATCTGGCACGTGAGTCCCAGTGTGAGGAACGTGATGGTCTCACCCCGAATCCTCCTTCTGGCCAACCCTAAAACCAACCACCCGAACTTCACTAGTAACAGACAGGTCTGAACCTGCACGCTTTTAACACCACCAGGGACGGGTTCTGATGCTTGGAGACCATTCATTGTGACGATGGGTTTTGTGTGTTTGTGTCCAGAATGTCCAGACATTCATCTCATATGCAGCTCAAACAGCCAAGATGACATCCAGACTCGAGCAGCTCTCACTGCCCAGACTCAGAGAGAACACACACTTCTGCGACCCCGGACGCCCGGAGAGTCCAATCCGACCCGTAAGAGTAAAGTCTCCTTCATTGAAAATTACCTTTCATGTAGTGTGTAACATAGATCTAAGTGAACAAAAACACCCTGCAAAGTTTTATATGTGAAAGTTCACCGTAAAAAAAGTTATTGTTTCTCAAAAGTCGACTCTGAGTCAATTTAATGAATCGGTTTTCCAATGAGTCATTTTCCTTTTCGTTGTGACGTCAAGATGAAAAATGATCACATTGGCCACGCCCACTCATTGCGCGCAGACACCAGGGAAAACATGAAAAATCATGTTGACAACAAGACGCTGTGTTCTGAAGCGCGAATCAAACGCGACCTTATTTCCAGTGCCCAGGGAAGAGCATGAAGAATCAGTGGCTAGAGTTTATATTTAACTACACCACACAAGTACAGCCGAACCTTGTGCTGTGTTCGCGTCACTTTAATGACGATTGCATTACAAACATAAATGCTTTCAAGTGTGGATTTGCGAGCCGGTTGAAACTGAAGGAAGGTTCAGTACCAAGTTTATTTGGATCCGTTTCCTCCTCCGAGTCACAGCCTGTAAATCATCTGGCCAATCACCGCAGAGGAGCGGCACGCAGAGGAGGGGTTTGGAAAAATGATTCGTTGAACGAATCATTTGGGAGTCGGTGAGCAAATCAGGTAAAAATAAATGCATATTATAAGACAACAAAAGTGTTTTTTGTCATTGCATGCATGTAAAACTGTTGTTGGGGACTCCCAAAACAATATTAGGAACATTTTAAATGCCATAATAGGTGCCCTTTAACAATTTTTGTTTTGCAAATATTGTTTCAAATCAGCTTTAAAATGATAATAGGAGATTACAGTAACAGAGGTTGTCTGGGCTTTACAGCAGCTCTAGAAAGTTATTGTTCTCTAGAAAGTTAAAGTTATTGTCCAGATAAAGTTAGTTTCGATTGATTCACTTCCATTGTAAAGATCATTAGTTATTAACTTAGGGGCCGCTTATTTTATTTATGCACTATTTTAACTGAAATTATTTTAATGTGTTCTGTCCGTTCATTTGCACGACAACAGTGTTTGGTGGACACAGTGTGTGCTGTATATCTATAAATGCTCTATATAAAACTAAATATTGTTCACGGAATACAGCGATAATTACAGTAAAGCATATACAGATTGACCAACCTAAATCAAGTGTTTCAGAGTCTTAGGGGCCATTTAAACAACACCAAAAATGTTTTTTGGTCGTTAATTTACACAACAACAGCATTCTGGGGGCCTAACCAAAACGCAAACTTTTGAAAACGGGTTTCAAAGTGCAAGTTTCTGAAAACTATACTGTTATCGACACCGTGTAAACTACAGACCACAAATTTGTGAAAACGGTGACGTCATGCGCATTACGTGTTCAGTCTATAGACGCATGTGTTTCTGCAAAGGAAATGCAAAGTTTTTACTTTTTTCAGTTTTTAGTACATCGTTGTCGTGTAAACGTTTGTTAAACCTACACTATGTAGCTTTTGACCCTCTAGTGGTCTTGTTTTGGTCATTACACGCTTCGCGCTGCTGTGTTCATGGTTACAGATGATCGCTTTATCAGTGTTAATGTCACTAACATCATCAAAACTCTGCCAATAACAGAAAACAGATGTCTTATGTGCAGGTAAGAAGCTTATATGCGGTTGTTTGTTGAAATCAATTGTCAACACTTACATTAGACATAACGATTGCAATTCATATCAGATAATAGTGAAAAATATAGTTTGGCAAGGGGATTTATAGACAAATAAACCAAAGTAGTAACTTGTTTAGAGATTGGCATTGTTATCAACATTAACATTGTTTTTTGAACATAGTCAATGCACAGAACATGTGATGCTATGCAGAGATTGTTGAATCATGTTTTATTACAGATGCTCTTTTTGCTTCGGTTCAAGGTTCGATTGTTGTGGCTTCAGCTGCATATATCTGCTGCATATTTTGTTGGTTGTACGCAGTGGCATAACTTTGATATAAATATTCATCATTTTGGACGTTGAAAGCTTGTGACCGCCGGAAAAATGTGTTAAATTAATTACTTTGATTATGAAGGATGCCGATTTGTAGATTGTGCTAAGTGGTGTGGTGGGGACAATATCGGGCCTGGCAAAAAGTGGTGGGGACAATATCGAGCCTGGCAAAAAGTGTTGGGGACAATTTCGAGCCTGGCAAAAAGTGGTGGGGACAATATCGAACCTGGCAAAAAGTGGTGGGGACAATATCGAGCCTGGCAAAAAGTGGTGGGGACAATATCGAGCCTGGCAAAAAGTGGTGGGGACAATATTTAGCCTGGCAAAAAGTGGTGGGGACAATATCGAGCCTGGCAAAAAGTGGTGGGGACAATATCGAGCCTGGCAAAAAGTGGTGGGGACAATATCGAGCCTGGCAAAAAGTGGTGGGGACAATATCGAGCCTGGCAAAAAGTGGTGGGGACAATATCGAGCCTGGCAAAAAGTGGGCAAAAAGTGGTGGGGACAATATCGAGCCTGGCAAAAAGTGGTGGGGACAATATCGAGCCTGGCAAAAAGTGGTGGGGACAATATCGAGCCTGGCAAAAAGTGGTGGGGACAATATCGAGCCTGGCAAAAAGTGTTGGGGACAATATCGAGCCTGGCAAAAAGTGTTGGGGACAATATCGAGCCTGGCAAAAAGTGTTGGGGACAATATCGAGCCTGGCAAAAAGTGGTGGGGACAATATCGAGCCTGGCAAAAAGTGGTGGGGACAATATCGAGCCTGGCAAAAAGTGTTGGGGACAATATCGAGCCTGGCAAAAAGTGTTGGGGACAATATCGAGCCTGGCAAAAGTGGTGGGGACAATATTGAGCCTGGCAAAAAGTGGGCAAAAAGTGGTGGGGACAGTATCGAGCCTGGCAAAAAGTGGTGGGGACAATATCGAGCCTGGCAAAAAGTGGTGGGGACAATATCGAGCCTGGCAAAAAGTGGTGTGGTGGGGACAATATTGAGCCTGGCAAAAAGTGGGCAAAAAGTGGTGGGGACAATATTGAGCCTGGCAAAAGTGGTGGGGACAATATTGAGCCTGGCAAAAGTGGTGGGGACAATATTGAGCCTGGCAAAAAGTGGGCAAAAAGTGGTGGGGACAATATTGAGCCTGGCAAAAGTGGTGGGGACAATATCGAGCCTGGCAAAAAGTGGTGGGGACAATATCGAGCCTGGCAAAAAGTGGTGGGGACAATATCGAGCCTGGCAAAAAGTGGTGGGGACAATATCGAGCCTGGCAAAAAGTGGTGGGGACAATATCGAGCCTGGCAAAAACTGTTGGGGACAATATCGAGCCTGGCAAAAAGTGTTGGGGACAATATCGAGCCTGGCAAAAAGTGTTGGGGACAATATCGAGCCTGGCAAAAGTGGTGGGGACAATATTGAGCCTGGCAAAAAGTGGGCAAAAAGTGGTGGGGACAATATCGAGCCTGGCAAAAAGTGGTGTGGTGGGGACAATATTGAGCCTGGCAAAAAGTGGGCAAAAAGTGGTGGGGACAATATTGAGCCTGGCAAAAGTGGTGGGGACAATATTGAGCCTGGCAAAAAGTGGTGGGGACAATATCGAGCCTGGCAAAAAGTGGTGGGGACAATATCGAGCCTGGCAAAAAGTGGTGGGCACAATATCGAGCCTGGCAAAAAGTGGTGGGGAAAATATTGAGCCTGGCAAAAAGTGGGCTAAAAGTGGGCAAAAAGTGGTGGGGACAATATCGAGCCTGGCAAAAAGTGTTGGGGACAATATCGAGCCTGGCAAAAAGTGGTGGGCACAATATCGAGCCTGGCAAAAAGTGGTGGGGACAATATCGAACCCGACAAAAAGTGGGCTAAAAGTGGGCAAAAAGTGGTGGGGACAATATTGAGCCTGGCAAAAAGTGGTGGGGACAATATCGGGCCTGGAAAAAAGTGGTGGGTACAATATCGAGCCTGGCAAAAAGTGGCAGGGACAATATCGAGCCTGGCAAAAAGTGGTGGGGAAAATATCGAACCTGGCAAAAAGTGGGCTAAAAGTGGGCAAAAAGTGGTGGGGACAATATCGAGCCTGGCAAAAAGTGGTGGGAACAATATCGAGCCTGGCAAAAAGTGGTGGGGACAATATCGAGCCTGGCAAAAAGTGGTGGGGAAAATATTGAGCCTGGCAAAAAGTGGTGGGGACAATATCGAACCTGGCAAAAAGTGGGCTAAAAGTGGTCAAAAAGTGGTGGGGACAATATCGAACCTGGCAAAAAAATGGGCTAAAAGTGGTGGGGACAATATCGAGCCTGGCAAAAAGTGGTGGGGACTATATCGAGCCTGGAAAAAAGTGGTGGGGACAATATCGAGCCTGGCAAAAAGTGGTGGGGACAATATCGAGCCTGGCAAAAAGTGGTGGGGACAATATCGAGCCTGGCAAAAAGTGGTGGGGACAATATCGAGCCTGGCAAAAACTGTTGGGGACAATATCGAGCCTGGCAAAAAGTGTTGGGGACAATATCGAGCCTGGCAAAAAGTGTTGGGGACAATATCGAGCCTGGCAAAAGTGGTGGGGACAATATTGAGCCTGGCAAAAAGTGGGCAAAAAGTGGTGGGGACAATATCGAGCCTGGCAAAAAGTGGTGTGGTGGGGACAATATTGAGCCTGGCAAAAAGTGGGCAAAAAGTGGTGGGGACAATATTGAGCCTGGCAAAAAGTGGTGGGGACAATATCGAGCCTGGCAAAAAGTGGTGGGGACAATATCGAGCCTGGCAAAAAGTGGTGGGCACAATATCGAGCCTGGCAAAAAGTGGTGGGGAAAATATTGAGCCTGGCAAAAAGTGGGCTAAAAGTGGGCAAAAAGTGGTGGGGACAATATCGAGCCTGGCAAAAAGTGTTGGGGACAATATCGAGCCTGGCAAAAAGTGGTGGGCACAATATCGAGCCTGGCAAAAAGTGGTGGGGACAATATCGAACCCGACAAAAAGTGGGCTAAAAGTGGGCAAAAAGTGGTGGGGACAATATTGAGCCTGGCAAAAAGTGGTGGGGACAATATCGGGCCTGGAAAAAAGTGGTGGGAACAATATCGAGCCTGGCAAAAAGTGGCAGGGACAATATCGAGCCTGGCAAAAAGTGGTGGGGAAAATATCGAACCTGGCAAAAAGTGGGCTAAAAGTGGGCAAAAAGTGGTGGGGACAATATCGAGCCTGGCAAAAAGTGGTGGGAACAATATCGAGCCTGGCAAAAAGTGGTGGGGACAATATCGAGCCTGGCAAAAAGTGGTGGGGAAAATATTGAGCCTGGCAAAAAGTGGTGGGGACAATATCGAACCTGGCAAAAAGTGGGCTAAAAGTGGTCAAAAAGTGGTGGGGACAATATCGAACCTGGCAAAAAAATGGGCTAAAAGTGGTGGGGACAATATCGAGCCTGGCAAAAAGTGGTGGGAACAATATCGAGCCTGGCAAAAAAGTGGTGGGGAAAATATCGAGCCTGGCAAAAAGTGGGCAAAAAGTGGTGGGGACAATATCGAGCCTGGCAAAGATTGGTGGGCACAATATCGAGCCTGGCAAAAAGTGGTGGGCACAATATCGAGCCTGGTAAAAAATGGCGGGGACATGTCCCACCCGTAAATTACGCCCCTGGTTGTACGACATGAATAACGTCTGGATTCCCAAAGGTGGATTGATTCAGCTGTGTTTGCATTCTCTAGGTGTCTAGAAGAGCAGGAAAAGCCAGGGCCAGTGCTCGGATCCGGGATTTATCCGCTCCTAAAGCCCTCTCTAAAGATTACATCCCACCTAGAGAACCAACATGGCAGGCCTGAGAAAACAAGAGATATCAGACCAGTGCATTCATCATCTGAAGTTATTGTGTTTTGTCTTTCTCTCAGCCTCTTCCTTTGTTTGGTGATTCGTTCGTTCTTTCGCTCTGGTTTTCTAATCACGGTCTCAGGTTTAGTCTCTGGACTCTTTTTGACGGAAATGAAAGAACTCTATTATTGTGAGCCGGCTGCCAGACATGCCTGGCTTCTCAAACTGGCCTGTGTTTTCCAGCTGAAGTGTTTCCAGACCGTCTCTTCTGCACGTTATGTCCAGGTATCGCTGTCAGTGAGAGTCTGAGATTATCCGCATCTGGTTGGCAGATCGGTGTCATTCTACACGGTTTACTGTAATATAAAATATAATCATTTAATATAATAAATAACAATTATGTATCCATATTACTGTTTAAAAAGTTTCGGGTCAGTAGGATTTTTTTAAGGAAATACTTTTATTCAGCGAGAACACATTGAGATTAATCGCATCTAACATAAAATTTAGTTAGTTAAAATAATATTAAATGTTTTCCTCCTTGTGTTTAATCTGTGCATTGGTTGTGTTGTGTTATGTTGTATTTACTGTTAATAACCAATAAATGCTGAATTAAAAAAATTATTAATCTAAAAAATTTAATTTACCAGGGATTAATGTATGCTCTTTTGTGTTTGTTTAATTGAATAATTAAAAAGTTCAGATAGTTTGGACACTATCCAGTTGATCTTGTCATACAGGAGCCAGTTGGACCTCAGATCATTGCAGTTTTGCTTCTTCTCTCTCTCTCTCTCTCTCTCTCTCTCTCTCTCTCTCTCTCTCTCTCTCCTCCTTCTGTTCTCTCTCTCTCTCTCTCTCTCTCTCTCCTCCTTCTGTTCTCTCTCTCTCTCCTCCTCCTTCTGTTCTCTCTCTCTCTCTCTCTCTCTCTCTCCCTCTCCTCCTTCTGTTCTCTCTCTCTCTCTCTCCTCCTGTTCTCTCTCTCTCTTCTTCTGTTCTCTCTCTCTCTCTCTCTCTCTCTTCTCTTTTTCTTCTGTTCTCTCTCTCTCTTCTTCTGTTCTCTCTCTCTCTTCTTCTGTTCTCTCTCTCTTCTCTTCTCCTTCTGTTCTCTCTCTCTCTCTCCTCCTGTTCTCTCTCTCTCTCTTCTTCTGTTCCCTCTCTCTCTCTCTCTTCCTTCTGTTCTCTCTCTCTCTCTCCTTCTGTTCTCTCTCTCTCTTCTCCTTCTGTTCTCTCTCACACTCTCTTCTCTTCTCCTTCTGTTCTCTCTCTCCTCCTTCTGTTCTCTCTCTCTCTCTCCTCCTTCTGTTCTCTCCTCCTGTTCTCTCTCTCTTTCTCTCTCTCTCCTCCTGTTCTCTCTCTCTCTCTCTCTCTCTCTCTCTCTCTTCTCCTGTTCTCTCTCTCTCTCTCTCTCTCTCTCCCCTTCTTCTGTTCTCTCTCTGTCACACACTCTCTCTCTCTCTCTCCTCCTGTTCTCTCTCAATTCAATTCAAATGAGCTTTATTGGCATGACTTGTACAGTACTGGGTAATGAACAAATAATCAATAAAATTAATCAGTGAACAAATGCATGAATACATTTATAAATAAAAATAAATACTTTTGAACCAAAAGTGTTAAGTGTTCTCTCTATGTTCTCTGTTCCCATGATCCTCTTTCTCTCTTTCTCTCTCTCTCTCTCTCTCTCTCTCTCTCTCTCTCTCTCTCTCTCTCTCTCTCTCTCTCTCTCTCTCTCTCTCTCTCTCTCTCTCTCTCTCTCTCTCTCTCTCTCTCTCTCTCTCTCTCTCTCTCTCTCTCTCTCTCTCTCTCTCTCTCTCTCTCTCTCTCTCTCTCTCTCTCTCTCTCTCTCTCTCTCTCTCTCTCTCTCTCTCTCTCTCTCTCTCTCTCTCTCTCTCTCTCTCTCTCTCCCTCCTGTGGGTGACAGATTCCACTTGTGTCTGTCGTGTCGTCGTGGAAACACACAATGCCACGGCTCTCCGTCAGTCTTTCAGATTCAGTAACAGATCTAGTTCCTCTCACTGTATATTAGCTCTTCGAACAGAACCCAGTCAGAAGGTTCTGTGTGTGTGTGTGTGTGTGTGTCACTTCAGGGAGCAAACGGGGAGGCATTTCATCAGATGCAATCTTGCTTAAAATAAAAATAAATATTCTTTAATATGTTCTGTCCTTTAAAAATCAATTTGAAATGTTTAATTTTATCCATGAAGAATCGATTGTAAAACTGCATTTTCACTAACTCAACTGCTTGGACAAGAAGGTAAAATTAACTGGAGAAAATGGTTAGCCCAACCAATAAAGACCAACAACAACACAACCTGCAGATGTGGGAGATGAAAGGAGGAAACCATTACCATACCGCAGGGAGGAAAACCAGACAGAGAGTCAGGAGAAATAATATCACCAAGCTTAACCAATGATCTGGCCCCGCTTTACACCAGCACAGCTGAGATTAATGAGTGTTCAAGTGTTCTGATTGGTGCAGGAGTGGGCGGAGACTAGTGCAATCAACCAATCACAGAGTGGCAAGACTCTCACTGCATTCAACTAGTGTGTCTGACTGTACGCAGTACTACAAACCACGCCCCCTTCTACAAGCCACGCCCCTACACTTGAAACAGCCAATAGACTGTTCTTAAAGACCCGCCCCCTTTAGTTACTGTTGCTATGTCCGACAAGCCATGGCGCTCTCATTCCACACCATGTTCTCACACAGTGAAAAATACATGAAATAAAAATACAAGGACACTAACAATGCGCTGACCGACAGGACAGAGCAGGTTACTTTAGATATGAAAAAGTCAAAAGGATGGGCGTATCGATACTGACGTTGAGTATCGAAAGAATCGATACTACAGTTTTTTTTTAGCAGTAATTTTGTTTATTTGACAAGAAATCGAATGCGTACAATATGCATTGAATTGGATGAATAACCTGTTAGTGAATAATTGTGTAGTAGAACCACTTATCTGAACTGAACACACGCAAATACTGCAAGTCAGAAGCAATCAATCACAGAGAGCGTTCACACACTGCCGACAATGCATTCAAACAGGGCTGCGTTTCCAGAACAATGCTAACAGAAGACAGAAAACATGTTTGAGCTATTTCACAATAAACAAATTGTAGCCGACATAGTTTGTGCAGTTAAAATGTTCATACTGATGTTCCATTCTTTAATTTTATATATGAATCATACACTGTCAGAATAAAAAAGGTTGCATTTTATTGGTGCAACCGCCTGTCACGGGCAGTCCCTTATTAAAATGAACATTATAATGACCATAGAGTTGAAATAGTCCTATTATATTTTTTTATAGATTTCCATGGTTACCACTTCAAGTAAATATTTTAACCATCTGTAAATAAAATATAATCTAAAAAATTCCAATTAAGGAGTATTGAATGTTAAAATGCCTTTCAAATATAACGTTAATTATATTAATCTTAATGCTTTAATTCAATAATTTAAGACATTTTCAAATTTAAAAGTTCATACTGATGTTCTGTTCTTTAACTGATTTTAATATAAATCATAAGTTGTATCGGTATCGGCGATACTGGCCTTGAAAGTTACGGTATCGTATCGAAAACAAAATAAGTGGTATCGCCCAAGTCCTACAAACCACACCCTTCACAATGAAACAGCCAATCAGCACCTCCCTCTTGAATCATCACTAGTCCCACTCTTCTTCTACTCCACTCTCCTTGTTTTTAAGCTTCACTATCGCCATCTAGTGATAAGGAATACCAGTTCAGCTGACGCAGTAAGTCATCCTGTATTTTTCCTCAGTTTTATAAAGTATTATAATTATGATACAGTCAATTTTAACTTTATTAGAGTAAGGTGCATTACTGTGCTCGCTTGCTTGCTCTTTATGTTACTTTTAAATGCCTTTTTATTTTACCAGAATTTCTTATAATGCTTGACAGCTTCATTTTTTTTTATCAGTTCCATTCAGTATTATTTTATTCATATTATTTCAATATCTTCCAGGATGTCTATGTGGTCGTGTTCTCTTAAAAAAAAAAACTTGTGCTGCTGTGTGTGTGTGTGTGTGTGTGTGTGTGATCAGAGCAGCATCTGTGCAGTAGTCAAATAAACTTGTTTGTTTTTCCATAGAGGGTGTGGGGTGTTTTCACACCCACTGCTCAACACACACACAATCTCTCTCTCTCTCTCTCTCTCTCTCTCTCTCTCTCTCTCTCTCTCTCTCTCTCTCTCTCTCTCTCTCAGTGAACTCAGTGTTCTCTCTCTCTCTCTCTCTCTCTCTCAGTGAACTCTCAGTGTTCTCTCTCTCTCTCTCTCTCTCTCTCTCTCTCTCTCTCAGTGAACTCACAGTGTTCTCTCTCTCTCTCTCTCTCTCTCAGTGAACTCAGTGTTCTCTCTCTCTCTCTCAGTGAACTCACAGTGTTCTCTCTCTCTCTCTCTCTCAGTGAACTCAGTGTTCTCTCTCTCTCTCTCAGTGAACTCACAGTGTTCTCTCTCTCTCTCTCTCTCTCTCTCAGTGAACTCAGTGTTCTCTCTCTTTCTCTCAGTGAACTCACAGTGTTCTCTCTCTCTCTCTCTCTCTCTCTCTCTCTCTCTCTCAGTGAACTCAGTGTTCTCTCTCTCTCTCAGTGAACTCAGTGTTCTCTCTCTCCAGTGAACTCAGTGTTCTCTTCTCTCCTCTCTCTCATGAACCACAGTGTTCTCTCTCTCTCTCTCTCTCTCTCTCTCTCAGTGAACTCAGTGTTCTCTCTCTCTCTCTCTCTCTCTCAGTGAACTCTCAGTGTTCTCTCTCTCTCTCTCTCAGTGAACTCTCAGTGTTTCTCTCTCTCTCTCTCTCTCTCTCTCTCTCTCTCTCAGTGAACTCTCAGTGTTCTCTCTCTATCTCTCAGTGAACTCAGTGTTCTCTCTCTTTCTCTCAGTGAACTCAGTGTTCTCTCTCTCTCTCTCTCTCTCTCTCTCTCTCTCAGTGAACTCACAGTGTTCTCTCTCTCTCTCCCTCTCTCTCTCTCTCTCTCTCTCAGTGAACCCTCAGTGTTCTCTCTCTCTCTCTCAGTGAACTCAGTGTTCTCTCTCTCTCTCTTCTCTCAGTGAACTCACAGTGTTCTCTCTCTCTCTCTCTCTCAGTGAACTCAGTGTTCTCTCTCTCTCTCAGTGAACTCAGTGTTCTCTCTCTCTCTCTCAGTGAACTCAGTGTTCTCTCTCTCTCAGTGAACTCAGTGTTCTCTCTCTCTCTCTCTCTCAGTGAACTCAGTGTTCTCTCTCTCTCTCAGTGAACTCAGTGTTCTCTCTCTCTCAGTGAACTCAGTGTTCTCTCTCTCTCTCTCTCTCAGTGAACTCACAGTGTTCTCTCTCTCTCTCTCTCTCTCTCTCTCAGTGAACTCAGTGTTCTCTCTCTCTCTCTCTCTCTCTCTCAGTGAACTCACAGTGTTCTCTCTCTCTCTCTCTCAGTGAACTCACAGTGTTCTCTCTCTCTCTCTCTCTCTCTCTCTCTCTCAGTGAACTCACAGTGTTCTCTCTCTATCTCTCAGTGAACTCAGTGTTCTCTCTCTTTCTCTCAGTGAACTCAGTGTTCTCTCTCTCTCTCTCTCTCTCTCTCTCTCTCTGTGAACTCACAGTGTTCTCTCTCTCTCTCCCTCTCTCTCTCTCTCTCTCTCTCAGTGAACCCTCAGTGTTCTCTCTCTCTCTCTCAGTGAACTCAGTGTTCTCTCTCTCTCTCTTTCTCTCAGTGAACTCACAGTGTTCTCTCTCTCTCTCTCTCTCTCTCTCTCAGTGAACTCTGTGTTCTCTCTCTCAGTGAACTCAGTGTTCTCTCTCTCTCTCTCAGTGAACTCACAGTGTTCTCTCTCTCTCTCAGTGAACTCTGTGTTCTCTCTCTCTCAGTGAACTCTCAGTGTTCTCTCTCTCTCTCAGTGAACTCTGTGTTTTTTCTCTCTCTCTCTCTCTCTCTCTCTCTCTCTCTCTCTCTCTCTCTCTCTCTCTCTCTCAGTGAACTCAGTGTTCTCTCTCTCTCTCTCTCTCTCAGTGAACTCAGTGTTCTCTCTCTCTCTCTCAGTGAACTCTCAGTGTTCTCTCTCTCTCTCTCTCTCTCTCAGTGAACTCAGTGTTCTCTCTCTCTCTCTCTCTCTCAGTGAACTCACAGTGTTCTCTCTCTCTCTCTCTCTCTCAGTGAACTCAGTGTTCTCTCTCTCTCTCTCTCTCTCTCAGTAAACTCAGTGTTCTCTCTCTCTCTCTCTCTCTCTCTCTCTCTCTCTCAGTGAACTCTGTGTTCTCTCTCTCTCTCTCTCTCAGTGAACTCAGTGAACTCTCAGTGTTCTCTCTCTCTCTCAGTGAATTCACAGTGTTCTCTCTCTCTCTATCTCTCAGTGAACTCAGTGTTCTCTCTCTCTCTCTCAATTCAATTCAATTCAGAAAGCTTTATTGGCATGACAAAAAATACATTTTGTATTGCCAAAGCATCAAAACAACATAGAAAATGATTTACAACTTTTAGTACAAAAAAATAATAATACTGATATCATAAAACAATAGTAATAAAACAAAGATTAATAAATAAAATATAAAGGATTTAGAGATCATCTATATAGAAAAACAAAAACAAACAATATTGAACATTATATACATGTGTGTAGGTCTTAGGCTGTGAGTGTGTGTGTGTGTGTGTGTGTGTGTGTAGGTCTTAGGCTGTGACTGAGTGTGTGTGTGTAGGTCTTAGGCTGTGAGTGAGTGTGTGTGTGTAGGTCTTAGGCTGTGACTGAGTGTGTGTGTGTAGGTCTTAGGCTGTGAGTGAGTGTGTGTTTATTGGATGTTTGCTGGTTTCTGGTCGTCCCTCAGGATGTGGCAGGATGCTACAAATTTTGCAGCTATATTTGAGCATTTGGCTTCTTCGCCAAGAATGAAACAGAGTTTTTGGGTTGGATTACAGGTGTTAAATTGGGGAAATATGTTATTAATTTTGGGGTAATAGTGGTCTCTGATGTGTTTATATTTTGGGCATTCTGTGAGGAAGTGCAGCTCGGTCTCCGTCACTCCCAGGATGCAGTGCGGGCAGAGTCTGTCCTCGCGGGAGAGCCAGGTCTGTCTGCGCCGGCCCGTCTCTACAGCCAGACTGTGCTCGCTGAGTCTGTACATCGTCAGGGTTTTCCTGAGTTTCACATCACTCACTGTGCTCAGGAAGTTCGCAACAGTGTACTCTCGATTTAGTGCCGAATAACATTCCAGTTTGTGTTGGTTTTTAATGGTGTTTGTCCAATGGGTGATGTACTTGTCTTGTTCTGTGTTGATAATTTGTGCGGGCCGAATGTGTGTGAGTGTGTGTGTGTGCTGAGGCGAGCTGATCTCTGCAGGAGAGAGCCCAGTCAGTTTCAGCACCAGCTGGCACAGGGGACTCCTCGCTACGCTCAGCTCTTGGTGTTTTAGGGCTTTGTAATGGTATGTGTTGGGGTCGCTTGTTTTTAGGTGTTTCCAGAATTTGATGGCTCTTTTTTGGATGTTTAGAAGGAGAGGGTATTGGCCTAATTCTGCCCTGCATCCGTTGTTTGGTGTTTTTCTTTGGACTTTGAGTATTCGTTTACAGAAATCTAAATGTAGAGCTTCAATTGGATGTTTTTCCCAATTTAAAAAATCAAATTTGATAGAAGGACCCCACACTTCACTGCCATATAAAGCAATTGGTTCAATTATTGATTTGAAAAGTTTGAGCCAAATTTGGATTGGGATGTCAAATTTGATTGATCTTTTTATGGCATAGAAAGCCCGTTGAGCTTTCTCTTTGAGTTCATTCACAGCCAAAGTAAAGTTGCCAGTTGGAGTTATTTTCAGGCCGAGGTAAGTGTATGTTTTTGTGCTCTCAATGGTTCTGTGTGATAGTGTGAATGTGTGTTTTGGTCCCTGAGATCTGGAGCGTTTCTGGAACATGACTCTAGTTTTCTGGAGGTTGACGGTCAGGGCCCAGGACTGACAGTAATCCTCCAGCAGATCCAGGCTGTCCTGAAGCCCCTCTTTACTGGGCGACAGGAGGACCAGGTCATCTGCGTATAGAAGACACTTCATCTCTGTGTCGTGTAGAGTGAGACCTTGAAAGGGAGCATGTTCTAACGTATCGGCTAATTGGTTGATGTAAATGTGGGTGGGGCTTAAACTGCAGCCCTGTCTCACTCCGCGCCCCTGGGAGAAAAATTTGGTTCTTTGGTTTCCAATTTTAACAGCGCATTGGCTGGCTGTGTACATCGATTTGATCAAATCATAGAATCTCCCCCCTATTCCACTGTCGATAAGTTTTAGGTATAATCCTTTGTGCCAGATTGAATCAAAGGCTTTCTTGAAATCAATGAAACAAGCAAAGATTTGTCCTTTGTTTTGATGTACATATTTGTCAATTAGTGTTTGTAATGTAAAAATATGATCGGATGTGCGACATTTTGGAAGAAAGCCGGCATTTACTCAAGGCATTGTGCTTCATAAGGAACTCTAAAAGTCTGGAGTTTAAGACGCTGCAGAGATCCTTCCCCAGGTTACTGTTCACACAGATGCCTCGGTAGTTGTTGGGGTCTAATTTGTCTCCATTCTTGTGGACGGGGCTGATGAGGCCCTTGTTCCAGATCTCAGGGAAGAACCCTACACACAGAACATCATTGAACAGTTTCAGCATGGCCAGTTTGAAGCTTTGGTCTGTGTGTTTCAGCATCTCGTTCAGGATGCTGTCGACACCACAGGCTTTCTTGTGCTCAAGGACTCCTATTTTGTCTTCCAGTTCTTTCATTGTTATGGGGAAATCTAAAGGGTTTTGATTTTCTTTAATTGATCTTTCTAAATTGTCTAGTTTATTAATTATTTCATTTTGTTTATAATTTTGAATTTCTGTTGGGCTGTATAGTTCTTGGAAGTGTTTTTTCCACTTCTCCCCATCTTGGATTGCCAGAACTTCTTGATTTGGTTTGTATAACAATTTCCATTTATCCCAAAATTTGTGTGAGTTTATAGATTTTTCAATTTCTTCAAACTGGTTTTGCAGAAACTGTGCTTTTTTCCGCCGGAGTGTGGCTTTATATTGTTTTAATGCCTTACAGTAAAGAAGGCGGAGGTCCGAATTATATGGTTGTCTGTGTTTTTGGTTTGATAAGTTTCTTAGGTTGTTTCTCAGAGCCTTACAGTCCAAATCAAACCATTTGTCAGAATCTAAATATTTTTTCTTTGGTTTAACGGTTGACAAATTACTTTTTTGTGCTGTTTTGTAGAATATGTTGTTTAGATCTTGCACTTCTTGATTGATGCCGAATTGATTTTTAGGGTATTCCTGTATTCGGAATGAATGTATGAGGGATTGTATTTCTGGAGATTCAACAGCAGGGCTGTAATTAGTGGCACTGTTTTCAGTCCATTTGAAAGACATTAATTTGCTCATTTGATATGGGTTCCTAATTGGTTTGGGTGATGTTTCAGATTGCTTTATATAGAAGGTGATTTGGCTGTGGTCTGAGAAAGGTTTTAAGGGTTTGACTGTGAATGCTCTCAAAGAGGAAAGGTCTAGATCTGTGATGGCATAATCTACTGTGCTGTTACCAAGAGCTGAGCTGTAGGTGTATCGGCCGAGCGAGTCTCCTCGCAGTCTTCCGTTGACGATGTACAGAGCCAGTCCTCGGCAGAGCTGTAGTATCTGCCGTCCGTGAGCGTTCACGGTTTGATCGCAGTTTTGTCTGCTGGGGTAAGAAGGGTAAAGGTCGTTATGGCCAGTAATGAATCTGATACCGTGTGATTCAATGAAATCTAATTCTTCTCCTGTTCTTGCGTTTAAATCACCCATAAGCAGCACATTTCCCTGGGCCTGGAAATGGCTGATTTCTCTTTCTATATTTTGGAAAGTTTCCTCTTGGAAGTACGGAGACTCGAGGGGAGGAATGTAAGTTGCACAAAGGAAAACAGGCTTAGATGCTGATATCATTCCTTTTTGTATTTTTAGCCACAGGTGGTGCTGTTCTCTTTTTATTAATTCTATGGACAGTTCAGATTTGATCCATATTATCATCCCTCCCGAGTCTCTCCCTTGTGTGACTGATGTGAGTTTGACTGATGGTAATATTATCTCTCTGTATGCTGAGGGACAGCCAGTGAACGCATCTCCTCTACACCAGGTTTCCTGTAAGACGATGACATCTAGGTCTTGGAGTTCTTTCATAAAATCAGAATTTCTACTTTTTAAGCCAAAGACTGAGGAGTTTAGACCTTGAATATTCCACGTAGAAAAACTAAGTGATTTCATCATAAACTTTTTAAATAATGTGTATGGTGTGTTTGCTATTTTGAGAAAAGAGAAATGATGCAAAATTACAATAGATTAAATTAAAACAAGGAATGATGGAAGTAAAGTTGTGTTAGGGACTCAAAACATTAACAATTTCATATTAAATGTACATTAATACCACAGACTTAGGTTTTTTTATTTTTTATTATACTTTACCACTGTCCACTGTGTGTTAGCAGGTGAGAGCAGATGATACTCAGCATGTGTTGGATGTCATGGAGTTCAGCGTTGGCTCGATTTGTTCCTCCGCTGACAGCTTGGGCGTAGCTCGGTCTGCCGGGCTGGGCCGGGCTCTGCTGTGGAAGGGCTTCAGCTGCTGGAGCTGTGGGGCTGTTGTAGGATGGTCTCGGTCTGTAGGGATCCTGTCTGGGTGCTGCAGCTTGGTGTGGTGCTCCGCTCGGGGCTCTAGATGATCTGTGCGCTGGGATGTAGTTTGCTGGAGTGTGTCTCGATAGATTGACTGGGTTAGGGCTGGTTCTGCTCCACCTGGGGCTGGTCTGGTTGGTCCTGTTTAGAGTGACGTCTTTGAGTCTCTTTGCAAGGATATGTACCAGGTTCTTGTAAAGGTGGACGTGGTCGTATAGACATTCAGTGTCCAGGTCTGGATGATGGGCCAAATGGACGTTGGGCAGGAGGGCACAGTGTCTAGAGATGCTGGAATTTATTTTATTTATTGTGTTGGGATGGAAATCTGTCCTCTGAAGTAGAGTGGACAGGATGATTTTAGAGTTGGGGAAAGTTTTTCTAGCTTTTTCCACGACAGCTCTGAGGGAGTCAGACACTCGGTCCTGCTGGCTCCGCAGGTCGTTGGTGCCTGTGTGGATAATGATGTGGCTGGGCCGGCCTAGCTGGGACTCTGTCAGGAGCTACAGGGCTTTGTCAGTGGTGGGACACCAGAATTTAACAGCTCTGTGTTGGGGGAAAAGTTTCTTTACATCGATGAATTTGCCGTTTGAATCGATGAGTAGAGCTATTTCAGGTCCCTCTGTGCTGGTTGGTGCTGGGCTGCTGTGAGACGGGGGCTGATGCTGCTGTGCTGAGGAGTCTGGCAGGGGGCGCTGTGATGGCTGTGAGCGGTCTGGGACGGGTCTCTCTGCGCTGACGGATGGGTGTTGACTCCCTGTGTTCGGCGACTCTGGGGTGGAGGGCAGTATTTGAGCTCTGTGGGTCTGCTCTGGCCAGGAGGAGCTCACTCAGCTGCTCTCTCAGGGCCTGGATCTCACTGCTCTGCTGCTCTCTCTCCTCCTGCATCTCTCTCAGCTGCTGCCTCATCTCTGCTGTGCACGGTTCTCTGTCCTCTAGCTGCAGTCTCAGTGCGGTCAGCTCACACTGATAGCTGTCCTTCTCTGTCTGCAGCTGTCTCATTTGCTGTGTGAGGGCTGACAGTCTCTGTGTTAAGTGCTCTGTGTTCTGCTGGAGTTCAGTATGAGCTGCACATGTGTCTGACTGCTGCTGTCTCAGCACAGTTTCTCTGAGCTGCACCATCTCCATCTCCAGCTTGGTGAAGTGCTCCTGTAGGAGAGGTATAGCTTTGAGCAGGGAGGGTGAGGTGTGCTCAACAGTTTCTGCAGGAGTGGGTCTGAGATCTGAGGTGCTGTTCGGTGGATTCTGCTCAGGTGAAAAGCTTTCAGATGGTATAGCTTTCTCATGTTTCACAAATTCACCTATTGTTCTGTAGTCCGTCTGAAATGTTTTCAGGTCCCCCTGTATCATGACTGTGCCATTTTTGTATATGTTCACTGTTATTAGTGTGCTGTCAGGGTCATTTGGCTCTCTGATTTTGATTTTCCAGCCATTACAGATGCCTTCTTTCTTTACAGAGGGGTAATGGTTGATGATGGCTTTATGCCAGGCACTGGGGTGATCAGAGAAGAAAATGAGGTTGCAGACTTCTCCAGTTTTGAACAGGTCTGCAAACAGAGTCTCAGGGTTGTTTGTCAGAAGTTTCTGCTTGTAGGTTTTTCTTGCGGTGTCAGATTTCACCTCAGAGGGATACTTTATGGTGGTGAGGGGGGAGCTCATCTGCATATGGCAGTGGGCTGATTGCAGCTGCTGCTCTGATTGGCTGATTCTCTCTGCCTCAGTTAAATTAATACATTGAGTGCCAGAGTGTGGGCTAGCCATAGCTTTAGCTTTGTAGCATTTTTAGCTTATTGAAATATAAAATATCAATTTTATGCCCTTATATTTTGGGAAAAATAAGCAAACAAGCTCAAAAAGGTTTCCAGTGCAGTTTTAGTCGTACTCACTGCTTCTTCCTCTGTGAATAGGTGGTTCTTTTCCGGTTTTAAGCTTTCCCTCCAATTTTCC